>CM068367.1:515257068-515674727 GCA_034769895.1 Magicicada septendecula | reverse complement strand
TGGTAGCTAGGTTATTTCAAATTTTCATTGAATAAAGGACGTTAAAGTTGATACTTGAAGGAGTTCTAACATAAGGTGGATACTACTCGTTAGTTTTTATTAAATTTAGCACTATTTCCAAAAGTTTTCATAAGGTTTTTTCAAATTTTAGATGGCATTACACTTTTCTCCAAACGAACGTTTTCCAATCGTTTTAACAATTAAAATTATATCTTGTTAGTTGGTTACTGTTAGTAACCAATAACTTTTATATCATTTTTTATTGGTGCATCTATATACTTTTGAGTACATAGGCTGTTTTTAATTATTATAAATTTATTTATTATTTATAGAAATATAATCCTTTTTAACTTTTGTTTATTATCCAATTTAATTTATATAAGGTTTTTCCTTCTATTTTCTCTTAACTTTATACATAGGTCTTTAATATTTTTATTTCCTTTAATAGTATTTATTTATTATTTGCTTATAATATCCTAACACTAAACTATTTTCTTGTGCCATTTTACTCATACAGTATTATTTTATTTTATTATTATATTATATCTAACCCTGGGTTATCTTATATTCTAACACAAGTATTATATTAAATATAAAATTAGCCCTAGGTACAAAATCTTTGTGGCCTACACAATACAAATTACAAAAATTCAAACAAATACAGAATTGGTCAGTAGCAATATAGTCTACTGTTATAATTAATTGTTTCTCCATCTACAGCATAAGTCTGTGAGATGCTCCTTTTAAAACCACTTACTTTCTCACTGTGTACACTATAACTTACTTTGTACCCTTTATATCACTTAATTATAGTTTATAGTGTTTTGTAATACAAAGTAATCTATAGCTATGTATATTATACCCATTTCTGACCTTTATAGTGGGGTGATTACGTTATCATTTTTGGGACTGGGTTATGTAATGTTACATAAAGCCCCCCCCCCCACTAGAACAGATTTATTTTCGTTTTACAAATCAAAATAAATTGTTGACTTCTTCAATCTTTATAGTCTTGTTTTATTCTTCGTGATATCTTTTCATTTCGGACTGGTTATATACTCCTTTTATTCGGTTACTGTTAATTGCTTTGATTTCATATTTATTATTCCCTTTCACCTGGGTTATGATGTATGGTCCGGTATAAAGTAAAAGTAATTTTCTCGCAATACCCTCTATAGAACTGGGTAGTTGTCTATTTTTTATTAACACCTTATCTCCTATTTGGTATGTATCTATTCTTTTCCTTTTCTCCGTATCCCTTTTATGTTGAAGTTCCGCTTTATGCAACAATCTGTTGTGCATTTCGATTTTATTGAATTCCACTCTCTCTCCTGGAGGAAAATTTATTAATGATGTGATTTCTCTTGGTGGTGGTCTATCAAACATTACCTGATAAGGGCTGGTTCCGATAGTGTCAGGGTATGACCAATTAAGGAAGGTCTCTGCTGGTTCAATGTACTGGCTCCATTTTTTATGTTCTTGGTGACAGTAGGTACGCAGAATTCTACCAACTTCCCTTAAGACGCGTTCGGCAGGATTACTACTAGGGTGGTATACTGATGTTTTGTATGTCCTTATTTGCCATTTCCTCAATTCTTATTTCCACCTTTTACCTCTAAACTGCTGCGTCCCATGATCCGTTATTATGGTTTCAGGTTTTCCCACTTCAGGTAAGTATTTTTGAATGATTACTTCTATAAATTCGCTTTCTCAATTAAGCTTCTGTCTGCTATCTCTTTCTCTTTTCTACATTTATACTTCTGAAATCTAATATCACTCTTTTCAGCTATTTTATAATTATTATCCCTTAAATATTCAATTTCCCTAACATTTTGCCCTATACTGTGCGGTGGTTGTTCGGGTGGCCACTTTTGGGTCCATAACTCCGCTGTCCATCCTTACACCTTCTGAGACCAGGGGAACATCATCCCTGCTCAGGAAAATTATTGCCGGAACATTTCTATGGTCAATTCGTTATAATAAAAAGATTACAAGGAGTTGATTAGCGACTAATACTAAACACTTTTGGGATTCTTCATACTGTTGCTGTTTGCATTTAATTATATATTTCCTTTTCTTCTTGATTCCTTCTTCTTTTTCATTAGCTAGTAGCATATAACATTATTGATAGGCATTATTTTAAAATCCTTTTGACTTTCCTTCTTGTGACATATTTTCTCCATATCATTTCTTCTAATATCATCTTCAATTCCGAGAAATTCTAAATTATTGTTGCATTAATTATTATCCTCCTTCAGCTTCATTGTAGTCATTAAATTATTCGTTATTCTTCTTATTTGAGCACATTACCATCAATTGTTTTTTTATTTATTTATTTTTTCTTCTGTTCGTTACCATCAAAATATTAGTTTTTCTATGATTCCATTTTAAATCCGTTCTTTATAAATATTATTTAATCATCTGTTCTCTTTTTCTTGGTGGTTTGTTGTTTATTAAATCAAATTATATCATTTTAAAATATTTAAAGTAAGTGGTACTTACATACTTTTTATTAAATCATATTGTTCCTGAATAAGTATTTAGTAAGTTGTCCTTACATGCTTTTGGAATTTTGGGGTTTTATTAAATCATATTGTTCCTGAATAAATTAAGTAAGTTGTCCTTACAGGCTTTTGGAATTTTGTGGTTTTTCTTTCCAATGGATTGCTTGGTCAGTTTTCAAAAATTCAGTCCCCTTTTTTCTGGTTGGTTATTATTTAGGTTAACCATGGTCCATTAACTCAGGTACTCCATTTTCTCGGATTACTGGGGTGTTCGGAATTAATTCTCTCCTTGATAATCTTCTTACCATCCGGCTCTCCCACTTTGCTGCTATGAAACCTTCATTTAAGTACCGGTCTTCCCTCATTGTTAGTTCCTTTTTAACTAACAGGTATTGTACCTTCTCTGACGTAACATATTCACTCATTTTTAATATCATTCCATTCTCTTTGACCTCTGTATTATTTACCCAACGTTTTGCTGGTATATTTCGTATTAAAGATATAGCTGATGTTGTCAGATACTCTTCGATCGTGGATATATTTAAGTGATATTTAAATTTATTTAAGTTCTTCTTTATTATTTTATGGTGGTTTACCTTGGCCATTTTTATAAAGTTTTTTCTATAATTCATACTTTTACTTAACTCCCTTCGCTCATTAATGGGGATGTTAAATGCACTAATTAATCCACCCTTCCTCATCTCCAATTCTTCTTTCGTATTCAATATTTTCTTTCTACCTATTTTTCTTATTTTCTTGATATTCTCTTCCATGGCCTGAATATCCTTTTTGTTGTGGTTATTTTTATTTTCAGAGAATATTACATCTTGGTATTCTCTAATTTCTATTTCCTTCCTGCTTTCTTCTGTATTCGGATTTACTTTAAGACCTTCGGAAGTGCTGTTTAATGTTTCATCCAAATCCTTGAAACTACTGTCCGTTTTCTTATTTGTCTCCTCCTTGTATGTATCTGCTTTTTGGCTAAGTGTATTAATGACCATTTCAATTTTCTCATGAATCTGTTGTATATTTTTATTATTTTCTTCAAATTTGGTGTTCATCTCTTCCCTTTGACCGTTAATAATTTCTTTCAATTCTTGGTATTGTTCATTCATGGTTTGTCTGATCTCCCCATGAATGGTCTCTGTTTTTTCGTTTAGTTGTTTGACTAAACTTTCCTGAATACTATCTATTTTCTCATTGGTTTGCTTGTTTTGTTCCTTCAAAGTTTCGTTTTGTTTCTTTGAAGTTTCCTCCTGTTTTCTAAAATTTTCATCTATTTTGTCAAATTTTTCGCTTAAGGTTTCATTTTGTTTCCTCGAGTTTTCCTTATTTTCCTCTTTCATCTGTCTTATTAAGTTTTCATTGTTTTGTCGGCTTTGTTCTGCCATAAATTTCATTATTTCTTGCAAATCTGGTTCTCTTCTGGCTTCCGCTTTGTCTGGTTGGTCCCCTTGGGCACCCTCTTCGACTATTTCCTTTTCCGTGTCCATAATTGCTTCAGTTTCTTCTTTATCACCCACTGGTTGTTCCATTTCACTGTCCGTAACTATTTCTATCTCTCGTTCCTGTCCACCTTCTTCCTTCTCCTTTCTTCTGTCCTCTTCTTCGATCTGCCTCTGGTATTATGCATTTCTTGTTTTCTCATTACTGCCGATGATAATTAGATTTTTTGTTATATTATTTTCTAATTACAGCCCTTTTACGTTGAGCGCCATTCTGTAACGTCCCGCGGGTTTTATAGTTAATTCAGCCCCTCGTTAGTACGTTATTCTGTAACGTGTGTTATATCTCTGATTGTTACTTATTAATTATATTTGCGAATGTTCAAAGCAGTTAAAATTTATGTTTACCGAAATAAAAAAAAACTTAAATCGAGTGTGTGATTTGGGAGAGTTCAATGAAGTTGTTTGGCCGTAGTTAGAAGAGAGAGGACCAAGGATATTATCCCCGGAGTATACAATTACTTAATTTAAATATTCGCCGCTCATGAGACCAGCTGATTTTGACGTCTGCCTCCAAATTTTAGGTTAAATAAACACCAACTGTCGGTGATACTTTCCCGGCGGTTCGTCCTCTTCTTGGTTTCCTAAAACTCTGTAACAACTACCCTCTACAAGAAATAATACACATTTTATTACTTATAACAAAATACTCAGGGTATTTATTTATTGAATACACTGATTTTTCTCTTCTCCCAATACAAAAAATATTATAATCGATTTTTTCTGTCAACACCACATTGGTTCGATCTAATTAGGTAAACATTGGAATTATAACAAATTATTTTTTTATCCTTGATTAAACATTAAACAATAAAGAATTCATTTATTAATTTCCCCAGGGTTAAGGGTAAGTTCTTTGTGTTATGAGACGGTCAGAAATGAATAATAAAATACTACGCTTTACAGAAAAAAAAAAAATTATATTTGTTTTTTCCGTAGTATGTAGTTCCGGGTTTATCCGCTAGAGTACAGGTTATGTCTTTATTATAAACACGAAATCAGTTACTGAATACTGAAACTGCACAAAGATTCGTTATGAGGATTTCTTGGTTAACAATTATTAATAAAGTTTGTTTTACCTCTTTTCTTGAAGTGTTTACTTGGATGGTGTTGTTTCCAGTGTTGGAGTTATAGTTGTTTTGTAATTTAGTTAAATTTTTCTAAGATACAATCTCACCAAAATCTCGAAGTGCCGTCAAACTAGGCCTGACCTGGTAGCTAGGTTATTTCAAATTTTCATTGAATAAAGGACGTTAAAGTTGATACTTGAAGGAGTTCTAACATAAGGTGGATACTACTCGTTAGTTTTTATTAAATTTAGCACTATTTCCAAAAGTTTTCATAAGGTTTTTTCAAATTTTAGATGGCATTACACTTTTCTCCAAACGAACGTTTTCCAATCGTTTTAACAATTAAAATTATATCTTGTTAGTTGGTTACTGTTAGTAACCAATAACTTTTATATCATTTTTTATTGGTCATCTATATACTTTTGAGTACATAGGCTGTTTTTAATTATTATAAATTTATTTATTATTTATAGAAATATAATCCTTTTTAACTTTTGTTTATTATCCAATTTAATTTATATAAGGTTTTTCCTTCTATTTTCTCTTAACTTTATACATAGGTCTTTAATATTTTTATTTCCTTTAATAGTATTTATTTATTATTTGCTTATAATATCCTAACACTAAACTATTTTCTTGTGCCATTTTACTCATACAGTATTATTTTATTTTATTATTATATTATATCTAACCCTGGGTTATCTTATATTCTAACACAAGTATTATATTAAATATAAAATTAGCCCTAGGTACAAAATCTTTGTGGCCTACACAATACAAATTACAAAAATTCAAACAAATACAGAATTGGTCAGTAGCAATATAGTCTACTGTTATAATTAATTGTTTCTCCATCTACAGCATAAGTCTGTGAGATGCTCCTTTTAAAACCACTTACTTTCTCACTGTGTACACTATAACTTACTTTGTACCCTTTATATCACTTAATTATAGTTTATAGTGTTTTGTAATACAAAGTAATCTATAGCTATGTATATTATACCCATTTCTGACCTTTATAGTGGGGTGATTACGTTATCATTTTTGGGACTGGGTTATGTAATGTTACATAAAGCCCCCCCCCCCCACTAGAACAGATTTATTTTCGTTTTACAAATCAAAATAAATTGTTGACTTCTTCAATCTTTATAGTCTTGTTTTATTCTTCGTGATATCTTTTCATTTCGGACTGGTTATATACTCCTTTTATTCGGTTACTGTTAATTGCTTTGATTTCATATTTATTATTCCCTTTCACCTGGGTTATGATGTATGGTCCGGTATAAAGTAAAAGTAATTTTCTCGCAATACCCTCTATAGAACTGGGTAGTTGTCTATTTTTTATTAACACCTTATCTCCTATTTGGTATGTATCTATTCTTTTCCTTTTCTCCGTATCCCTTTTATGTTGAAGTTCCGCTTTATGCAACAATCTGTTGTGCATTTCGATTTTATTGAATTCCACTCTCTCTCCTGGAGGAAAATTTATTAATGATGTGATTTCTCTTGGTGGTGGTCTATCAAACATTACCTGATAAGGGCTGGTTCCGATAGTGTCAGGGTATGACCAATTAAGGAAGGTCTCTGCTGGTTCAATGTACTGGCTCCATTTTTTATGTTCTTGGTGACAGTAGGTACGCAGAATTCTACCAACTTCCCTTAAGACGCGTTCGGCAGGATTACTACTAGGGTGGTATACTGATGTTTTGTATGTCCTTATTTGCCATTTCCTCAATTCTTATTTCCACCTTTTACCTCTAAACTGCTGCGTCCCATGATCCGTTATTATGGTTTCAGGTTTTCCCACTTCAGGTAAGTATTTTTGAATGATTACTTCTATAAATTCGCTTTCTCAATTAAGCTTCTGTCTGCTATCTTCCTTCTCTTTTCTACATTTATACTTCTGAAATCTAATATCACTCTTTTCAGCTATTTTATAATTATTATCCCTTAAATATTCAATTTCCCTAACATTTTTCCCTATACTGTGCGGTGGTTGTTCGGGTGGCCACTTTTGGGTCCATAACTCCGCTGTCCATCCTTACACCTTCTGAGACCAGGGGAACATCATCCCTGCTCAGGAAAATTATTGCCGGAACATTTCTATGGTCAATTCGTTATAATAAAAAGATTACAAGGAGTTGATTAGCGACTAATACTAAACACTTTTGGGATTCTTCATACTGTTGCTGTTTGCATTTAATTATATATTTCCTTTTCTTCTTGATTCCTTCTTCTTTTTCATTAGCTAGTAGCATATAACATTATTGATAGGCATTATTTTAAAATCCTTTTGACTTTCCTTCTTGTGACATATTTTCTCCATATCATTTCTTCTAATATCATCTTCAATTCCGAGAAATTCTAAATTATTGTTGCATTAATTATTATCCTCCTTCAGCTTCATTGTAGTCATTAAATTATTCGTTATTCTTCTTATTTGAGCACATTACCATCAATTGTTTTTTTATTTATTTATTTTTTCTTCTGTTCGTTACCATCAAAATATTAGTTTTTCTATGATTCCATTTTAAATCCGTTCTTTATAAATATTATTTAATCATCTGTTCTCTTTTTCTTGGTGGTTTGTTGTTTATTAAATCAAATTATATCATTTTAAAATATTTAAAGTAAGTGGTACTTACATACTTTTTATTAAATCATATTGTTCCTGAATAAGTATTTAGTAAGTTGTCCTTACATGCTTTTGGAATTTTGGGGTTTTATTAAATCATATTGTTCCTGAATAAATTAAGTAAGTTGTCCTTACAGGCTTTTGGAATTTTGTGGTTTTTCTTTCCAATGGATTGCTTGGTCAGTTTTCAAAAATTCAGTCCCCTTTTTTCTGGTTGGTTATTATTTAGGTTAACCATGGTCCATTAACTCAGGTACTCCATTTTCTCGGATTACTGGGGTGTTCGGAATTAATTCTCTCCTTGATAATCTTCTTACCATCCGGCTCTCCCACTTTGCTGCTATGAAACCTTCATTTAAGTACCGGTCTTCCCTCATTGTTAGTTCCTTTTTAACTAACAGGTATTGTACCTTCTCTGACGTAACATATTCACTCATTTTTAATATCATTCCATTCTCTTTGACCTCTGTATTATTTACCCAACGTTTTGCTGGTATATTTCGTATTAAAGATATAGCTGATGTTGTCAGATACTCTTCGATCGTGGATATATTTAAGTGATATTTAAATTTATTTAAGTTCTTCTTTATTATTTTATGGTGGTTTACCTTGGCCATTTTTATAAAGTTTTTTCTATAATTCATACTTTTACTTAACTCCCTTCGCTCATTAATGGGGATGTTAAATGCACTAATTAATCCACCCTTCCTCATCTCCAATTCTTCTTTCGTATTCAATATTTTCTTTCTACCTATTTTTCTTATTTTCTTGATATTCTCTTCCATGGCCTGAATATCCTTTTTGTTGTGGTTATTTTTATTTTCAGAGAATATTACATCTTGGTATTCTCTAATTTCTATTTCCTTCCTGCTTTCTTCTGTATTCGGATTTACTTTAAGACCTTCGGAAGTGCTGTTTAATGTTTCATCCAAATCCTTGAAACTACTGTCCGTTTTCTTATTTGTCTCCTCCTTGTATGTATCTGCTTTTTGGCTAAGTGTATTAATGACCATTTCAATTTTCTCATGAATCTGTTGTATATTTTTATTATTTTCTTCAAATTTGGTGTTCATCTCTTCCCTTTGACCGTTAATAATTTCTTTCAATTCTTGGTATTGTTCATTCATGGTTTGTCTGATCTCCCCATGAATGGTCTCTGTTTTTTCGTTTAGTTGTTTGACTAAACTTTCCTGAATACTATCTATTTTCTCATTGGTTTGCTTGTTTTGTTCCTTCAAAGTTTCGTTTTGTTTCTTTGAAGTTTCCTCCTGTTTTCTAAAATTTTCATCTATTTTGTCAAATTTTTCGCTTAAGGTTTCATTTTGTTTCCTCGAGTTTTCCTTATTTTCCTCTTTCATCTGTCTTATTAAGTTTTCATTGTTTTGTCGGCTTTGTTCTGCCATAAATTTCATTATTTCTTGCAAATCTGGTTCTCTTCTGGCTTCCGCTTTGTCTGGTTGGTCCCCTTGGGCACCCTCTTCGACTATTTCCTTTTCCGTGTCCATAATTGCTTCAGTTTCTTCTTTATCACCCACTGGTTGTTCCATTTCACTGTCCGTAACTATTTCTATCTCTCGTTCCTGTCCACCTTCTTCCTTCTCCTTTCTTCTGTCCTCTTCTTCGATCTGCCTCTGGTATTATGCATTTCTTGTTTTCTCATTACTGCCGATGATAATTAGATTTTTTGTTATATTATTTTCTAATTACAGCCCTTTTACGTTGAGCGCCATTCTGTAACGTCCCGCGGGTTTTATAGTTAATTCAGCCCCTCGTTAGTACGTTATTCTGTAACGTGTGTTATATCTCTGATTGTTACTTCTTAATTATATTTGCGAATGTTCAAAGCAGTTAAAATTTATGTTTACCGAAATAAAAAAAAACTTAAATCGAGTGTGTGATTTGGGAGAGTTCAATGAAGTTGTTTGGCCGTAGTTAGAAGAGAGAGGACCAAGGATATTATCCCCGGAGTATACAATTACTTAATTTAAATATTCGCCGCTCATGAGACCAGCTGATTTTGACGTCTGCCTCCAAATTTTAGGTTAAATAAACACCAACTGTCGGTGATACTTTCCCGGCGGTTCGTCCTCTTCTTGGTTTCCTAAAACTCTGTAACAACTACCCTCTACAAGAAATAATACACATTTTATTACTTATAACAAAATACTCAGGGTATTTATTTATTGAATACACTGATTTTTCTCTTCTCCCAATACAAAAAATATTATAATCGATTTTTTCTGTCAACACCACATTGGTTCGATCTAATTAGGTAAACATTGGAATTATAACAAATTATTTTTTTATCCTTGATTAAACATTAAACAATAAAGAATTCATTTATTAATTTCCCCAGGGTTAAGGGTAAGTTCTTTGTGTTATGAGACGGTCAGAAATGAATAATAAAATACTACGCTTTACAGAAAAAAAAAAAATTATATTTGTTTTTTCCGTAGTATGTAGTTCCGGGTTTATCCGCTAGAGTACAGGTTATGTCTTTATTATAAACACGAAATCAGTTACTGAATACTGAAACTGCACAAAGATTCGTTATGAGGATTTCTTGGTTAACAATTATTAATAAAGTTTGTTTTACCTCTTTTCTTGAAGTGTTTACTTGGATGGTGTTGTTTCCAGTGTTGGAGTTATAGTTGTTTTGTAATTTAGTTAAATTTTTCTAAGATACAATCTCACCAAAATCTCGAAGTGCCGTCAAACTAGGCCTGACCTGGTAGCTAGGTTATTTCAAATTTTCATTGAATAAAGGACGTTAAAGTTGATACTTGAAGGAGTTCTAACATAAGGTGGATACTACTCGTTAGTTTTTATTAAATTTAGCACTATTTCCAAAAGTTTTCATAAGGTTTTTTCAAATTTTAGATGGCATTACACTTTTCTCCAAACGAACGTTTTCCAATCGTTTTAACAATTAAAATTATATCTTGTTAGTTGGTTACTGTTAGTAACCAATAACTTTTATATCATTTTTTATTGGTCATCTATATACTTTTGAGTACATAGGCTGTTTTTAATTATTATAAATTTATTTATTATTTATAGAAATATAATCCTTTTTAACTTTTGTTTATTATCCAATTTAATTTATATAAGGTTTTTCCTTCTATTTTCTCTTAACTTTATACATAGGTCTTTAATATTTTTATTTCCTTTAATAGTATTTATTTATTATTTGCTTATAATATCCTAACACTAAACTATTTTCTTGTGCCATTTTACTCATACAGTATTATTTTATTTTATTATTATATTATATCTAACCCTGGGTTATCTTATATTCTAACACAAGTATTATATTAAATATAAAATTAGCCCTAGGTACAAAATCTTTGTGGCCTACACAATACAAATTACAAAAATTCAAACAAATACAGAATTGGTCAGTAGCAATATAGTCTACTGTTATAATTAATTGTTTCTCCATCTACAGCATAAGTCTGTGAGATGCTCCTTTTAAAACCACTTACTTTCTCACTGTGTACACTATAACTTACTTTGTACCCTTTATATCACTTAATTATAGTTTATAGTGTTTTGTAATACAAAGTAATCTATAGCTATGTATATTATACCCATTTCTGACCTTTATAGTGGGGTGATTACGTTATCATTTTTGGGACTGGGTTATGTAATGTTACATAAAGCCCCCCCCCCCACTAGAACAGATTTATTTTCGTTTTACAAATCAAAATAAATTGTTGACTTCTTCAATCTTTATAGTCTTGTTTTATTCTTCGTGATATCTTTTCATTTCGGACTGGTTATATACTCCTTTTATTCGGTTACTGTTAATTGCTTTGATTTCATATTTATTATTCCCTTTCACCTGGGTTATGATGTATGGTCCGGTATAAAGTAAAAGTAATTTTCTCGCAATACCCTCTATAGAACTGGGTAGTTGTCTATTTTTTATTAACACCTTATCTCCTATTTGGTATGTATCTATTCTTTTCCTTTTCTCCGTATCCCTTTTATGTTGAAGTTCCGCTTTATGCAACAATCTGTTGTGCATTTCGATTTTATTGAATTCCACTCTCTCTCCTGGAGGAAAATTTATTAATGATGTGATTTCTCTTGGTGGTGGTCTATCAAACATTACCTGATAAGGGCTGGTTCCGATAGTGTCAGGGTATGACCAATTAAGGAAGGTCTCTGCTGGTTCAATGTACTGGCTCCATTTTTTATGTTCTTGGTGACAGTAGGTACGCAGAATTCTACCAACTTCCCTTAAGACGCGTTCGGCAGGATTACTACTAGGGTGGTATACTGATGTTTTGTATGTCCTTATTTGCCATTTCCTCAATTCTTATTTCCACCTTTTACCTCTAAACTGCTGCGTCCCATGATCCGTTATTATGGTTTCAGGTTTTCCCACTTCAGGTAAGTATTTTTGAATGATTACTTCTATAAATTCGCTTTCTCAATTAAGCTTCTGTCTGCTATCTTCCTTCTCTTTTCTACATTTATACTTCTGAAATCTAATATCACTCTTTTCAGCTATTTTATAATTATTATCCCTTAAATATTCAATTTCCCTAACATTTTTCCCTATACTGTGCGGTGGTTGTTCGGGTGGCCACTTTTGGGTCCATAACTCCGCTGTCCATCCTTACACCTTCTGAGACCAGGGGAACATCATCCCTGCTCAGGAAAATTATTGCCGGAACATTTCTATGGTCAATTCGTTATAATAAAAAGATTACAAGGAGTTGATTAGCGACTAATACTAAACACTTTTGGGATTCTTCATACTGTTGCTGTTTGCATTTAATTATATATTTCCTTTTCTTCTTGATTCCTTCTTCTTTTTCATTAGCTAGTAGCATATAACATTATTGATAGGCATTATTTTAAAATCCTTTTGACTTTCCTTCTTGTGACATATTTTCTCCATATCATTTCTTCTAATATCATCTTCAATTCCGAGAAATTCTAAATTATTGTTGCATTAATTATTATCCTCCTTCAGCTTCATTGTAGTCATTAAATTATTCGTTATTCTTCTTATTTGAGCACATTACCATCAATTGTTTTTTTATTTATTTATTTTTTCTTCTGTTCGTTACCATCAAAATATTAGTTTTTCTATGATTCCATTTTAAATCCGTTCTTTATAAATATTATTTAATCATCTGTTCTCTTTTTCTTGGTGGTTTGTTGTTTATTAAATCAAATTATATCATTTTAAAATATTTAAAGTAAGTGGTACTTACATACTTTTTATTAAATCATATTGTTCCTGAATAAGTATTTAGTAAGTTGTCCTTACATGCTTTTGGAATTTTGGGGTTTTATTAAATCATATTGTTCCTGAATAAATTAAGTAAGTTGTCCTTACAGGCTTTTGGAATTTTGTGGTTTTTCTTTCCAATGGATTGCTTGGTCAGTTTTCAAAAATTCAGTCCCCTTTTTTCTGGTTGGTTATTATTTAGGTTAACCATGGTCCATTAACTCAGGTACTCCATTTTCTCGGATTACTGGGGTGTTCGGAATTAATTCTCTCCTTGATAATCTTCTTACCATCCGGCTCTCCCACTTTGCTGCTATGAAACCTTCATTTAAGTACCGGTCTTCCCTCATTGTTAGTTCCTTTTTAACTAACAGGTATTGTACCTTCTCTGACGTAACATATTCACTCATTTTTAATATCATTCCATTCTCTTTGACCTCTGTATTATTTACCCAACGTTTTGCTGGTATATTTCGTATTAAAGATATAGCTGATGTTGTCAGATACTCTTCGATCGTGGATATATTTAAGTGATATTTAAATTTATTTAAGTTCTTCTTTATTATTTTATGGTGGTTTACCTTGGCCATTTTTATAAAGTTTTTTCTATAATTCATACTTTTACTTAACTCCCTTCGCTCATTAATGGGGATGTTAAATGCACTAATTAATCCACCCTTCCTCATCTCCAATTCTTCTTTCGTATTCAATATTTTCTTTCTACCTATTTTTCTTATTTTCTTGATATTCTCTTCCATGGCCTGAATATCCTTTTTGTTGTGGTTATTTTTATTTTCAGAGAATATTACATCTTGGTATTCTCTAATTTCTATTTCCTTCCTGCTTTCTTCTGTATTCGGATTTACTTTAAGACCTTCGGAAGTGCTGTTTAATGTTTCATCCAAATCCTTGAAACTACTGTCCGTTTTCTTATTTGTCTCCTCCTTGTATGTATCTGCTTTTTGGCTAAGTGTATTAATGACCATTTCAATTTTCTCATGAATCTGTTGTATATTTTTATTATTTTCTTCAAATTTGGTGTTCATCTCTTCCCTTTGACCGTTAATAATTTCTTTCAATTCTTGGTATTGTTCATTCATGGTTTGTCTGATCTCCCCATGAATGGTCTCTGTTTTTTCGTTTAGTTGTTTGACTAAACTTTCCTGAATACTATCTATTTTCTCATTGGTTTGCTTGTTTTGTTCCTTCAAAGTTTCGTTTTGTTTCTTTGAAGTTTCCTCCTGTTTTCTAAAATTTTCATCTATTTTGTCAAATTTTTCGCTTAAGGTTTCATTTTGTTTCCTCGAGTTTTCCTTATTTTCCTCTTTCATCTGTCTTATTAAGTTTTCATTGTTTTGTCGGCTTTGTTCTGCCATAAATTTCATTATTTCTTGCAAATCTGGTTCTCTTCTGGCTTCCGCTTTGTCTGGTTGGTCCCCTTGGGCACCCTCTTCGACTATTTCCTTTTCCGTGTCCATAATTGCTTCAGTTTCTTCTTTATCACCCACTGGTTGTTCCATTTCACTGTCCGTAACTATTTCTATCTCTCGTTCCTGTCCACCTTCTTCCTTCTCCTTTCTTCTGTCCTCTTCTTCGATCTGCCTCTGGTATTATGCATTTCTTGTTTTCTCATTACTGCCGATGATAATTAGATTTTTTGTTATATTATTTTCTAATTACAGCCCTTTTACGTTGAGCGCCATTCTGTAACGTCCCGCGGGTTTTATAGTTAATTCAGCCCCTCGTTAGTACGTTATTCTGTAACGTGTGTTATATCTCTGATTGTTACTTATTAATTATATTTGCGAATGTTCAAAGCAGTTAAAATTTATGTTTACCGAAATAAAAAAAAACTTAAATCGAGTGTGTGATTTGGGAGAGTTCAATGAAGTTGTTTGGCCGTAGTTAGAAGAGAGAGGACCAAGGATATTATCCCCGGAGTATACAATTACTTAATTTAAATATTCGCCGCTCATGAGACCAGCTGATTTTGACGTCTGCCTCCAAATTTTAGGTTAAATAAACACCAACTGTCGGTGATACTTTCCCGGCGGTTCGTCCTCTTCTTGGTTTCCTAAAACTCTGTAACAACTACCCTCTACAAGAAATAATACACATTTTATTACTTATAACAAAATACTCAGGGTATTTATTTATTGAATACACTGATTTTTCTCTTCTCCCAATACAAAAAATATTATAATCGATTTTTTCTGTCAACACCACATTGGTTCGATCTAATTAGGTAAACATTGGAATTATAACAAATTATTTTTTTATCCTTGATTAAACATTAAACAATAAAGAATTCATTTATTAATTTCCCCAGGGTTAAGGGTAAGTTCTTTGTGTTATGAGACGGTCAGAAATGAATAATAAAATACTACGCTTTACAGAAAAAAAATAAATTATATTTGTTTTTTCCGTAGTATGTAGTTCCGGGTTTATCCGCTAGAGTACAGGTTATGTCTTTATTATAAACACGAAATCAGTTACTGAATACTGAAACTGCACAAAGATTCGTTATGAGGATTTCTTGGTTAACAATTATTAATAAAGTTTGTTTTACCTCTTTTCTTGAAGTGTTTACTTGGATGGTGTTGTTTCCAGTGTTGGAGTTATAGTTGTTTTGTAATTTAGTTAAATTTTTCTAAGATACAATCTCACCAAAATCTCGAAGTGCCGTCAAACTAGGCCTGACCTGGTAGCTAGGTTATTTCAAATTTTCATTGAATAAAGGACGTTAAAGTTGATACTTGAAGGAGTTCTAACATAAGGTGGATACTACTCGTTAGTTTTTATTAAATTTAGCACTATTTCCAAAAGTTTTCATAAGGTTTTTTCAAATTTTAGATGGCATTACACTTTTCTCCAAACGAACGTTTTCCAATCGTTTTAACAATTAAAATTATATCTTGTTAGTTGGTTACTGTTAGTAACCAATAACTTTTATATCATTTTTTATTGGTGCATCTATATACTTTTGAGTACATAGGCTGTTTTTAATTATTATAAATTTATTTATTATTTATAGAAATATAATCCTTTTTAACTTTTGTTTATTATCCAATTTAATTTATATAAGGTTTTTCCTTCTATTTTCTCTTAACTTTATACATAGGTCTTTAATATTTTTATTTCCTTTAATAGTATTTATTTATTATTTGCTTATAATATCCTAACACTAAACTATTTTCTTGTGCCATTTTACTCATACAGTATTATTTTATTTTATTATTATATTATATCTAACCCTGGGTTATCTTATATTCTAACACAAGTATTATATTAAATATAAAATTAGCCCTAGGTACAAAATCTTTGTGGCCTACACAATACAAATTACAAAAATTCAAACAAATACAGAATTGGTCAGTAGCAATATAGTCTACTGTTATAATTAATTGTTTCTCCATCTACAGCATAAGTCTGTGAGATGCTCCTTTTAAAACCACTTACTTTCTCACTGTGTACACTATAACTTACTTTGTACCCTTTATATCACTTAATTATAGTTTATAGTGTTTTGTAATACAAAGTAATCTATAGCTATGTATATTATACCCATTTCTGACCTTTATAGTGGGGTGATTACGTTATCATTTTTGGGACTGGGTTATGTAATGTTACATAAAGCCCCCCCCCACTAGAACAGATTTATTTTCGTTTTACAAATCAAAATAAATTGTTGACTTCTTCAATCTTTATAGTCTTGTTTTATTCTTCGTGATATCTTTTCATTTCGGACTGGTTATATACTCCTTTTATTCGGTTACTGTTAATTGCTTTGATTTCATATTTATTATTCCCTTTCACCTGGGTTATGATGTATGGTCCGGTATAAAGTAAAAGTAATTTTCTCGCAATACCCTCTATAGAACTGGGTAGTTGTCTATTTTTTATTAACACCTTATCTCCTATTTGGTATGTATCTATTCTTTTCCTTTTCTCCGTATCCCTTTTATGTTGAAGTTCCGCTTTATGCAACAATCTGTTGTGCATTTCGATTTTATTGAATTCCACTCTCTCTCCTGGAGGAAAATTTATTAATGATGTGATTTCTCTTGGTGGTGGTCTATCAAACATTACCTGATAAGGGCTGGTTCCGATAGTGTCAGGGTATGACCAATTAAGGAAGGTCTCTGCTGGTTCAATGTACTGGCTCCATTTTTTATGTTCTTGGTGACAGTAGGTACGCAGAATTCTACCAACTTCCCTAAAGACGCGTTCGGCAGGATTACTACTAGGGTGGTATACTGATGTTTTGTATGTCCTTATTTGCCATTTCCTCAATTCTTATTTCCACCTTTTACCTCTAAACTGCGTCCCATGATCCGTTATTATGGTTTCAGGTTTTCCCACTTCAGGTAAGTATTTTTGAATGATTACTTCTATAAATTCGCTTTCTCAATTAAGCTTCTGTCTGCTATCTCTTTCTCTTTTCTACATTTATACTTCTGAAATCTAATATCACTCTTTTCAGCTATTTTATAATTATTATCCCTTAAATATTCAATTTCCCTAACATTTTGCCCTATACTGTGAGGTGGTTGTTCGGGTGGCCACTTTTGGGTCCATAACTCCGCTGTCCATCCTTACACCTTCTGAGACCAGGGGAACATCATCCCTGCTCAGGAAAATTATTGCCGGAACATTTCTACGGTCAATTCGTTATAATAAAAAGATTACAAGGAGTTGATTAGCGACTAATACTAAACACTTTTGGGATTCTTCATACTGTTGCTGTTTGCATTTAATTATATATTTCCTTTTCTTCTTGATTCCTTCTTCTTTTTCATTAGCTAATAGCATCTAACATTATTGATAGGCATTATTTTAAAATCCTTTTGACTTTCCTTCTTGTGACATATTTTCTCCATATCATTTCTTCTAATATCATCTTCAATTCCGAGAAATTCTAAATTATTGTTGCATTAATTATTATCCTCCTTCAGCTTCATTGTAGTCATTAAATTATTCGTTATTCTTCTTATTTGAGCACATTACCATCAATTGTTTTTTTTATTTATTTATTTTTTCTTCTGTTCGTTACCATCAAAATATTAGTTTTTCTATGATTCCATTTTAAATCCGTTCTTTATAAATATTATTTAATCATCTGTTCTCTTTTTCTTGGTGGTTTGTTGTTTATTAAATCAAATTATATCATTTTAAAATATTTAAAGTAAGTGGTACTTACATACTTTTTATTAAATCATATTGTTCCTGAATAAGTATTTAGTAAGTTGTCCTTACATGCTTTTGGAATTTTGGGGTTTTATTAAATCATATTGTTCCTGAATAAATTAAGTAAGTTGTCCTTACAGGCTTTTGGAATTTTGTGGTTTTTCTTTCCAATGGATTGCTTGGTCAGTTTTCAAAAATTCAGTCCCCTTTTTTCTGGTTGGTTATTATTTAGGTTAACCATGGTCCATTAACTCAGGTACTCCATTTTCTCGGATTACTGGGGTGTTCGGAATTAATTCTCTCCTTGATAATCTTCTTACCATCCGGCTCTCCCACTTTGCTGCTATGAAACCTTCATTTAAGTACCGGTCTTCCCTCATTGTTAGTTCCTTTTTAACTAACAGGTATTGTACCTTCTCTGACGTAACATATTCACTCATTTTTAATATCATTCCATTCTCTTTGACCTCTGTATTATTTACCCAACGTTTTGCTGGTATATTTCGTATTAAAGATATAGCTGATGTTGTCAGATACTCTTCGATCGTGGATATATTTAAGTGATATTTAAATTTATTTAAGTTCTTCTTTATTATTTTATGGTGGTTTACCTTGGCCATTTTTATAAAGTTTTTTCTATAATTCATACTTTTACTTAACTCCCTTCGCTCATTAATGGGGATGTTAAATGCACTAATTAATCCACCCTTCCTCATCTCCAATTCTTCTTTCGTATTCAATATTTTCTTTCTACCTATTTTTCTTATTTTCTTGATATTCTCTTCCATGGCCTGAATATCCTTTTTGTTGTGGTTATTTTTATTTTCAGAGAATATTACATCTTGGTATTCTCTAATTTCTATTTCCTTCCTGCTTTCTTCTGTATTCGGATTTACTTTAAGACCTTCGGAAGTGCTGTTTAATGTTTCATCCAAATCCTTGAAACTACTGTCCGTTTTCTTATTTGTCTCCTCCTTGTATGTATCTGCTTTTTGGCTAAGTGTATTAATGACCATTTCAATTTTCTCATGAATCTGTTGTATATTTTTATTATTTTCTTCAAATTTGGTGTTCATCTCTTCCCTTTGACCGTTAATAATTTCTTTCAATTCTTGGTATTGTTCATTCATGGTTTGTCTGATCTCCCCATGAATGGTCTCTGTTTTTTCGTTTAGTTGTTTGACTAAACTTTCCTGAATACTATCTATTTTCTCATTGGTTTGCTTGTTTTGTTCCTTCAAAGTTTCGTTTTGTTTCTTTGAAGTTTCCTCCTGTTTTCTAAAATTTTCATCTATTTTGTCAAATTTTTCGCTTAAGGTTTCATTTTGTTTCCTCGAGTTTTCCTTATTTTCCTCTTTCATCTGTCTTATTAAGTTTTCATTGTTTTGTCGGCTTTGTTCTGCCATAAATTTCATTATTTCTTGCAAATCTGGTTCTCTTCTGGCTTCCGCTTTGTCTGGTTGGTCCCCTTGGGCACCCTCTTCGACTATTTCCTTTTCCGTGTCCATAATTGCTTCAGTTTCTTCTTTATCACCCACTGGTTGTTCCATTTCACTGTCCGTAACTATTTCTATCTCTCGTTCCTGTCCACCTTCTTCCTTCTCCTTTCTTCTGTCCTCTTCTTCGATCTGCCTCTGGTATTATGCATTTCTTGTTTTCTCATTACTGCCGATGATAATTAGATTTTTTGTTATATTATTTTGTTGAATATCTCAAAATTCTTTTCTAATTACAGCCCTTTTACGTTGAGCGCCATTCTGTAACGTCCCGCGGGTTTTATAGTTAATTCAGCCCCTCGTTAGTACGTTATTCTGTAACGTGTGTTATATCTCTGATCGTTACTTATTAATTATATTTGCGAATGTTCAAAGCAGTAAAAATTTATGTTTACCGAAATAAAAAAAAACTTAAATCGAGTGTGTGTGATTTGGGAGAGTTCAATGAAGTTGTTAGGCCGTAGTTAGAAGAGAGAGGACCAAGGATATTATCCCCGGAGTATACAATTACTTAATTTAAATATTCGCCGCTCATGAGACCAGCTGATTTTGACGTCTGCCTCCAAATTTTAGGTTAAATAAACACCAACTGTCGGTGATACTTTCCCGGCGGTTCGTCCTCTTCTTGGTTTCCTGAAACTCTGTAACAACTACCCTCTACAAGAAATAATACACATTTTATTACTTATAACAAAATACTCAGGGTATTTATTTATTGAATACACTGATTTTTCTCTTCTCCCAATACAAAAAATATTATAATCGATTTTTTCTGTCAACACCACATTGGTTCGATCTAATTAGGTAAACATTGGAATTATAACAAATTATTTTTTTATCCTTGATTAAACATTAAACAATAAAGAATTCATTTATTAATTTCCCCAGGGTTAAGGGTAAGTTCTTTGTGTTATGAGACGGTCAGAAATGAATAATAAAATACTACGCTTTACAGAAAAAAAATAAATTATATTTGTTTTTTCCGTAGTATGTAGTTCCGGGTTTATCCGCTAGAGTACAGGTTATGTCTTTATTATAAACACGAAATCAGTTACTGAATACTGAAACTGCACAAAGATTCGTTATGAGGATTTCTTGGTTAACAATTATTAATAAAGTTTGTTTTACCTCTTTTCTTGAAGTGTTTACTTGGATGGTGTTGTTTCCAGTGTTGGAGTTATAGTTGTTTTGTAATTTAGTTAAATTTTTCTAAGATACAATCTCACCAAAATCTCGAAGTGCCGTCAAACTAGGCCTGACCTGGTAGCTAGGTTATTTCAAATTTTCATTGAATAAAGGACGTTAAAGTTGATACTTGAAGGAGTTCTAACATAAGGTGGATACTACTCGTTAGTTTTTATTAAATTTAGCACTATTTCCAAAAGTTTTCATAAGGTTTTTTCAAATTTTAGATGGCATTACACTTTTTTCCAACCGAACGTTTTCCAATCGTTTTAACAATTAAAATTATATCTTGTTAGTTGGTTACTGTTAGTAACCAATAACTTTTATATCATTTTTTATTGGTGCATCTATATACTTTTGAGTACATAGGCTGTTTTTAATTATTATAAACTTATTTATTATTTATAGAAATATAATCCTTTTTAACTTTTGTTTATTATCCAATTTAATTTATATAAGGTTTTTCCTTCTATTTTATCTTAACTTTATACATAGGTCTTTAATATTTTTATTTCCTTTAATAGTATTTATTTATTATTTGCTTATAATATCCTAACACTAAACTATTTTCTTCTGCCATTTTACTCATACAGTATTATTTTATTTTATTATTATATTATATCTAACCCTGGGTTATCTTATATTCTAACACAAGTATTATATTAAATATAAAATTAGCCCTAGGTACAAAATCTTTGTGGCCTACACAATACAAATTACAAAAATTCAAACAAATACAGAATTGGTCAGTAGCAACATAGTCTACTGTTATAATTAATTGTTTCTCCATCTACAGCATAAGTCTGTGAGATGCTCCTTTTAAAACCACTTACTTTCTCACTGTGTACACTATAACTTACTTTGTACCCTTTATATCACTTAATTATAGTTTATAGTGTTTTGTAATACAAAGTAATCTATAGCTATGTATATTATACCCATTTCTGACCTTTATAGTGGGGTGATTACGTTATCATTTTTGGGACTGGGTTATGTAATGTTACATAAAGCCCCCCCCCCACTAGAACAGATTTATTTTCGTTTTACAAATCAAAATAAATTGTTGACTTCTTCAATCTTTATAGTCTTGTTTTATTCTTCGTGATATCTTTTCATTTCGGACTAGTTATATACTCCTTTTATTCGGTTACTGTTAATTGCTTTGATTTCATATGTATTATGCCCTTTCACCTGGGTTATGATGTATGGTCCGGTATAAAGTAAAAGTAATTTTCTCGCAATACCCTCTATAGAACTGGGTAGTTGTCTATTTTTTATTAACACCTTATCTCCTATTTGGTATGTATCTATTCTTTTCCTTTTCTCCGTATCCCTTTTATGTTGAAGTTCCGCTTTATGCAACAATCTGTTGTGCATTTCGATTTTATTGAATTCCACTCTCTCTCCTGGAGGAAAATTTATTAATGATGTGATTTCTCTTGGTGGTGGTCTATCAAACATTACCTGATAAGGGCTGGTTCCGATAGTGTCAGGGTATGACCAATTAAGGAAGGTCTCTGCTGGTTCAATGTACTGGCTCCATTTTTTATGTTCTTGGTGACAGTAGGTACGCAGAATTCTACCAACTTCCCTTAAGACGCGTTCGGCAGGATTACTACTAGGGTGGTATACTGATGTTTTGTATGTCCTTATTTGCCATTTCCTCAATTCTTATTTCCACCTTTTACCTCTAAACTGCGTCCCATGATCCGTTATTATGGTTTCAGGTTTTCCCACTTCAGGTAAGTATTTTTGAATGATTACTTCTATAAATTCGCTTTCTCAATTAAGCTTCTGTCTGCTATCTTCCTTCTCTTTTCTACATTTATACTTCTGAAATCTAATATCACTCTTTTCAGCTATTTTATAATTATTATCCCTTAAATATTCAATTTCCCTAACATTTTTCCCTATACTGTGCGGTGGTTGTTCGGGTGGCCACTTTTGGGTCCATAACTCCGCTGTCCATCCTTACACCTTCTGAGACCAGGGGAACATCATCCCTGCTCAGGAAAATTATTGCCGGAACATTTCTACGGTCAATTCGTTATAATAAAAAGATTACAAGGAGTTGATTAGCGACTAATACTAAACACTTTTGGGATTCTTCATACTGTTGCTGTTTGCATTTAATTATATATTTCCTTTTCTTCTTGATTCCTTCTTCTTTTTCATTAACTAATAGCATATAACATTATTGATAGGCATTATTTTAAAATCCTTTTGACTTTCCTTCTTGTGACATATTTTCTCCGTATCATTTCTTCTAATATCATCTTCAATTCCGAGAAATTCTAAATTATTGTTGCATTAATTATTATCCTCCTTCAGCTTCATTGTAGTCATTAAATTATTCGTTATTCTTCTTATTTGAGCACATTACCATCAATTGTTTTTTTTATTTATTTATTTTTTCTTCTGTTCGTTACCATCAAAATATTAGTTTTTCTATGATTCCATTTTAAATCCGTTCTTTATAAATATTATTTAATCATCTGTTCTCTTTTTCTTGGTGGTTTGTTGTTTATTAAATAAAATTATATCATTTTAAAATATTTAAAGTAAGTGGTACTTACATACTTTTTATTAAATCATATTGTTCCTGAATAAGTATTTAGTAAGTTGTCCTTACATGCTTTTGGAATTTTCGGGTTTTATTAAATCATATTGTTCCTGAATAAATTAAGTAAGTTGTCCTTACAGGCTTTTGGAATTTTGTGGTTTTTCTTTCCAATGGATGCTTGGTCAGTTTTCAAAAATTCAGTCCCCTTTTTTCTGGTTGGTTATTATTTAGGTTAACCATGGTCCATTAACTCAGGTACTCCATTTTCTCGGATTACTGGGGTGTTCGGAATTAATTCTCTCCTTGATAATCTTCTTACCATCCGGCTCTCCCACTTTGCTGCTATGAAACCTTCATTTAAGTACCGGTCTTCCCTCATTGTTAGTTCCTTTTTAACTAACAGGTATTGTACCTTCTCTGACGTAACATATTCACTCATTTTTAATATCATTCCATTCTCTTTGACCTCTGTATTATTTACCCAACGTTTTGCTGGTATATTTCGTATTAAAGATATAGCTGATGTTGTCAGATACTCTTCGATCGTGGATATATTTAAGTGATATTTAAATTTATTTAAGTTCTTCTTTATTATTTTATGGTGGTTTACCTTGGCCATTTTTATAAAGTTTTTTCTATAATTCATACTTTTACTTAACTCCCTTCGCTCATTAATGGGGATGTTAAATGCACTAATTAATCCACCCTTCCTCATCTCCAATTCTTCTTTCGTATTCAATATTTTCTTTCTACCTATTTTTCTTATTTTCTTGATATTCTCTTCCATGGTCTGAATATCCTTTTTGTTGTAGTTATTTTTATTTTCAGAGAATATTACATCTTGGTATTCTCTAATTTCTATTTCCTTCCTGCTTTCTTCTGTATTCGGATTTACTTTAAGACCTTCGGAAGTACTGTTTAATGTTTCATCCAAATCCTTGAAACTACTGTCCGTTTTCTTATTTGTCTCCTCCTTGTATGTATCTGCTTTTTGGCTAAGTGTATTAATGACCATTTCAATTTTCTCATGAATCTGTTGTATATTTTTATTATTTTCTTCAAATTTGGTGTTCATCTCTTCCCTTTGACCGTTAATAATTTCTTTCAATTCTTGGTATTGTTCATTCATGGTTTGTCTGATCTCCCCATGAATGGTCTCTATTTTTTTGTTTAGTTGTTTGACTAAACTTTCCTGAATACTATCCATTTTCTCATTGGTTTGCTTGTTTTGTTCCTTCAAAGTTTCGTTTTGTTTCTTTGAAGTTTCCTCCTGTTTTCTAAAATTTTCATCCATTTTGTCAAATTTTTCGCTTAAGGTTTCATTTTGTTTCCTCGAGTTTTCCTTATTTTCCTCTTTCATCTGTCTTATTAAGTTTTCATTGTTTTGTCGGCTTTGTTCTGCCATAAATTTCATTATTTCTTGCAAATCTGGTTCTCTTCTGGCTTCCGCTTTGTCTGGTTGGTCCCCTTGGGCACCCTCTTCGACTATTTCCTTTTCCGTGTCCATAATTGCTTCAGTTTCTTCTTTATCACCCACTGGTTGTTCCATTTCACTGTCCGTAACTATTTCTATCTCTCGTTCCTGTCCACCTTCTTCCTTCTCCTTTCTTCTGTCCTCTTCTTCGATCTGCCTCTGGTATTATGCATTTCTTGTTTTCTCATTACTGCCGATGATAATTAGATTTTTTGTTATATTATTTTGTTGAATATCTCAAAATTCTTTTCTAATTACAGCCCTTTTACGTTGAGCGCCATTCTGTAACGTCTCGCGGGTTTTATAGTTAATTCACCCCCTCGTTAGTACGTTATTCTGTAACGTGTGGTATATCTCTGATCGTTACTTATTAATTATATTTGCGAATGTTCAAAGCAGTTAAAATTTATGTTTACCGAAATAAAAAAAAACTTAAATCGAGTGTGTGTGATTTGGGAGAGTTCAATGAAGTTGTTTGGCCGTAGTTAGAAGAGAGAGGACCAAGGATATTATCCCCGGAGTATACAATTAATTAATTTAAATATTCGCCGCTCATGAGACCAGCTGATTTTGACGTCTGCCTCCAAATTTTAGGTTAAATAAACACCAACTGTCGGTGATACTTTCCCGGCGGTTCGTCCTCTTCTTGGTTTCCTGAAACTCTGTAACAACTACCCTCTACAAGAAATAATAGACATTTTATTACTTATAACAAAATACTCAGGGTATTTATTTATTAAATACACTGATTTTTCTCTTCTCCCAATACAAAAAATATTATAATCGATTTTTTCTGTCAACACCACATTGGTTCGATCTAATTAGGTAAACATTGGAATTATAACAAATTATTTTTTTATCCTTGATTAAACATTAAACAATAAAGAATTCATTTATTAATTTCCCCAGGGTTAAGGGTAAGTTCTTTGTGTTATGAGACGGTCAGAAATGAATAATAAAATACTACGCTTTACAGAAAAAAAATAAATTATATTTGTTTTTTCCGTAGTATGTAGTTCCGGGTTTATCCGCTAGAGTACAGGTTATGTCTTTATTATAAACACGAAATCAGTTACTGAATACTGAAACTGCACAAAGATTCGTTATGAGGATTTCTTGGTTAACAATTATTAATAATGTTTGTTTTACCTCTTTTCTTGAAGTGTTTACTTGGATGGTGTTGTTTCCAGTGTTGGAGTTATAGTTGTTTTGTAATTTAGTTAAATTTTTCTAAGATACAATCTCACCAAAATCTCGAAGTGCCGTCAAACTAGGCCTGACCTGGTAGCTAGGTTATTTCAAATTTTCATCGAATAAAGGACGTTAAAGTTGATACTTGAAGGAGTTCTAACATAAGGTGGATACTACTCGTTAGTTTTTATTAAATTTAGCACTATTTCCAAAAGTTTTCATAAGGTTTTTTCAAATTTTAGATGGCATTACACTTTTTTCCAAACGAACGTTTTCCAATCGTTTTAACAATTAAAATTATATCTTGTTAGTTGGTTACTGTTAGTAACCAATAACTTTTATATCATTTTTTATTGGTGCATCTATATACTTTTGAGTACATAGGCTGTTTTTAATTATTATAAATTTATTTATTATTTATAGAAATATAATCCTTTTTAACTTTTGTTTATTATCCAATTTAATTTATATAAGGTTTTTCCTTCTATTTTCTCTTAACTTTATACATAGGTCTTTAATATTTTTATTTCCTTTAATAGTGTTTATTTATTATTTGCTTATAATATCCTAACACTAAACTATTTTCTTCTGCCATTTTACTCACTTACCACTTATATTCTAACACAATTATTATATTAAATATAAAATTAGCCCTAGGTACAAAATCTTTGTGGCCTACACAATACAAATTACAAAAATTCAAACAAATACAGAATTGGTCAGTAGCAATATAGTCTACTGTTATAATTAATTGTTTCTCCATCTACAGCATAAGTCTGTGAGATGCTCCTTTTAAAACCACTTACTTTCTCACTGTGTACACTATAACTTACTTTGTACCCTTTATATCACTTAATTATAGTTTATAGTGTTTTGTAATACAAAGTAATCTATAGCTATGTATATTATACCCATTTCTGACCTTTATAGTGGGGTGATTATGTTATCATTTTTGGGACTGGGTTATGTAATGTTACATAAAGCCCCCCCCCCCCACTAGAACAGATTTATTTTTGTTTTACAAATCAAAATAAATTGTTGACTTCTTCAATCTTTATAGTCTTGTTTTATTCTTCGTGATATCTTTTCATTTCGGACTGGTTATATACTCCTTTTATTCGGTTACTGTTAATTGCTTTGATTTCATATGTATTATTCCCTTTCACCTGGGTTATGATGTATGGTCCGGTATAAAGTAAAAGTAATTTTCTCGCAATACCCTCTATAGAACTGGGTAGTTGTCTATTTTTTATTAACACCTTATCTCCTATTTGGTATGTATCTATTCTTTTCCTTTTCTCCGTATCCCTTTTATGTTGAAGTTCCGCTTTATGCAACAATCTGTTGTGCATTTCGATTTTATTGAATTCCACTCTCTCTCCTGGAGGAAAATTTATTAATGATGTGATTTCTCTTGGTGGTGGTCTATCAAACATTACCTGATAAGGGCTGGTTCCGATAGTGTCAGGGTATGACCAATTAAGGAAGGTCTCTGCTGGTTCAATGTACTGGCTCCATTTTTTATGTTCTTGGTGACAGTAGGTACGCAGAATTCTACCAACTTCCCTTAAGACGCGTTCGGCAGGATTACTACTAGGGTGGTATACTGATGTTTTGTATGTCCTTATTTGCCATTTCCTCAATTCTTATTTCCACCTTTTACCTCTAAACTGCGTCCCATGATCCGTTATTATGGTTTCAGGTTTTCCCACTTCAGGTAAGTATTTTTGAATGATTACTTCTATAAATTCGCTTTCTCAATTAAGCTTCTGTCTGCTATCTTCCTTCTCTTTTCTACATTTATACTTCTGAAATCTAATATCACTCTTTTCAGCTATTTTATAATTATTATCCCTTAAATATTCAATTTCCCTAACATTTTTCCCTATACTGTACGGTGGTTGTTCGGGTGGCCACTTTTGGGTCCATAACTCCGCTGTCCATCCTTACACCTTCTGAGACCAGGGGAACATCATCCCTGCTCAGGAAAATTATTGCCGGAACATTTCTACGGTCAATTCGTTATAATAAAAAGATTACAAGGAGTTGATTAGCGACTAATACTAAACACTTTTGGGATTCTTCATACTGTTGCTGTTTGCATTTAATTATATATTTCCTTTTCTTCTTGATTCCTTCTTCTTTTTCATTAACTAATAGCATATAACATTATTGATAGGCATTATTTTAAAATCCTTTTGACTTTCCTTCTTGTGACATATTTTCTCCGTATCATTTCTTCTAATATCATCTTCAATTCCGAGAAATTCTAAATTATTGTTGCATTAATTATTATCCTCCTTCAGCTTCATTGTAGTCATTAAATTATTCGTTATTCTTCTTATTTGAGCACATTACCATCAATTGTTTTTTTTATTTATTTATTTTTTCTTCTGTTCGTTACCATCAAAATATTAGTTTTTCTATGATTCCATTTTAAATCCGTTCTTTATAAATATTATTTAATCATCTGTTCTCTTTTTCTTGGTGGTTTGTTGTTTATTAAATCAAATTATATCATTTTAAAATATTTAAAGTAAGTGGTACTTACATACTTTTTATTAAATCATATTGTTCCTGAATAAGTATTTAGTAAGTTGTCCTTACATGCTTTTGGAATTTTGGGGTTTTATTAAATCATATTGTTCCTGAATAAATTAAATAAGTTGTCCTTACAGGCTTTTGGAATTTTGTGGTTTTTCTTTCCAATGGATTGCTTGGTCAGTTTTCAAAAATTCAGTCCCCTTTTTTCTGGTTGGTTATTATTTAGGTTAACCATGGTCCATTAACTCAGGTACTCCATTTTCTCGGATTACTGGGGTGTTCGGAATTAATTCTCTCCTTGATTGATAATCTTCTTACCATCCGGCTCTCCCACTTTGCTGCTATGAAACCTTCATTTAAGTACCGGTCTTCCCTCATTGTTAGTTCCTTTTTAACTAACAGGTATTGTACCTTCTCTGACGTAACATATTCACTCATTTTTAATATCATT
The DNA here is from genome assembly GCA_034769895.1 of Magicicada septendecula. Lineage (NCBI taxonomy): Eukaryota > Metazoa > Arthropoda > Insecta > Hemiptera > Cicadidae > Magicicada > Magicicada septendecula. The sequence continues at coordinate 515,645,674 of CM068367.1, read as the reverse complement.
CCATTCTCTTTGACCTCTGTATTATTTACCCAACGTTTTGCTGGTATATTTCGTATTAAAGATATAGCTGATGTTGTCAGATACTCTTCGATCGTGGATATATTTAAGTGATATTTAAATTTATTTAAGTTCTTCTTTATTATTTTATGGTGGTTTACCTTGGCCATTTTTATAAAGTTTTTTCTATAATTCATACTTTTACTTAACTCCCTTCGCTCATTAATGGGGATGTTAAATGCACTAATTAATCCACCCTTCCTCATCTCCAATTCTTCTTTCGTATTCAATATTTTCTTTCTACCTATTTTTCTTATTTTCTTGATATTCTCTTCCATGGTTTGAATATCCTTTTTGTTGTGGTTATTTTTATTTTCAGAGAATATTACATCTTGGTATTCTCTAATTTCTATTTCCTTCCTGCTTTCTTCTGTATTCGGATTTACTTTAAGACCTTCGGAAGTGCTGTTTAATGTTTCATCCAAATCCTTGAAACTACTGTCCGTTTTCTTATTTGTCTCCTCCTTGTATGTATCTGCTTTTTGGCTAAGTGTATTAATGACCATTTCAATTTTCTCATGAATCTGTTGTATATTTTTATTATTTTCTTCAAATTTGGTGTTCATCTCTTCCCTTTGACCGTTAATAATTTCTTTCATTCATGGTTTGTCTGATCTCCCCATGAATGGTCTCTATTTTTTCGTTTAGTTGTTTGACTAAACTTTCCTGAATACTATCTATTTTCTCATTGGTTTGCTTGTTTTGTTCCTTCAAAGTTTCGTTTTGTTTCTTTGAAGTTTCCTCCTGTTTTCTAAAATTTTCATCTATTTTGTCAAATTTTTCGCTTAAGGTTTCATTTTGTTTCCTCAAGTTTTCCTTATTTTCCTCTTTCATCTGTCTTATTAAGTTTTCATTGTTTTGTCGGCTTTGTTCTGCCATAAATTTCATTATTTCTTGCAAATCTGGTTCTCTTCTGGCTTCCGCTTTGTCTGGTTGGTCCCCTTGGGCACCCTCTTCGACTATTTCCTTTTCCGTGTCCATAATTGCTTCAGTTTCTTCTTTATCACCCACTGGTTGTTCCATTTCACTGTCCGTAACTATTTCTGTCTCTCGTTCCTGTCCACCTTCTTCCTTCTCCTTTCTTCTGTCCTCTTCTTCGATCTGCCTCTGGTATTATGCATTTCTTGTTTTCTCATTACTGCCGATGATAATTAGATTTTTTGTTATATTATTTTGTTGAATATCTCAAAATTCTTTTCTAATTACAGCCCTTTTACGTTGAGCGCCATTCTGTAACGTCCCGCGGGTTCTATAGTTAATTCAGCCCCTCGTTAGTACGTTATTCTGTAACGTGTGTTATATCTCTGATCGTTACTTATTAATTATATTTGCGAATGTTCAAAGCAGTTAAAATTTATGTTTACCGAAATAAAAAAAAAACTTAAATCGAGTGTGTGTGATTTGGGAGAGTTCAATGAAGTTGTTTGGCCGTAGTTAGAAGAGAGAGGGCCAAGGATATTATCCCCGGAGTATACAATTACTTAATTTAAATATTCGCCGCTCATGAGACCAGCTGATTTTGACGTCTGCCTCCAAATTTTAGGTTAAATAAACACCAACTGTCGGTGATACTTTCCCGGCGGTTCGTCCTCTTCTTGGTTTCCTGAAACTCTGTAACAACTACCCTCTACAAGAAATAATACACATTTTATTACTTATAACAAAATACTCAGGGTATTTATTTATTGAATACACTGATTTTTCTCTTCTCCCAATACAAAAAATATTATAATCGATTTTTTCTGTCAACACCACATTGGTTCGATCTAATTAGGTAAACATTGGAATTATAACAAATTATTTTTTTATCCTTGATTAAACATTAAACAATAAAGAATTCATTTATTAATTTCCCCAGGGTTAAGGGTAAGTTCTTTGTGTTATGAGACGGTCAGAAATGAATAATAAAATACTACGCTTTACAGAAAAAAAATAATTATATTTGTTTTTTCCGTAGTATGTAGTTCCGGGTTTATCCGCTAGAGTACAGGTTATGTCTTTATTATAAACACGAAATCAGTTACTGAATACTGAAACTGCACAAAGATTCGTTATGAGGATTTCTTGGTTAACAATTATTAATAATGTTTGTTTTACCTCTTTTCTTGAAGTGTTTACTTGGATGGTGTTGTTTCCAGTGTTGGAGTTATAGTTGTTTTGTAATTTAGTTAAATTTTTCTAAGAGACTGGGCCTGAAAGCACCTTTTGATGCCGGGATCACGGGTTGTTTGCCATCTGCGGCGGAGCTTGCGCCGTAACCAGATGGCGTGGAGAGCTTCCGGTGGTAGGGCCGAGCGTGGATGGTTCACCTCGAGAGCATAGGTGTGTCGATCCATGACACCTTGGACCAACTCCTGAAGATGAGTGGCTCGGAGATCCAAATCGTCACAAGTGAAGATCGGGTCCGTGGGGAGTGATGGAAGCCGCCATGAGAGCTCGTCATGGTAGGAGCGCCAGTTGACTCTCCTAACAATCTGAGCAGGAGGTCGGGGTGAGGCCGACATCTCATGGGCAGTTATAAAAAGGGGATTGTGATCGGATGAGAGATCCGACACTGACAAGACCTGGATGTGATGGGTCACGTCCTTGGCTATGACAATGTCAAGGACGTCCGGTCGATGACCGGAAAAGCGGAAGTGAGTAGGGTCTTCTGGGCCGATGACCTGAAGTACCAGGTTGTCGGAAACGAACCGATACAGAGATTTTCTGTAGGCGTTGGCTACTCTGCTGTTCCAAGAGGGATGGCATTTAAGTCGCCGGCTACAATGGTTGGTAGGGGATGATCGAGGAGAGCGTCCCACTCTTCGGGCGGTGGAGGTATCCGCAGGCCAGGCCGGAGATATGCCGCAACAACGCGCAACTCCAATCCGCCAGAGTCTATCGCCACCGCACAACCTTCAACAAGAGATGTATCTAAAGGGGGTAGTGGCCTGTGGGATATCCGCCTGTGGACTAAGACGGCTGTCCCCCCTGAGGGGCGACAGGCAGGCCGCTGGGGACAATCCAGACGAAAACAGGTGTAAGATGGCAGGTTGAAGGTATGGTAGCGAGCCAGATAAGTCTCGCAAAGGAGGACAACATAAGCATAGTACTCCGTTATGAAAGTCATCAGTTCAGATCGTCGAGGGACTACCCCATAGGCATTCCACGCAACGATCCTAAGACTCCTAGCCATTCAAAGGAAGAAGAGGAAAGAGGGTAGACGATGATTGAAACACCAGGGCGAGATCCATGGTGGTATCTGGAGCAGACCTGATGGTATTTACCAAAGTTTCAGCCCAGGCAGTCAGAGGGTCCACCGGGGCCTGGGTAGATTCCCGAGATTCCGGAAGACGGACCTGGCTGGCCTCAGTCGGTGTCGTAGATGGCGCAGGGCTCGGGGACGGACGTGAGGTCTGCTCAGTTGGGAGCTTAGGTTGATGGCTGGGGGCGGGCAGGGCCCGCTGAGGCTTTACATGCAAGTCCTGTGGAACTTGTCGCTGACGGCGACGAGTGCGCTTCGTTTTGGAGCTCCGAGGAGCGGAAGGCGGGACAGACGTAGCGGCCACAGCCGCGTATGAAGGACAGGGCGCCGGGACAGAGGGGCCTACAGGCGGCGCCAAAACGACGACTGCAGGCGGAACTGGGGCTCTGGGAGCAGCCGGAACTGCTGCCGGGGCCTGAGATGATGCTCCGGAGAGAGGTGGGAAGGTCTCTGTGGTTAGGGAGGGGACCTGCAACACGGCCTGCCTGCGCGCCAGGGCGAGCAGGAGTCCGCTGCAGCTTCATGGCCGATATAAATTCTTTACATCCTCTATAACTAGCCGGATGATCCCCGCCGCAGTTGCAGCAAATGGCCGTGAACCCCGTCTTGCGCTTACCACACCCACGATGAGGCTCAGTACATCGCACACAACGCGGAGGGTGGTTGCAGAACAAGCTGGAGTGTCCAAACCTCTGGCAGTTAAAACACTGCGAGGGGCCTGGCCGCGGGTCGAAGCCACGGACTTGCACCCGAAGGTGCAGGAAGTTTTGGAGGCCATAGACCTCCTCGAATTGGCCTACTTAGAGTAATTTCACTAGGAAACTATTCACGGGACGGCGATCTTCCCCCTTGCCAACATGCAGTACACTTACTGCCGTCGGCGAATAGCCTAGGGCGACAAGCTCCTGCCTGATGCCTGATGGTATAGGAAGCGGTCCAGGAAGGAAGTCCTGAGAGGACAATTTTAATTTCACGCTCAGAAGGAAGCGCGAAAGTATGGAAGGAAATCTTCCTCTCGGTGAGAAACTGTTGTACCGATCGGAAGTCCAGGACTGTAGTGGCCGCAATTCGAAGTGAGGCACCTGGCCTCGAGTTTGGCTGAATGAAGCAGATTCTGCAGGGAGAATTTCCCTGTAATTGCGATTGTCGGGAATGACAATCGGAGGAATTTTTGGTTTGGACACAGATTGAGAGGTAGACTGAGTCAGATGGCTGGCGCTGTTACCAGGACTGAGTACCCGATGTGTTGGAGCGGTCGGTGGCGGGTTGGCAACTAATTTTTGCTTGCGTTTGGCAGACTTGCCCTCCACAAGCGAAAATTCACCATCCCCCGTCCCCACACTACACATCGAGGCACAATCACTTTCACTAAGAGTATGGGAAGGCAGCGGGGTAGATTGAGGACTGGTACCGCAGGTTTCCATTAAGGTTACCAGCGGTGCCGGCAAAGGAACGGGCGTTGCGTTTGACGCCATCTTGGGTGACCGAAATGAACGTCGAAGATGCAAAAAAGGACTAGGAAAGAGTGACTTTCACCAGCACTGAATCACTACAATAGCAGACAAAAAACACGAACACCAGACGCACACTGCCACGAATCACAAAAACACTCACGCACGACACAGTACACTGATAAAATGCAGCACACTATTGATGATGAACTCTGATGATGATGTGGTGAAGGAATCACTTTGATAAATATTGTAACGTTACATAACCCAGTCCCAAAAATGATAACGTAATCACCCCACTATAAAGGTCAGAAATGGGTATAATATACATAGCTATAGATTACTTTGTATTACAAAACACTATAAACTATAATTAAGTGATATAAAGGGTACAAAGTAAGTTATAGTGTACACAGTGAGAAAGTAAGTGGTTTTAAAAGGAGCATCTCACAGACTTATGCTGTAGATGGAGAAACAATTAATTATAACAGTAGACTATATTGCTACTGACCAATTCTGTATTTGTTTGAATTTTTGTAATTTGTATTGTGTAGGCCACAAAGATTTTGTACCTAGGGCTAATTTTATATTTAATATAATAATTGTGTTAGAATATAAGATAACCCAGGGTTAGATATAATATAATAATAAAATAAAATAATACTGTATGAGTAAAATGGCAGAAGAAAATAGTTTAGGGTTAGGATATTATAAGCAAATAATAAATAAATACTATTAAAGGAAATAAAAATATTAAAGACCTATGTATAAAGTTAAGAGAAAATAGAAGGAAAAACCTTATATAAATTAAATTGGATAATAAACAAAAGTTAAAAAGGATTATATTTCTATAAATAATAAATAAATTTATAATAATTAAAAACAGCCTATGTACTCAAAAGTATATAGATGCACCAATAAAAAATGATATAAAAGTTATTGGTTACTAACAGTAACCAACTAACAAGATATAATTTTAATTGTTAAAACGATTGGAAAACGTTCGTTTGGAAAAAAGTGTAATGCCATCTAAAATTTGAAAAAACCTTATGAAAACTTTTGGAAATAGTGCTAAATTTAATAAAAACTAACGAGTAGTATCCACCTTATGTTAGAACTCCTTCAAGTATCAACTTTAACGTCCTTTATTCGATGAAAATTTGAAATAACCTAGCTACCAGGTCAGGCCTAGTTTGACGGCACTTCGAGATTTTGGTGAGATTGTATCTTAGAAAAATTTAACTAAATTACAAAACAACTATAACTCCAACACTGGAAACAACACCATCCAAGTAAACACTTCAAGAAAAGAGGTAAAACAAACATTATTAATAATTGTTAACCAAGAAATCCTCATAACGAATCTTTGTGCAGTTTCAGTATTCAGTAACTGATTTCGTGTTTATAATAAAGACATAACCTGTACTCTAGCGGATAAACCCGGAACTACATACTACGGAAAAAACAAATATAATTTATTTTTTTTCTGTAAAGCATAGTATTTTATTATTCATTTCTGACCGTCTCATAACACAAAGAACTTACCCTTAACCCTGGGGAAATTAATAAATGAATTCTTTATTGTTTAATGTGTAATCAAGGATAAAAAAATAATTTGTTATAATTCCAATGTTTACCTAATTAGATCGAACCAATGTGGTTGTTGACAGAAAAAATCGATTATAATATTTTTTGTATTGGGAGAAGAGAAAAATCAGTGTATTCAATAAATAAATACCCTGAGTATTTTGTTATAAGTAATAAAATGTGTATTATTTCTTGTAGAGGGTAGTTGTTACAGAGTTTCAGGAAACCAAGAAGAGGACGAACCGCCGGGAAAGTATCACCGACAGTTGGTGTTTATTTAACCTAAAATTTGGAGGCAGACGTCAAAATCAGCTGGTCTCATGAGCGGCGAATATTTAAATTAAGTAATTGTATACTCCGGGGATAATATCCTTGGTCCTCTCTCTTCTAACTACGGCCAAACAACTTCATTGAACTCTCCCAAATCACACACACTCGATTTAAGTTTTTTTTTATTTTGGTAAACATAAATTTTAACTGCTTTGAACATTTGCAAATATAATTAATAAGTAACGATCAGAGATATAACACACGTTACAGAATAACGTACTAACGAGGGGCTGAATTAACTATAAAACCCGCGGGACGTTACAGAATGGCGCTCAACGTAAAAGGGCTGTAATTAGAAAAGAATTTTGAGATATTCAACAAAATAATATAACAAAAAATCTAATTATCATCGGCAGTAATGAGAAAACAAGAAATGCATAATACCAGAGGCAGATCGAAGAAGAGGACAGAAGAAAGGAGAAGGAAGAAGGTGGACAGGAACGAGAGATAGAAATAGTTACGGACAGTGAAATGGAACAACCAGTGGGTGATAAAGAAGAAACTGAAGCAATTATGGACACGGAAAAGGAAATAGTCGAAGAGGGTGCCCAAGGGGACCAACCAGACAAAGCGGAAGCCAGAAGAGAACCAGATTTGCAAGAAATAATGAAATTTATGGCAGAACAAAGCCGACAAAACAATGAAAACTTAATAAGACAGATGAAAGAGGAAAATAAGGAAAACTCGAGGAAACAAAATGAAACCTTAAGCGAAAAATTTGACAAAATAGATGAAAATTTTAGAAAACAGGAGGAAACTTCAAAGAAACAAAACGAAACTTTGAAGGAACAAAACAAGCAAACCAATGAGAAAATAGATAGTATTCAGGAAAGTTTAGTCAAACAACTAAACGAAAAAATAGAGACCATTCATGGGGAGATCAGACAAACCATGAATGAACAATACCAAGAATTGAAAGAAATTATTAACGGTCAAAGGGAAGAGATGAACACCAAATTTGAAGAAAATAATAAAAATATACAACAGATTCATGAGAAAATTGAAATGGTCATTAGTACACTTAGCCAAAAAGCAGATACATACAAGGAGGAGACAAATAAGAAAACGGACAGTAGTTTCAAGGATTTGGATGAAACATTAAACAGCACTTCCGAAGGTCTTAAAGTAAATCCGAATACAGAAGAAAGCAGGAAGGAAATAGAAATTAGAGAATACCAAGATGTAATATTCTCTGAAAATAAAAATAACCACAACAAAAAGGATATTCAAACCATGGAAGAGAATATCAAGAAAATAAGAAAAATAGGTAGAAAGAAAATATTGAATACGAAAGAAGAATTGGAGATGAGGAAGGGTGGATTAATTAGTGCATTTAACATCCCCATTAATGAGCGAAGGGAGTTAAGTAAAAGTATGAATTATAGAAAAAACTTTATAAAAATGGCCAAGGTAAACCACCATAAAATAATAAAGAAGAACTTAAATAAATTTAAATATCACTTAAATATATCCACGATCGAAGAGTATCTGACAACATCAGCTATATCTTTAATACGAAATATACCAGCAAAACGTTGGGTAAATAATACAGAGGTCAAAGAGAATGGAATGATATTAAAAATGAGTGAATATGTTAAGTCAGAGAAGGTACAATACCTGTTAGTTAAAAAGGAACTAACAATGAGGGAAGACCGGTACTTAAATGAAGGTTTCATAGCAGCAAAGTGGGAGAGCCGGATGGTAAGAAGATTATCAAGGAGAGAATTAATTCCGAACACCCCAGTAATCCGAGAAAATGGAGTACCTGAGTTAATGGACCATGGTTAACCTAAATAATAACCAACCAGAAAAAAGGGGACTGAATTTTTGAAAACTGACCAAGCAATCCATTGGAAAGAAAAACCACAAAATTCCAAAAGCCTGTAAGGACAACTTACTTAATTTATTCAGGAACAATATGATTTAATAAAACCCCAAAATTCCAAAAGCATGTAAGGACAACTTACTAAATATTTATTCAGGAACAATGTGATTTAATAAAAAGTATGTAAGTACCACTTACTTTAAATATTTTAAAATGATATAATTTGATTTAATAAACAACAAACCACCAAGAAAAAGAGAACAGATGATTAAATAATATTTATAAAGAACGGATTTAAAATGGAATCATAGAAAAACTAATATTTTGATGGTAACGAACAGAAGAAAAAATAAATAAATAAAAAAAACAATTGATGGTAATGTGCTCAAATAAGAAGAATAACGAATAATTTAATGACTACAATGAAGCTGAAGGAGGATAATAATTAATACAACAATAATTTAGAATTTCTCGGAATTGAAGATGATATTAGAAGAAATGATACGGAGAAAATGTGTCACAAGAAGGAAAGTCAAAAGGATTTTAAAATAATGCCTATCAATAATGTTATATGCTATTAGTTAATGAAAAAGAAGAAGGAATCAAGAAGAAAAGGAAATATATAATTAAATGCAAACAGCAACAGTATGAAGAATCCCAAAAGTGTTTAGTATTAGTCGCTAATCAACTCCTTGTAATCTTTTTATTATAACGAATTGACCGTAGAAATGTTCCGGCAATAATTTTCCTGAGCAGGGATGATGTTCCCCTGGTCTAGGAAGGTGTAAGGATGGACAGCGGAGTTATGGACCCAAAAGTGGCCACCCGAACAACCACCGCACAGTATAGGGAAAAATGTTAGGGAAATTGAATATTTAAGGGATAATAATTATAAAATAGCTGAAAAGAGTGATATTAGATTTCAGAAGTATAAATGTAGAAAAGAGAAGGAAGATAGCAGACAGAGTGTGGACGCTCTCCTCGATCATCCCCTACCAACCATTGTAGCCGGCGACTTAAATGCCATCCCTCTTGGAACAGCAGAGTAGCCAACGCCTACAGAAAATCTCTGTATCGGTTCGTTTCCGACAACCTGGTACTTCAGGTCATCGGCCCAGAAGACCCTACTCACTTCCGCTTTTCCGGTCATCGACCGGACGTCCTTGACATTGTCATAGCCAAGGACGTGACCCATCACATCCAGGTCTTGTCAGTGTCGGATCTCTCATCCGATCACAATCCCCTTTTTATAACTGCCCATGAGATGTCGGCCTCACCCCGACCTCCTGCTCAGATTGTTAGGAGAGTCAACTGGCGCTCCTACCATGACGAGCTCTCATGGCGGCTTCCATCACTCCCCACGGACCCGATCTTCACTTGTGACGATTTGGATCTCCGAGCCACTCATCTTCAGGAGTTGGTCCAAGGTGTCATGGATCGACACACCTATGCTCTCGAGGTGAACCATCCATGCTCGGCCCTACCACCGGAAGCTCTCCACGCCATCTGGTTACGGCGCAAGCTCCGCCGCAGATGGCAAACAACCCGTGATCCCGGCGTCAAAAGGTGCTTTCAGGCCCAGTCTCTTTACGTCCAGCAGCTACTGCGGGACGTAAACTCTGATCGATGGGACTCATATCTTGAGTCTCTTGAAGTCGACCACGCCTCTGTCTGGAGAGCGGCGAGTAGACTGACCCGCGAGAAGAACTTGCAACCCACTTGAAACTCCGAACGGGGTTGTATCTTCATCAGAAGGTAAGGCCGAGATCTTCGCCGACTGCATGGAGGTGCAATTTACTGTTCACCAAGGCGTCTCGGACCCTGCCCACTCGGCAGAAGTCCATGACTTCCTATCTGGACATTTTTCTCGCCCTCCCGATGTCCCAGCCCTCCCGTTCGACAGGGATGAACTAGTTTCATCTATCAGCCGACTAAATCGCCGTCGCGCCCCCTATCCTGACCGGATCGGGGCCGCTGCTCTACAAAAACTACCGGCCTCAGGCATTGACTTCGTTCTTGAGCTGTTTAACTACTGTCTCCGGCTACAGTACTTTCCCCGCCTGTGGAAAACAGCCAATATCGTAATGATTATGAAGCCTCGCATGCTTCCTGAAAGCTATCAACCAATCTCTCTCTTGCCAGTCGTCTCGAAGGTGTTTGAGCGTCTCCTGTTGACTCGCATCTCGCCGCTGCTAGATGGTTTCATCCGCAGTGAACAGTTCGGGTTTCACAGAGAGCACTCGACCACGCTTCAATTGGTCCGCGTTGTTACGCACTTGTCAGACGCCACCAACCGGCGAGCAGCTACGGCCGCCGTACTGTTGGACGTGAGCAAGGCCTTCGATAAGTCTGGCACGAAGGTCTTCTCTTCAAACTTGCCAATTCCCCTCTACCATCGGCCACAGTGTTTTTTCTCCGGTCGTATCTCAGCGACCGAACCTTCAGGGTGAGCGTCGATGGGTCCTGTTCTACAGTTCGACCCGTCGCCACTGGTGTACCACAGGGATCTGTCCTCGGCCCCGTTCTGTACCTTGTGTACACGAACGACCTGCCTGTATTGCCCGGAGTCACGTTGTCTTTGTTCGCTGACGACGCTATGTATCACTGCAGCTCCCTGTCCCCGCGTTTTGCGAGTACAAAACTGCAGCGTCAGTTGAACCAGCTTCCGGACTGGCTACGGAAATGGCGGGTGACGATCAACACGGAGAAATCCGAGGCGATCTGCTACACCCGTAAGTCCATCTCCCGATGCCAGCCCCTCTCCCTAGAAGAGAGGCCCATCGCCTACAAAGAATCGGTGAAGTATTTAGGCGTTCGGCTAGATCGTCACCTTTGCTTCAACGCCCACGTGACAGAAACCCTTGCCAAGGCTCGCGGTGTCCGAGCCAAATTATCTCCTTCCCTCTCGTGTCGCAGCCGCCTGGCCATGCGCACGAAGTTTACCATCTATCTGCTTTTTCTCAGGTCTGTACTGACCTATGCGGCTCCCGCCTGGTGGTCTCTTTATCCACCACCAACAGATGTAGGCTGGAAGCTCTCCAGTCCCGAACCCTCCGATCCTTGACGGGGTCCCCTTGGTTTGTAAGGAACGACGTGATTCGAAGGGGTCTCCGTGTTCCTACCTTGACGGCCTTTGTCCGGTCGCTGGCTCTAATTCTCTTTGCTAAAGCCTTGACCTCCACCTTGCCATACCTACGAACCACCAGTGCATCAGAACCACCACCGCCCATTCAGGTCAAGCGCCCTCGGGCGCTTCTTGATGACCCGCCATAACGCCACCCTCTTTAAATTAAAAACTAAAAATGTAATCATCAGTCCCAGACCAGAGTTTTTCACTTAAACTGTCCTTCTCTCCTTCCTGACCACCTCCTAGCACGCTGAGTCGGCTGCTTGTCGCTGTCATCAATCATTGGCACGGAGGCTCTCCGCCTCGCGGGGAGCGACCGACGCCCTCAGGGCATCTGCTGACTGGACTTGAAATGGGCAATATCTGTTGCTCGAATCGGTATTAGCGGCAGTGCACAAATCAAAATAAAGTTTATACTCCCCCGCCTTCACAATTAACTGGTTGGCGGTTTCCTTTTCCAGTTTTAGGTCACCAGTCGAAAATGTACCAGCACTAAGTTCACTTCTGGCAGCCATTGGACACGTTCCAGATGGCCACGGGTGCAGACACCCCGCATCCATAATGCAATGCAAGTACATTACATATGTTACTGAACCCAGTTTTTAACTTTTTTTTAAGAAGATAAACACAACCAACAAAATAAATGGAAGGATTTACTATAACTTGGTGTTAGGTATATAATTTAACAATAACATGGCACATGAAAAACTTCACATGCTTTTTGTTCCATATATGAGTCTAGATTACCTACTGGCCTAAGTTTAATAACAAAAAGTTTCTTTTGCAACGATAATGAATTGAAAATTTAGCATAAAAGTCTGTCAATTAATGAAGAATGCTGTAAGTTTCAGTAGTGGAAGTATCTGATGAAAATTTCATTGAACATTTGTTGAAGAATGCCTCCCTTGTTAGTGTTTTAAGACTACCCTTACAGCACTGCCTCCCTTGTTAGTGTTTTAAGACTACCCTTACAGCACTATCAACATATACACTTTGTAAACAAAGGAAATATATTTACAACTGCATATAAGCTATCCAATTTCAGACATTTATTTGAATGTAAGTAGTAGTTTATAATACACACAACTGCATGCCATGACATTATGAGAAAACACTGTAATAGTACAATTACTTACCACATAATTATTAATAAAACTCATCTTCGCTTAACCTTGTGTCAGCTAGGGTTCTGCACACGAACTCGTGATCTACAAGCGTGATTTAGGGTTAGGTGCTGCAATAATTACTCCCATTTACGGTTAACTATTTCAACTTGATTTATTTCTTTTATCATTCTCTTTTTATGATTCAATAAAACATGCTTCCTCCTTCTCTATTCTCTACATTTCAAATGAACAATATTATATACTGGGGTAACAACCCCATCTGACCAAAACAACAAACTTCTATCTCTTAATCCTTATACTGAAATTAAATTATTTATTTTATTAATTAATTAAATGAAAGCAACCCAGTATTTACTCACACACACTTTCATTCATTTTTACCCCATTTAATTTAAATAAGAGATCTCTTTATTCTTTATATAAATTTTATTTATATACAGGGTGATTCACGAAGAAACGGATATACTTCGGGAGATGAATCTACATTGAAAAATAAGAAAAAAGTTCATATAAACATAGGTCCGGAAATGCTTCGTTAGCGAGTTACAGCTAGCGAAATATTTCGCCTGGAATTCAATTCCCTAGGTGAAATGAGGTCGTCCTGAATTTTTTAGGACGTTAAGTAAGGGGCGAAAGTGGTAGTTTCTTAAGGTATTTGACCTGAAAAATCGAATAAAACAGGTCCCAGAACCATATCTGCAATAGTTCTTGAGAAATCTGGTGTAGAACGGAAATAAATTGGGGTGAAAACCCCGCTTTTTATGTTTGATGTACAATAACTTTGTTAAATGGGTAATAAACACCTAATTATTTTGAACTAAATTTGTAGAAAATTTAATTCTGAGAAAATTGATGTAAATAAAGTCAACTACAAAACAAAAATAAGTTGCAAAAAATAAACTTTATTAACATCAAAATATCCGAAACGTGGCTGGAAAAATGCGTTAATTTTTATACTAAAAGAATAATACTTGTAATGTCCAAGAATATCTTCAAATAAAACAATAAAATAAAGTAAATAAATACATAATTAAAAAGATCTTGTAAATGCAAGAAAAGTTGAATAAAAAACAGTTACCGTAATAATTTTATCAACAAATTTTGAAAAAAAAAAATTAAATAAATAAAAATATTATTGGACAAATACAGTAAATGGGTTTTTTTATTTTGTACGTTGGCAATATTAACAGCTGATCAACAATCACAATGTTTTGGCTCAGAATTTGAATAGTTCTGTACACTATTAAAGTTGTAGCAGTTGTGCATTGTGCGTGAAATTGAAGTACAGTGAAACCTCTCTAATTCGGACTTCTCTAATTCGGAATTTACGATAATTCAGACTCCCAAAAAAAAAATTATAATTCACAAACAAAATTAATTTTGTGAATTCTTTGTGAAAACATTTGCCTTTAGGGAATTCTTAAAGTGTTATGTTGGCAAAATGTGCGATACGCACCCCCACCCCGACTGGGTTTAGTCCAGTTTCAACTGCTGCTTTGGTAGTGTGTGCATCATTGTTATTGTATTCGTGTGCGTTCTATTGTACTGAAGTTATTTCTTAGTTGCGTACAGCTTTTCAAACCACATTTTCTTCAAATACTGTTTAGTATTAATTTACAGTACTGTATTACAATATGAGTGCTAGAGGTAAATACAAGACTTTAACTTTAGAAGACAAAATGAAAGTGTTGAGTAAAATAGACGCTGGTTATTCTGTGCAGAATATTTTAAACGAGTTTGGAATTATTAAGTCTACGTTTTATGATATAAAAAAAAACAGAAAAAAAATTTCCAATTTTGTTTTAAAGCAAGATATGCCAAACGTGAGTATTGTTAAAAGAAAACGAACAACTGCAGCAAAGTTCAGTAATATTGACGATGCTGTATACACTTGGTACAAGCAGCAACGTTCAGTTGGTGTTCCAGTTAGAGGTGTAGAATTACAGGCAGCGGCAGAAAGATTCGCTCAAAAATTGGGAGAAACTGATTTTAAAGCTAGTACAGGATGGCTTTTTAAATTTCGGCAGCGGCATTCCATTTTAAACCAGAAAATGTTTGGGGAAAGTTTAAGTTCCGATGTTTCTAGTGTCGAACCGTTTCGCCAAAAACTTAAAGCAGTAATTACTGATGAAAAACTTCTTCTTTCCCAAATTTATAATGGTGACAAAACAGGCTTGTTTTGGAGATCCATTCCTCAGAATACTCACGCCTATAGAATGGACAATTCCACACCAGGCCAAAAGGTAAATAAACAAAGACTATCTGCTCTCTTATGTGCAAACGCAGATGGGTCTCACCGTCTAACATCCGTCATTGTTGGAAAATCAGCTAAGCCTAGAGCAATTAAAAACATTATGGAATGCCTACCAGTTATTTACAAAGCAAACAAGACTGCATGGTTTACTCAGAAATTTTCCAGCGATTGGTTTTTTCATAATTTTGTGCCAGAGGTTAGAAAATTCTAGCTAGATGTTTTAAAAATAAAAGAGAATGTTAAAGCTTTGTTGATATTAGACAATGCTCCTGCTCATCCCTCCGGTAATTTATTGACTAGCAGCGATGGAAAAATCAAAACTATGTACTTGCCTTCCAATATGACTTCGCTTATCCAACCAATGGATCAGGGAGTAATCCTCAGTTGCAAACTCCTTTACAGACGTAAACAACTCGACGAATGCATGGTATTTTTTATGGACGATGAAGAAATGGACAATAGGGGTGAACAAACTCTTAAAAAAATAAAGGAATACAGTATTAAAAGTGCTATTTATAATTGGGCAAACAGCTGGAATGAGATCAAAATATCTACATTATGCAATGCATGGAATAAGATTTTGTACGATAAAGAGCCAGAGATTGACCTGCAAGGTTTGGAAGATGAAGATTATGCAGGTGCTTTTGGAGCTACCAACATTGAAGACATAAGAGAATGGTTGGGTGCCGATGAAGATGACGTAGGCTACCAGAATTTAACAGAGGAAGAGATCGTCTATCAGATGCAAGGTCAGAAAGAAGAAGTTGGAAATGATAGTGATGATGAAGAGGACGACAATAATGTTCCTAAGCCTACACTTTCCAAGGTGCAGGAAAATCTCGATGCAGTTATTAACTTTATTGACACTGACCCAGAATTTCAAAAATACTATTTAATCATCAAAGAAATGCGTCAAGAAATTATTAAAAAACAATACAACAGGGCAAAACAGTCTACAATTTCAACCTTTTTTAAGCCTGTAGCTTCAGTTCGGGAAGAATCAAAACCGTCAACTTCAGGGACCAGCCATTAATATTACATAACTCTTTGTGTGCTAAAGTGAAAACACTGTCAGTGAAGTTTTTTTTGTTGGTATCGTGAAATTATTTATTCTTCTGTTTTGTAAAATACAATAAAATTAAATTTCCATTAATATTTACACGTACATTAATAATTGCAGGTGTGCATTACTTATAAACTTTTTGCTTGCGAACTTAACTTGAAAACATTGATGGTGAAAGATTCTTGTTTATGTGAATTTAGTTATCCATTTTGTAAGTACAATAAATTTAAATTTCCATTAATATTTACGTAGTTTTAATATTTATTTTTACGGGACTTTACCTATACTGTAGTATGAATTTCTATAAAATATTCTATAATTCGGATTTTTCTCTAATTCGGACTAGGCTTCGCCCCATATAATCCGAATTAGAGAGGTTTTACTGTATTTGTGTTCCGTGCTATCAAAATGCCATTTCAGTTTTCAAATGAGGAATATGCTGACATAATTTTTATTTATGGATACTGCAATGGAAACTCGCTGGCAGCAAAGAAGGACTACGAAGAAAGATTTCCTAATAGAAGGATTCCAAATCCGAAAACATTTGCTTCAGTTTTTCAATGTTTACGTTTAATAGGTTCTTTTCCTTCATGTTCTTATTCAGTTGAAAGACAAGAAGAACGTCGTATCGCTCACGAGGAGGATGTAAAACAGCAAGCTCAACGTAGTCCGGGGATAAGTACTAGACGAATTTCAAATCGCATTGGTTTGCTACAGAGTTCAGTATGGCGAATACTTAACAAAGAAAATCTCTACCCGTACCACTTTCAGAAGGTTCACAATTTGCTGCCTGGTGACTTTGCACTGCGTATAAATTTTTGTCACAGGCTTCAAGAGAACCGTCATAAAGTAAGTTCTATTTTATTTACTGATGAGGCAACATTTACAAGAGATGGAATTAATAATTTGCGAATAGTCATCACTGGAGTTCTGAAAATCCACATGTGACTGTAGAATGCAGTTTTCAACATCGGTTTTCTGTAAACGTTTGGTGTGGTATTATTGATAAGCATATGATTGGACCATTTATTTTTGAAGGTCACCTTACGGGAAACGAGTATTTATTTTTTTTGGAAAAAAACTACCAGAACTTTTAGAAGACATTCCACTAGTGACAAGACATGAAATGATTTTTCAGCTAGATGGGGCTCCTGTACATTTTTGTCGTGAAGTTAGAAATTATTTGAATGCAACATTTAGGAACAACTGGATAGGGCGACAAGGTCCAATTAATTGGCCTCCTAGATCACCTGATCTGACGACAATGGACTATTATGTGTGGGGCCACTTGAAATCGTCAGTATATGCTCAAAAAGTAAATACAAAAGAAGAATTGAAGGCAAGAATTTTCAATGCATTTGACATTCTAAAAAATAATCCGGATACGTTGAGAGAGCCACACAAGGAATTTTAAAACGAGCAGAGTACTGTGTTATTAGTGATGGAGGACATTTTGAACAGTTGTTATAAAAATTAGATCTTATTATTTATTTACTTTATTTTATTGTTTTATTTGAAGATATTCTTGGACATTACAAGTATTATTCTTTTAGTATAAAAATTAACACTTTTTCCAGCCACGTTTCGGATAGTTTGATGTTAATAAAGTTTATTTTTTGCAACTTATTTTTGTTTTGTAGTTGACTTTATTTACATACATTTTCTCAGAATTAAATTTTCTACAAATTTAGTTCAAAAGAATTAGGTGTTTATTACCCATTTAACAATGTTATTGTACGTCAAACATAAAAAACGGGGTTTTCACCCCAATTTATTTCCATTCTACACCAGATTTCTCAAAAACTATTGCAGATGTGGGTCTGGGACCTGTTTTATTCGATTTTTCAGGTCAAGTACCTTAAGAAACTACAACTTTCGCCCCTTACTTAACGTCCTAAAAAATTCAGGACGACCTCATTTCACCTAGGGAATTGAATTCCAGGCGAAATATTTCGCTAGCTGTAACTCGCTAACAAAGCATTTCCGGACCTATGTTTATATGAACTTTTTTTCTTATTTTTCGATGTAGATTCATCTCCCGAAGTATTTCCGTTCTTCGTGAATCACCCTGTATGTATATTGATGGTAAGTTAGATTGTCAGTTTACTTTCCTGATTTACTCTGCCACGTTTTTGAAGTTAGTTCATCCCTTATTCCTTTAGTCGTCCAATTTACTCTCGCACTGTTTTAGTCCGAAAAAGTTTCTGCTGGTTAAATTTTTTATGCCACTGAATTGTAACTGCTCTCACATTTTTATACCACTTTATAATATACTTTAGACCACATTTTTTAAAGTTTTAATAATGTTTCGGCTCATGAACCTTTATGCTGAACCGGCCAAAGCCGCAGCTATAAGACGACAGATGCCAAAACGACGCTCCCATGATGGGCAAGGCGTTCTCGTGCACACCAACTTGTTTTTTGATAGGCTCAAAAGGAATCACGTGACACAGTAATTAGTCACCATGAGGTACGCTAGATTCACTTTGGCTGACTGGCGAGCCTGGTACGTGCCGATTCATCTGTACGGGCAAGCATACGCACACTTGTGCACATACCTGAGCACCTGGAAAAGTAGCTTATTGCGGGGCGTACAGACCAAACGTGCGACTGGGTGCCCCGACAAGGAATGTCTATGGTTAAAATTGAGGCCCTGTGTGGGTAACTCCTGTGCATCGCATTTACAATTAAACTAAAACCCATCACCCAATTCTGTCCAGTTACAATACCCCCCCAATGAGAGGTTTTCTGCCGAAACAGAAAAACTCTCATTGCTAACCCCTAAGAGGATCAGCGAGGATATGGCGCCAACAACCCCCCTTTATTCCTTAATATATCATGGGTAAACTACCCCCTAGCTCAGCGACTATGGATGCACCTGAACAACATTACTGGACTTCCCTGTTCGATATCCCAACACCGTAAAGTCGGACAGGCACTCACCACAGTACCACCTAACCTTGCAGCATTTCAACAAAAAAATCAATAACTGGCCTTATACCAAACCAGATCCTCAACCGATATATCTCTCCTTATAAATACTGGATTGCTTTTAGCAAAGTACTGGATGCGTACACATGTTCATTACTAGCTTAAATACAAGATCTCTAAATATTCATCCTTAATATAATATTCACATAAACATTTCATATTTGCTTCTAAACAAAATTCACTCCCATTTTTCAACCTTTAATTTTTTGCTTGACATTATTATTTTAAATCAAATTAAATTATTTAAATTTCGTTCAAGTATTGAAATAAATCTAAGTCCCTTACCAAAGATTCACATCGAAGTTAATTTACATTATCTCTTTCCATTAATTATTTTAATTGCAATTTTCAAAATTCTAAAATCTTTTAAATGAATTTACTTTTCTTTATAACTCCTCATAACTAAATGCTAACAATCATACAAACAAAACAAAATAAACAACTTATTTCTATCATAAATTCTATTACCACTACATTCGGTTATAAAACATATAATATGAACACTATGGATCAGTTAATACATTATCAATACACACAATCATCAATATATCGTGAACATGAAAACACGACACAATCTGTACTTCACCAAAAAATTAATTTTTTTTTTAATAGTTAAATGAATTTAAATTCCAGGACATATATTCTGACAATTAATAAAAGGAAACAAATTATTAAATTAAATTAATTACTAAAAGAACATATGAATTGATTACATTAAACATTACAGTCCACACCCGTCATCAGCTGATACCTCATTGTCAGGTGAATGACCTTACCCTAGGCACACTACATACAAATAACACAAATACACAACATTATTCAATTTAACTCATAGCATGTCCTTGATGATTATACAATCATTACAACATTGAGTCTAGTACTTAAAAAATCGGTTGTTCTCATAAGTGAATATTCATCACTTATCATTGAATCATAGCTATAGTAACCGTTACTGAACAGGAACTGGGTCATCAACCACCAACTCTCTCTTTAGAGTAAGTAAATTTGATTGTCCCGCTGTTACAGTGGTCGTTACCTCTCACTGATTTCTCAGCTACTCCTCTTACTTCATCTTTTTACTAATTCCCCCCTTTTACCCATTTACAATTAGGTAACCACCCGCCGGATAAACCGGATCGAGCGTTTACCTTATGCACAGATGCGTTATCTGTGCCCCTGGCTTGTAACGGTCAGCTCCTTTTCCACACACACTATTATTTCCTGATGGTGGACTGTAGCGCCCATTTGCATCCACAAGAACTGCAGTTTATTAAGGGTGTAGACGCTGCCTACCCCGTTCTTGCTTCAGAGTTATAAAAAATTCGGCATTACTGATGTCCGAGGACACCAGTAATCCTACTAAATATTATTTATAAACCCTTAACACGGCACTATCACCCCCTATGATGATACCCGCTGTTCCATAGTTAGGTGATTCCCCTGAATTTACCCCCGGTTGATTTCTAAATTCACCAATTTTGGAAATAATAACAAGTATGGCTAGGATACAATCTGCCCAACCACACTTGCTACCAATAATCCAAATCCACGGTCAGGGTTCGGCAAATAAATAATATACGTTTTCCATATTTAAGATTCCTACCCACTAATATACTACAACATAAACATTCATAAAGAACATAAACATTCCATTTAACATAAACATCTCATTTGCATTAGAATACAATTTACAAACCTTTCAGTTTTAATTTTAATTGAACCTTTATTTATTATTTATTGTACCATTAAATTCTTCACAATATTCAAATTTATTATTAACATTCATTTGACATCACATTTCAAATTCAGATTTTAAGATACATTTCAAAATAACACCTTACCTCAGTTAACTTCTTTCAAACTCATTAATACCATTATAAGACTCTTTTACTTTACTTCCAAGTCATTATCAAATTCATACTTACATATGGTCAACCACTCCATCAAATGAATACATAATCACTTGCCATAGACTCAAACTATAAACAATTCTCACCACAAATATAACATACAACCATATGTACCTTCTGAAACATTTTAACAACCATATGACTCCACAACTACACACATTTTACTTTGACACCTTCACTATTTATTATCAAGTTCTAATCTTATAAAAATCATTTAAATTCATTATCAAAATCCAATTATACAACATTAATTACTCAATTAGTTCATTTCAAATTATTTAATTCAATCAGTTTTTTAAAACACCAAGTTACTTTAATTACAATAGTCAAAACAATTCCAAATCAGTTAATTTCATCTGCGTTATAAACTTCACAATTATTCTTGTTACTTATTTAGTCTGATAAAATGTTATTATTATTATCAAAATCAATTCCTACTACATACACACATTGTTTACATAAAATACATTTTACAACACAAACACAATCTCACTATAAATTTATTTACAATTTTTTCGTCATATTATTTTATTGTTTACCACACCTCATTACATAAGTCAGCCAAGTAGTTACCATAAACTAAAATAATTAAATGTTCATTCACTGTTTATCTCTAACCACCATCATCGTAAATTAGCCTTACTTTCACATAACAATTCTCATCTTTACTTACTCTCATTACATTATAATTATTATTGTAATGACCATTATCATTAATTATATCAGCATAGTATTTGACAACATTATTGCCTCCTATTAATTCATAAAACCCGTCTACAATGGCAATTTTAGTCCAGTCTCACTTAGTGTTTTTGGTTAACGTCAGGTAAGTTATATCATCATATTCGTCTACTATATCCATGACAATACAAGGTAAGTGCTCATCATCTACAGTGGTATCATCAAAATAATCATCAACCCCTACTACAACTGGTAAGTATTTCACATCATCTATTTTCTCCAATTCTAACCCTCTATCAACTCTTTATAGCTTCTACTTAACTTAAATACCTCTATCATTCTCTCTCTCTCATAATCACTTTCATCACAATACCTGTCACAACACCACTGACCTACTTCACTCCATGCAAAGGGCACAACAAACTCACTATACCACTTCCTGGCTTTTCCAGGTTTACAAAAAAATTAGGGAACTATTTGAAGACACCTTGTCTTCCACATAACTTCTGGAGGAACCTTTGTCCTCAAAAATCACTACTAGCGGATTCCTTACTCCACTTACATCACGGGGAAAATTTGCCCTTTGCCACCCTAACCTTTCATCACACTTTCTATCAATTTCATCAACACTCGCTAACACTTCGTTATTAAATTCTACTTCACCACAAACTTCATCATCACTATTTGTTTTCACTATATCACTCGTTTTCAACTATTTTATCACTATTACTTATTAATTCATTTTTACAACTGTAACTTACCTTGTTAATTATTTCTTCACTATTTTTTGTCATCAGATTACTACCACTGTCACTTACCTTTTTATTAACTATCTGAGTTACTTTACTTTTAATCTGTTCCTCTACTGATTCTATCACTTGTTCCTTAAATGTCATTAAACGTTCGTCAATCTCGTTCAGATGTTTATTCAAATTACTTTCACTTTTGATATTTTGTTGTTCCATCTCCCACTTTATTTCATTAAATTTAGCATCAAACTTATTATTCTATTCATTTAATTTACTGTCATTAATATCAAAACGTTCGTTAATCTTGTTAAGCTACGAATTAACCACCATAATTTAAGTAACACAGAAAACAATACAATACAAAAAAAACTTACACTTACCGTTCTTGGGTGTTCTTGGGTCCAGGGTCTCATACGTACTTTGGGATACAAGCGTAATTTTCAAGGTGGCGTGAATAACTTATACAATGCATCTTGGAAGAGAAATTATTTTTCTTTTATTAATCAAAAGTGTTGAATTTATACGTTTTCTCCAAATAGGTTTTTTACATGTTTCAAAGGTTGTGCAACTCTTACATCTTAGTTCCTATACTTACATCCTATTACTTACATACTTTAAGATAGCCCAGCCTGCGCACTCACTACTCACATTCTTAAAACCCATTATTAATATAAAAAACGCCCCATTTTATGTAAAATTAATGACATAATGCTTTCAGTGTGAAACGTTACGTGTGTGGCGTCCTCTTCCCCGACCACGTGGTGCGTTTTCCAGTCTTTCATTCTCCGGATGTTCACAAGGTTTATAATATTTAATACCGTTCAATATTCACTCTTCGTCACTGGAGGCACTGTTATACATGTTTTTGTAATATCACATAGGTATTTTGTCGGCCGACTTAAGAAAAAATATGAATATTTTCCCGGGCACAAAACTGATAGCTGCCACGCGTGGCTTAGGTTGCTAGTCGACTCGGAAGAAAATTATCAATCTGCCTCCCTCCAAACACTCGGACAGAGCGGAAGTTTCACTGCCTCATGATCGGATCTTCCGTCACTTTCATTCAACACATGTGTTTTTTTTTTGTGGTAACCGTGGACGATCTTTGTTAAGCACTGGTTGACGTCACCAAAGATGCCGGACTTAAACTTTATTTCCTGTAGGTCGGCTAAGGAGACGGTGAATAAATTTGTTCTCCAGACATCTTGGTTTTCGGATGACGGCGTCCCCCGAGCGCGGACTTGTACTGCTCGTGGGTGCGTGGTCACACTTATGCAAAGTTCTGAGAAATTTTAGGGTGGTGCAAATTCCTTGCCGTTACACAACAGAAACTGCGCCTTGCCTTTGTTTCAACACTGTTTCTTGCCACGTGTTCTGTTCCAATAGAAATAACGTTTGCACAATATTTTTATAAAATCCCGCAAAAATGAAATAAATAAAATACAAATGCCCCATAACTGTAATAAATGAAATGACCCAATTTTGACACGTTACAATACCCCCTCAATGAGAATTCTGCTGTCCAGAACAGAAGAAATCTCATTGATAAAACCCCTAAGAGGACCGGTGAGGAACTGATGCCAACAACCCCCTGGTTCTTACTCTTCATGGGTACACAAACCCCCTGGCTTGGCGACTATGGACGCATCTGAACGAGATCACTGGACTTCTCCGTAAGAGATCCCAACACCGAGAAATCGAACAGACTAGTACCACAGCACACCTCACCTTCTAACATGCTACCCCCCAAAATCCTCAATCCCTGGCTTAGATTATGCCAGATCCTCCACCGATATGTTTCCCCTTTTATGCAAGTTGGGCTGCCTTTAGCAGATACTGGGCTCACACACACTCACATTACATATTGACGTCACATATCATAAAATTGAAAAATTTTCAAAAGTTATTTAACTGGCAACCCATTGGTTGTTTTCAGGTAAAATTGATTCATAAATTTTGTGTAACTTTTAAATTATTCTCTTCCTTGTTTTCTGTTTTTCTTCAAAATAAGTTAATTTAAACATTTCTTATAATTAATAACATCCTTAACCTAACATGTAATCACTTATAGTCTAACAATACAATTCAATACAAAATAAATCAATAAAATACACATGGTTGGTACACAAACAATAAAATAATCAATACTTAAAATATTCATTAGCTGGCAGGCGAAAAATCAAGTTTTTTTTTTTTTTTTTTTTTTTTTTTTTTTTTTTTTTTTTTTTTTTTTTCAAAACATTTTGAAATTCAAAAAAAATTTAAATTTATTAAAATGTTTCCTTTACATTTAGAAATTATTTAAAACTTGTTTAAATTGATTAAATAAACAAATTGAATTGACTTCCTTACTATTAACTTATATGACCTCACTGTCAGCTGATCGAAACTAGGTCAAGTCCACAACCTTGACCCACATACGTTATGTATAAGTTCTATCTGAAAATACATTTAACATCTGTAACATCCTAACTTGAAACACAAAACATAATAAAATAAAACATTTAAAATTAACAAAATATTAATATAAATAATAAGCAAGTTGACAGTTAAATTATTCAAATAAACAATTCTTACTTTTGCATTATTTCCAAATTCTATCACAATTTTGTCACTGGTTTAAAAAATAAAAATTTTATATTCTTTATTACAAATCTCTCTCTTTGCTTAACAACCTTATTCTCCATTACTTTGGGTGATTTAAACATTTATTTATTCTCATTTGATTTACTACTTGATCTGTATACATAATCTTTCTACCTCTGACTCTAACCTCTAACAACTGTAACTCACATGACACCCATCTCTATCAAAATATCTATCACAACACTCTCTAACCCCAACTTATCATTAAACTCAATTCGCCGCCTTCTCTCTATACATAAAAAAATACTCTCTAACCCTTTGTACTTAGGATATGTGTTCCCCCCCAAAAAACTCATTTCCCATTATCTGGCCCCTGGATTCTACCTAAGGCGGCCCCGTCCCACTAAATCGGTCCCAATCCCGTCCCAAACTTCGTTGCGGACTCCTACATTACACTACCCCCTACTACAAAATTGCCATCCCCAAAAATCTCAATCTCGTTAGCTTACTACAACTACAACAAAATAACATCATCAATTATAAACATCAATATATCGCTCAAAACTCTACACATATTCTCCACAACTACTGTGTCAACATCAATACTTCTCAAAATTCTATAACATACATTAACTCAAAACAACATTACATTATTTTCATCTCTACTATTTCCTTAACTTTGACTTCAAGTTGGACAGATCTATGTGTCCCACAAAATATTCATCACCCACAAACTATCTTTTATTAGCTTGCATAAATTGTTACTTTATTTCTCATTTTATCAAATTACTCTTCTCGTTACTTTAAAATAGCATCCGTAATACATTAAAACATTACATTAAACATTAATTACTTGGAACATTTATAAACCAATATCAGTGACATTTTATTGCTGATTAGCTGATCTCCCTAACACAATGAAGACACATCTCAAAATTGAACACATTACATGAAATATATATGTTTATCAATATTCGCTTCTGATCTCTTTGTTTCCTCTCTCTCTGATTCTGATAATTCATTTTAACCGCCTGCCAGACGGTTTAATCATCTGCTTAGTTTAAAAAATACACACATAATGAAAACACATATTTTTATCAATACCTATATCTAACGTACAACAATAAAATAATACATTTAAAATTATGGAATGAGCACCTTATAGTGAATGTATGAGCAGCTAGTTATTTAAACAGAGCACAAGCATTTTTATAGATCAAATTTGAATTAGCAAACTTTTTATGTTGTAAAATTTAAATTCGTGACTCACCTGAGTCACCTCCCATCCACACACTCTATTGCAAGTTATGTAAGGCTGTGGCGCCCTTTTCGCTTTCACAAAGACGGCATATTTTGGAGTAGTTTGACCTCTCCGTGTCTTTGCTTTGGCTGTTACATTTAAACGTCTGAATATCAACATATTCTTGGCTATAATTAAACGCCCTTAAACGGGTCTACCACCTGGCCTTGCTGTTCCTACTCGAACAGAGTGGTAGCCGCTGTTCCATAGTGCCTGGATTTCCCCTAAAGTTCACCCCCACTTAATTTCTAATATATATACCAATTTCAAGTCAGCTATGGTCAAGGGACTTGATATGACCATAGCTGGCCGCTAGCCAAATCCACGATTAGTGCTGGTAAGGCAGTAATCGTCCGAAAAATCGGGGAAATCTAACTTCATTTCAGTGCCTGCTCTACTTCATCATTAGTATGTACGACACGATCGTCTATCAGTGTGTAAATTGAGTTTACATGAAAAAGGTGTGTCGCACATTTTCGCCATTTGGCCTCCGATAGAGGTAACACTCTCTGTTACCCCCAACCCATTTCGCTATCTACGAGAGCACAGGCCACCCCCGCAATAGCAACTTAACAACTAACTAATTAAAATTGATAAACTAAAACTTTCAACAATTGCAGTTCCACACTCCACTGTTCTATCACTTCATTGAGCACCAATCTACCCCCCAGAAGCATCCCTGTTCGGGCGCCAAATGTTAAGCTACGAATTAACCACCATAATTTAAGTAACATAGAAAACAATACAATAAAAAAAAAAACTTACACTTACCGTTCTTGGGTCCAGGGTCTCATACGTACTTTGGGATACAAGCGTAATTTTCAAGGTGGCGTGAATAACTTATACAATGCATCTTGGAAGAGAAATTTTTTTCTTTTATTAATCAAAAGTGTTGAATTTATACGTTTTCTCCAAATAGGTTTTTTACATGTTTCAAAGGTTGTGCAACTCTTACATCTTAGTTCCTATACTTACATCCTATTACTTACATACTTTAAGATAGCCCAGCCTGCGCACTCACTACTCACATTCTTAAAACCCATTATTAATATAAAAAACACCCCATTTTATGTAAAATTAATGACATAATGCTTTCAGTGTGAAACGTTACGTGTGTGGCGTCCTCTTCCCCGACCACGTGGTGCGTTTTCCACAGTCATTCATTCTCCAAGGTTCACAAGGTCCACAGATGTTCACAAGGTTTATAATATTTAATACCGTTCAATATTCACTCTTCGTCACTGGAGGCACTGTTATACATGTTTTTGTAATATCACATAGGTATTTTGTCGGCCGACTTAAGAAAAAATATGAAGATTTGCCCGGGCACAAAACTGATAGCTGCCACACGTGGCTTAGGTTGCTAGTCGACTGGGAAGAAAATTATCAATCTGCCTCCCTCCAAACACTCGGACAGAGCGGAAGTTTCACTGCCTCATGATCGGATCTTCCGTCACTTTCATTCAACACGTTTTTTTTGTGGTAACCGTGGACGATCTTTGTTAAGCACTGGTTGACGTCACCAAAGATGCCGGACTTAAACTTTATTTCCTGTAGGTCGGCTAAGGAGACGGTGAATAAATTTGTTCTCCTGACATCTTGGTTTTCGGATGACGGCGTCCCCCGAGCGCGGACTTGTACTGCTCGTGGGTGCGTGGTCACACTTATGCAAAGTTCTGAGAAATTTTAGGGTAGTGCAAATTCCTTGCCGAGTTACACAACAGAAACTGCGCCTTGCCTTTGTTTCAACACTGTTTCTTGCCACGTGTTCTGTTCCAATTGAAATAACGTTTGCACAATATTTTTATAAAATCCCGCAAAAATGAAATAAATAAAATACAAATGCCCCATAACTGTAATAAATGAAATGACCCAATTTTGACACGTTACAATCTCATCCCTTAATTCATTAAATTTTTCATCATTAACATCAAAACGATTATTTATTTTAAAAAATCATTCTGGACTTCTTTATTGTGTTCTTTCAATTCACTCACATCACTGCTTAATTTATCAAACTTATTATTCTGAACATCAAATTTAATATCGTTAACATCAAATCTATTATTCATATTCTCAGACATGGTTTTCATAAAGTTCATCATATCAGCTATTGTACACTCTTTTTCTTTTATTTTAGTCGCTACTGGAGTAGATTTTGCTTCTGCATTATTTATTATTACAGATTGTGTCAAATTATTTTCGTCTATCGGGCTTGGAGTTGTCTCCATTCCTGAATCATTTATATCATCTGCTTCGTATAAAACGCTTTCTTTGACCACATTAGGGTCTGAATGAATTTCTACCTCCCCCGTGACAGTTACATACATCATACTGACTTTATTTTCGTTTTCCATTTCTATTTTATTTATTACATTAAATCTAAAAAATTTTAACCTTACACATACTCGATATCACTTACTACTATAAGTCTTACTTTGTAATAGCCTCACACAACCTGCACGTAATTTCTACGTACTCCCAAATCACGCTTATATCCACTTGTAGGTGTGGTTTATATAAAATTATTTTTATAAACAGTCCAAATTCAAGGCGCCAAATGTAATAGTACAATTACTTACCACATAATTATTAATAAAACTCATCTTCGCTTACCTTGTGTTGGCTAGGGTTCTGCACATGAACTCGTGATCTACAAGCGTGATTTAGGGTTACGTGTTGCAATAATTACTCTCTCTTTTTATGATTCAATAAAACATGCTTCCTCCTTCTCTATTCTCTACATTTCAAATGAACAATATTACATACTGGGGTAACAACCCCATCTGACCAAAACAACAAACTTCTATCTCTTAATCCTTATACTGAAATTAAATTATTTATTTTATTAATTAATTAAATAAAAGCAACCCAGTATTTACTCACACACACTTTCATTCATTTTTACCCCATTTAAGTTAAATAAGAGATCTCTTTATTCTTTATATAAATTTTATTTATATATATATATATATTTATGGTAAGTTAGATTGTCAGTTTACTTTCCTGATTTACTCCGCCACATTTTTGAAGTTAGTTCATCCCTTATTCCTTTAGTCGTCCAATTTACTCTCGCACTGTTTTAGTCCGAAAAAGTTTCTGTTGGTTAATTTTTTTACGCCACTGAATTGTAACTGCTCTCACATTTTTATACCACTTTATATTATACTTTAGACCACATTTTTTGAAGTTTTAATAATGTTTCGGCTCGCGAGCCTTTATGCTGAACTGGCCGAAGCCGCAGCTATAAGACGACAGATGCCAGAACGACGCTCCCAAGATGGCCAAGGCGTTCTCGTGCACACCAACTTGCTTTTTGATAGGCTCAAAAGGAACCTTGTGACACAGTAATTAGTCACCACAAGGTACGGTAGATTCCCTTTGGCTGACTGGCGAGCCTTGTACGTGCCGATTCATCTGTACGGGCAAGCATACGCGCACTTGTGCACATACCTGAGCACCTGGAAAAGTAGCTTATTGCGGGGCGTACAGACCAAACGTGCGACTGGGTGCCCCGACAAGGAATGTCTATGGTTAAAATTGAGGCCCTGTGTGGGTAACTCCTGTGCGTCGCATTTACAATTAAACTAAAACCCATCACCCAATTTTGTCCCGTTACAACACAGCATTTATGTAAGTGAGCAAGCTGTCATATGTCAACAACACATGGTACTGGTGGATGAGCTGAAACCTAACGCATCGTACCCATGCCCTCATTCACTTCACATGTGCAACTTCAACTCTATGCCTGCACAAAGTCACAATTTATAAACACACTGATCTGACACTCCTATCCACTGAAACATAGCAAGCATGTCCATTCTCAGCAACTGTACATGAAACATAAGCATTGTAGATAAGCATTTATGCCAATACTGCTTCCATTCCCAGTCAGTCTAATAAACAATTATAACTTCATTTATTTGAAAAATTGTAGTTTTCTTTTTTGTTTGTTGAAAAAAGATGGTTTGTTTAGTGAACCATTTCACAAATCCCATGGACTAGAAGAAGTGGTGCTCCCTCCTCCCACCACTTCCACCCTAGATTTAAACTTTTTTACTGGAGTAAATAATATAAAATAGTTATCATAAACTGAAAAAAAAGCTATAGATTTCACTATATTTGTACACAATATTAAATTTTATATAATATCAGTTGTTCAATTTATTAAGGGAGGATACGCAGATGTATCTATCTTGTAACAAACTCCACTGTATAGACACACTGTAACTTTGAATGTAATGGTACATGACCCTTGGCCACTGTAAATTTGAAATCCTGCGCCAAAAAAGGCAGCGAAATATATATGAAAACAAAACAGTTGTGTGTGGGGAGGGGAGGGGGAAAAGTCAAGGATTATAGAACAGAATTAGTGCTGGTACTACTCTGGGAACTTTGGGATCAAAAGGTTTTAAATTTGTATTTAAAAAAATAATGTGTTTCTTAATATATTTGAAAAATATTTAAAAAGGAAAATGTGTAGTATTGTGGGATAATTCGAAGTATGCAGAATAACTATTGTAAATTGTATTGTGTGTGTTATCAGTGTTAATATATAATTAATAATGCTAGCTTAAGCGTTTTCATTTGTCACTTGACCTTTACCTAACCTGTGCTTGTGGATCTGTTTAAACAAACTTGGCCTGCCACATCTTCTGGTAAGTAGTTTTTTTAGTGTCTTCGTTGTCTGTAGGTAATTTGATACAGCTCCACATGCCGTCTATCGAGTGTGGGTGGCAACCCTGAGTGTTTCTTCTTGTTCCGGCACATGAAGAGAGCAAATGATGCATAACCTGAGGTTATCTGAGATTATTAAATGAAATATAAAATTATAGAAACAAATTATATAAATAACAATATTGTTTACTGAGTAAAATACATTGTTTCAAGTACATAAACTGTCTTTTTTCAGTATACAAAACAAAGTAACTACAGCTAAATTTTAAACTATTTACTTATAAGAAGCAAAAACAATATATAAATACTACATTGTATATTATGCTTTTTGATTTACAAAATTCTACATGACTAGATCCATTTTATTATAAACAACAAAAATTATAAAAAGTACATTAACACCTGTACTAATCAATATTTGAAATAGTTTATTATTAACATAAACATAAGCGCGCGCACATACACAGTTTCTATCTACCCATAAAGTGGTGTAAGGATCATATTAACAGATTTAACTTTTTTCCCAACTCAACTTTAAATTGAATACATCATTTTGTTTAACTAAAAATAAACAAACAAAAATAGCTGTTTGTGTTTACTCGCATAAAGTATTCAAGGGTATTGTTATTTTAACTTAATTTAAGCAATGCATTTGTATAATACATTCCAGATTTGTGCATTATCCAGCTTCAATGAAATGTACAGATACTGAAACTTATATTATACCAGTTTAGTATCTCTTACCTGAAATTTAGAAGTAATAAACTCTTTTGTGCATTAGCGTTGTAATATAGAGACAGTTACAAGTATTTCCATTGTTGGCTGGGTGATCTGGTTTGTGTTCTTCCATTCAGTGATAATGATAATTCTGAAGGGTCTGTTATGTGAAGTGAATAAAACAAAGCATGACTCCTTTATATAATACACAAATACTACAAAAATATAGCCAAAATGCTAACACCCTTCTGACCCCAAACTAATCACATAAGAAATCCTACCCTTGTACAATTTTCAATTAGTTCAAGAACACTTTACAATGACTTCGTTCATTGATTGAACACAAGAAATTCACTGCATTTCATACATAAAACAATGTCATAGTTAAAACCACAGTGTAAAAGAAATAGAAAGTGGCCGAATTATGCCTCCCCCCAACACACACACACACACACACACACACACAAATCACCGCTGTACTTGCTGAAGCAGTTGACTCAGATTATATGTTATTCGTTGTACTAAAATAAACCCAGCCAAAACAGACAGAAATACTATAAACAAACTCACACCTTCAAAAATTAATTTCGGAGCAAATATCTTCCAGACCATGAGATGTCGAGCATGAATTGAAGCACTTACCATACACACGAACACCTGAAAATATTTACAGAATTTAAAAAGTGATTTCTCAGGTACTTTATATAGATTATAAAAACAGCGAATGCACACACACACCCACACCCACACACACACACACACACACACACACACACACACACACACACACACACACACACACACACACACAATCGTAACATGATTTTCAATACTTAAAATTAATATCAGCCTAAAAACATATTTAACTTTTCCTGGAATATGTAAATGCAACCAATTAGTACCTAATGATTAAAACAAAAATTGTGTTGCACTAAGCACAAATTGGATCTGATTTAGTAGTTATAAATTTATATTATCATATTTACAAAAATTAACTTACACGTAATGCAAAAAATAAGTAGTAACGGACAGAAAGATTAAAAAGACCGTGATACATAAGTGGCTCTTGCTCAAATAAAAGTAGTTCTGCTTTCTTTGCATTACTCAAGTGCCCTGCCAATTTTGGTGCTACCACATACAAAGTATATGGAGCTATAATGAGCACTGGAAGTAACATGCCATGAATAATATAACTGCAGAAGGTGTTGGCAATAACCAGGACTCCAGGTATAATGTGACTGCTTAGTTCTCTGCCTGCGGATAAGAGAAACGCTGAATTCCAATGAAGTGTAGTGAACGCAGCCTGATGTCCTGTTGCATAGAAAAAGTGCAATGTGGAGAGACCCCAAAAAATTATGCACCACCATGGGACTTCAAACAACTGACCTGTTTCCATACACAAAGAAATGTTATTCATCCAAACCACTATATTACAAACACTCAGTTTATAACCTAGCTACATATATTTGTAACTACGAGGGTCATTCAATAAATAAACAAACAAACAGCTGTGGAACAAAAACTTTTTATTCAATCATACAATTTTTTTTAACTTTTCAACGTAATCTCCAGCAACGCCTATGCACTTGTCCCATCTCTTTACAAGCTTTTTTATTCCCTCAGCAAAGAATTCTTTACCTTGATGTCGAAGCCAGTTTTGGACTTTTTCCTTCACTTCTTCATTGCTGTTGAACTTGACACCACGCAAAGTCTCCTTGAGTGGGCCAAACAGGAAAAAGTCAGATGGGGCAAGGTCAAGGCTATAAGGGGGATGAGGCAGGATCTCCCAACCTACTTTTTTTATTGTTTTGAGCATCAGTTTTGCTGTGTGTGGGCGGCCATTATCGTGAAGAAGAATCACACCTTTCCCCTGGCATCCCAGACATTTCTTCTTCAATACAGGCTTAACTTTGTTCACAATCATGTCAGAATAGTACTGACTATTGATGGTACGCTGGTCTCGTAGGTAATCACAGAAAATTGGACCTTGGGAGCTCCAAAAGATGGTTAACATCACCTTACCAGCCGATGGCTGGGGTTTGAATTTCTTTTTGGTGGGTGAACTGGGATGCTTCCACTCCATGCTTTGTTGCTTTGACTCAGATTCAAAATAGTGAATCCAAGTTAGTGGTTATAGTGGTTCCAATTCAAAAATCTTATAACAGAACGCTGTTCTTCGAAAGTACTGTCCTCAAGAGGACACGCCATTGTAAATAAAACTGTATTAGTTACGTTTATGCAATATATTATTGAACAGCTGATCAAAACTCACAACAGCGTTGCCAGGTAACACTCCTGAAAGTTTCAATCAGCTGCTACAATTAATTTCTTTTCTACAACTGTTTGTCTGTTTACTTATTGAATGACCCTTGTACATACATATTTTAATGTTTGTTTGCCATATAGTAAAAATCATAATCTGACAGGCATGTAATTAGAATAAATAAAATACAGAATACTGTTACAACTGGTTTTCAAAATAATCTGCTATACAAGTTGCCACATAAATTTTATACTTATCATTAAGACTCCTTATACGAGGCGTGTCCGGAAAGTAAAGATACAAAGGTCGTAATTGGTCTAAAAATATTTATTTACAAATCATTAACTGACAATTACGTAAATGCATATATCTTTATTTCTCTACATAATTACCGCCATTATCCAAGCACCTATTAAGTCTGGGAACCAGCTTTTGTATCCCCGTGTCATAGAAGTCTGCCCCCAACCCTCTGAACCATGTCATGACCTCTTCTTTTACCTCGTCAACGTCATCGAACTTTTTTCCGGCCAGATATTGTTTCAGGTGAAGGAAGAAGTGAAAATCACTGGGCGCGAGGTCCGGGCTATGCGGCGGGTGATCCAAAACATCCCATTTCCAACTGCCGAGCAGCGCAGATGTCACGTGTATCTTTACTTTCCGGACACGCCTCGTACATTCAGTGAGTAGCAATGAGACTTTCTACTCTACTGTTATGTAACAGAGATTTCTTTCCCAGAGACTTTGCCATAGAGGTTTTTTGTGATATCAGAACAAAAAACTGTTGTCCTCAATAATTAATTAAAGTTAATGATAGCCAGATAACAGTATAGAAATTATGTTTACTAAAGTCCCAAACATATTTTTAACTTCCAGAAATTAATACATTAATAATAATTACCTTAATATACATGTAATTTTCAGGTTAACACAAACTCATAATTCACATAATAATATGGTAGATACAATGTTGGAGTACATTCTTCTAGTTCACTATTTTACTGATGTTTCAAAATTTATTGATCAGTTGATCAAATCAATAAATTAAATTAAGGTAAGAGGACACACACACATACACAATTATTAATAAAAATATTATGAATAATGTTAATAATTATTAAGAATATATTTTTATTTTTTAAATTACAAATGTTTCGATAGTAATCCAACTATTATCATTTGGAGTTAATCCATTTTACTTCCATATTCCTTAAGGAATGGAAGTATGGTGATGGCAAAAAAAATCGTGTTCGAGATTATTGCAGATTCTGATTCTACTACACTCAAAACATGAAAAAAAGTCGTTTTCCGAAAAGTGTCTGTGTGTGTGTGTCTGTCTGTCTGTGTGTGTCTGTCTGTAGATTTTTTTTCTATGGCAAACGATAACTGCCGCAAATTCAAACAGCATCAAATAATTTTTTGCATACAGCCCTGATTTGTAGAGTACTCACAACCTATTGTTTTTGGTGAACATCGGTTGAGGGAAAGGGGTAGTTTACCTGCAACGGTTTTTTTTTATCAAGGGAAATTTTTTTTTTGGCAAACGATAACAGCCGCAAATTCAAACAGAATCAAATAATGTTTCGCATACAGCCCTGAATTGTAGAGTTCTCAAGACCTATTGTTTTTGGTGAAGATCGGTTAAGGGAAAGGGGTAGTTTACCTGTGGGAAAGGGGTAGTTTACCTGTAACGTTTTATGTTTTAACAAGGGTATTTCCTATGGCAAACGATAACAGCCGCAAATTCAAACAGAATCAAAAGATTATTTGCATACAGCCCTAAATTGTAGTTCTCAAGACCTATTGTTTTTGGTGAAGATCGGTTAAGGGAAAGGGGTAGTTTACCTACAACGTTTTTTTAACAAGGGTATTTTCTATGGCAAACGATAACAGCCGCAAATTCAAACAGAATCAAATAATTTTCTGCATACAGCCCTGATTTGTAGAGTACTCAAGACCTATTGTTTTTGGTGAAGATCGGTTGAGGGGAAGGGGTAGTTTACCTGCAACGTTTTTTTGTCAAGCGTATTTTCTATGGCAAACGATAACAGCCGCAAATTCAAACAGAATCAAATAATTTTTTGCATACGTCCCTGAATTGTAGAGGTCTCAAGGACTTTCGATTTTGGTGAAGATCGGTTAAGGGGAAGGGGTAGTTTACCTGCAACGTTTTACGTTTTAACAAAAGTAAAGTACTTGAAAATTTATTTAAACTTTTTGAAACAATGGTAATTGTTAAAAATAAAATAATTTTGTTGCCAGGCAATAAAATTATAATTTTTTCATTTTAATGTAAATTATGTTTGAGTTAATATCTTTATATATACAGTGGAACTTGGTTATTACGGCCTCGGCTGTTACGTCAACTCTGGTGTAGCGTTATTTTGTCATAAGTCTGGTCAAACTGATATCTTTAACATTATAAAAATTCCCGGTTTTAACGTCACTAAATATTGTACTACTCTGTTATAGCGTCAAATATTTCTCAGATATTTTACTCTAAATTTCATATAAACGTATATATGTGTGCGCGCGCGCTAGCCCATGGCTACAGACATACATTGTATGCAAGCGATAAGCACTGTAAAAGGACTGCCGGCGCCAGCCATTTTGCGTGCTCCAACGGATGGCTAGATCGATTTAAGGCCCGACACTCGATTTCCTTTGCAAAAATGTGTGGTGAGGCAAAATGTGTAGATCTGAACGTTACAGGCGATTGGGTGCATAACACTTGGCCAGAAATTAGACGATCATATAAAGATGAAGACATCTTTAATGGACATGAAGCCGGAATTTTTTATAAATTAACTCCAGATAAGACTTTCAAATTTACAAATCAAAAGTGCGTTGGTGGGAAGCTCTCTAAACAAAGAGTTACAGTTTTTGTTTGTGCGAACATGACGGGAACCGAAAAAAGGAAACTTTTAGTTATCGGGAAAAGTTTGCATCCTAGATGTTTTAAAAACATCAAAAAACTTCCTGTAAGTTACACTGCCAACATAAAAGCGTGGACGACTTCTAGTATTTTTGAAGATGACTTCTGTATGTGTGTATGTCACTGAACTCCTCCATGTATAAAATAATATATCGTTCGTGGCAGGTAAGCACATCTCAGTTATGTAATATTTACGTTTCCATTTTATTATTATGCCTACAGCAATAAAAAGGCAGGTAAGACACACACACACACACACACACACACACACACACACAATTCACGTTAATTCTGGCCTCGCTCATGTTTATTTTCTTACATTTGCACGCTTTTTAAATGGAAAGTGCCGAAACCCATACCAACATAACGCGTGCAAGCCGAAAAAATGGACATCAATTTGCTTCCTGTGGATCGCTGGGCAGTGTAACTGCACGTGTTTACAGAGGAACGATTCGTAGATAGAATTTTCGTCTTTAGGGAATGAACCCTCTGCAAGATGCTGAGGGTCCATGAGTGACTTCGGAGCGCTCCTTCTTTTTCGCGTGTTTGTTCTGTGAAACATACACTGTAGATTCGCAGCTTTACTCTATGCAACGCTCAATAGGAAATGTTGAAAATTTTTGTCCACAGTGTACCCTCATTCACACTAAACCTGCTCTGATGTTTTAATTACGGACATCATAATATTAAAACTTTGGAAACTTGAGCACTACTTAATGGAGATCACTCATTAACTTATACAAGCCATTAATTTTATGCATATATTTTATATATATGTGTACAACGTTATCGGCAACAAAGAAGTAGTTTTTGTTAAAATTCCTTCCCTGGATATTTGGCCGTAGTCCAATGTTTTCTACAAAACCAGACGTTTCAGCAATGCCATTGACTTCCATCATCAGTGAAAATCGAGTGCGATAACGTGAGGTGGTATATGTTAGTGACCACAGTACTGTGGTTAAGGCTGAAGCAGTAAGTAGAAAGAAGTAGTTTCTATGGTAATATTACATTTCGAAAATGATTTTAAATATAAATCTTAGAATATGGAAGTCATGTATGGTTCTCCATACCGATATTTTACTTCCATGTTCCTTAAGGAAATGGAAGTATGGTGATGGCAAAAAAAATCGTGTTCGAGATTATTGCAGATTCTGATTGTACTACACTCAAAACATGAAAAAAGTCGTTTTTCGAAAAGTGTCTGTGTGTGTGTCTGTACATTTTTTTTCTATGGCAAACGATAACACCCGCAAATTCAAACAGAATCAAATAATTTTTTGCATACAGCCCTGATTTGTAGAGTACTGACGGCCTATTGTTTTTGGTGAAGATCGGTTGAGGGAAAGGGGTAGTTTACCTGCAACGGTTTTTTTTATCAAGGGAAATTTTTTTTTTTGGCAAACGATAACAGCCGCAAATTCAAACAGAATTAAATAATGTTTCGCATACAGCCCTGAATTGTAGAGTTCTCAAGATCTATTGTTTTTGGTGAAGATCGGTTAAGGGAAAGGGGTAGTTTACCTGCAACATTTTATGTTTTAACAAGGATATTTTCTATGGCAAACTATAACAGCCGCAGCAAATTCAAACAGAATCAAAAGATTATTTGCATACAGCCCTAAATTGTAGAGTTCTCAAACCTATTGTTTTTGGTGAAGATCGGTTAAGGGAAAGGGGTAGTTTACCTGCAACGTTTTTTTAACAAGGGTATTTTCTATGGCAAACGATAACAGCCGCAAATTCAAACAGAATCAAATATTGTTTTGCATACAGCCCTGATTTGTAGAGTACTCAAGACCTATTGTTTTTGGTGATGATCGGTTAAGGGGAAGGGGTAGTTTACCTGCAACGTTTTTTTATCAAGCGTATTTTCTATGGCAAACGATAACAACCGCAAATTCAAACAGAATCAAATAATTTTTTGCATACTTCCCTGAATTGTAGAGATCTCAAGGATTTTCGATTTTGGTGAAGATCGGTTAAGGGGAAGGGGTAGTTTACCTGCAACCTTTTACGTTTTAACAACAGTAAAGTACTTGAAAATGCATTTAAACTTTTTCAAACAATGGTAATTGTTAAAAATAAAATAATTTTGTTGCCAGGCAATAAAATTATAATTTTTTCATTTTAATGTAAATTATGTATGAGTTAATATACGAGGTGTGTTCATAAAAAGACCAAACTTTTTGAGGAACACATCAATCCGCACAAACGACGCGCCGCGACTTTGCGCGCACCTAGCGATAGTTTTTGACAACAAACTACCACTTATTGTGTTCCGCTATTAGCAGTAGTCTTTGAGGTATATCACATTGAGTGGGGACGTGCACACGCTGGCCGGCGGATTAGTGACAAAGCGATTAAGAAAGACCGCGAGAACAACGTGTGCGTATGACATTTGGCAGCAAAACTAGGTTAAAACTTTTCAGAGACATTCTGGTTTTCAATTAAGCATACACGGAAGCCTGCGTGAGGCGAACGATTAGTTTAAGAATTTTTAAAGAGGGAAAAACAATGGTCGGTGCAGATCAAAGCGATATCGAAGATCATGGGAAGAGAGCTCGTGATGTAGTAATTGTAAATCATCGTTTAAATGCCGATACTTTCTGACAGAATCCATTTAAGATCGTAAAATTAAATTTTGATAGAAAAATATAAATGTATCGTATCACTGAAAAATTCTTACTGTGTTTGTTGACGACGATCAGAAAGAGACCCGTTTTGAAATCGGTCAACAACTGCGTACCAATGCAAATGGTAATGAAAACTTTGGAAGACAATGGAAATAGCTCTGTAAAGATTTTACGAAGTCAGCAGCAAAATTTTATACACACACGTTGTGTTAAGATCTTCATTCTCACTTCGTTATAAATCCGCCGGATGGTGTGTGCCCGTGCCCACTACAGCGTGTGTAGCTCGAAGACTGAAGATCGTGACGGAACAGAGAAAACGGCATTCAGGCGTCAAAACCTGTCGCTAGCAGCACTTAATTCTGCAGCTCACTCTATGCGCTAGTTGATGTGCTACACAAATAGTTCGGTCTTTTTTTGAACACACCTCGTACATGTATAAAATAATATATCGTTCATGGCAGGTAAGCATATCTCAGTTATGTAATGTTTACGTTTCCATTTTATTATTATGACTACAGCAATAAAAAGGCAGGAAAGACACACACACACACACACACACACACACACACACACACACACACACACACACACACACACACACACACACACACACACACACACACACACACAAAATTCGGGTTATTTCTGGCCTCACTCATGTTTATTTTCTTACATTTGCACGCTTTTTAAATGGAAAGTGCCGAAACCCACAACAACATAACGCGTGCAAGCCGAAAAAATGGACATCAATTTGCTTCCTGTGGATCGCTGGGCAGTGTAACTGCACGTGTTTACAGAGGAATGATTCGTAGATAGACTTTTCGTCTTTAGGGAATGAACCCTCTGCAAGATGCTGAGGGTCCATGAGTGACTTCGGAGCGCTCCTTCTTTTTCGCGTGTTTGTTCTGTGAAACATACACTGTAGATTCGCAGCTTTACTCTAAGCAACGCTCAATAGGAAATGTTGAAAATTTTTGTCCACAGTGTACCCTCATTCACACTAAACCTGCTCTGATGTTTTAATTATGGACATCATAATATTAAAACTTTGGAAACTTGAGCACTACTTAATGGAGATCAATCATTAACTTATACAAGCCATTAATTTTATGCATATTTTTTATATATATGTGTACAACATTATCGGCAACAAAGAAGTAGTTTTTGATAAAATTCCTTCCCGGGATATTTGGCTGTAGTCCAATGTTTTCTACAAAACCAGACATTTCGGCAATGCCATCAACTTCCATTATCAGTGAAAATCGAGTGCGATAACGTGAGGTGGTATACGTTAGTGACCACAGTACTGTGGTTAAGGCTGAAGCAGTAAGTAGAAAGAAGTAGTTTCTATGGTAATATTTCATTTCGAAAATGATTTTAAATATAAATCTTAGAATATGGAAGTCATGTATGGTTCTCCATACCGATATTTTCGAAAAGTGTCTGTGCGTGTGTCTGTCTGTAGATTTTTTTTCTATGGCAAACGATAACAGCCGCAAATTCAAACAGAATCAAATAATTTTTTGCATACAGCCCTGATTTGTAGAGTACTCATGACCTATTGTTTTTGGTGAACATCGGTTGAGGGAAAGGGGTAGTTTACCTGCAACGTTTTTTTTTATCAAGGGTAATTTTACTTCCATATTCCTTAAGGAAATGGAAGTATGGTGATGGCAAAAAAAATCGTGTTCGAGATTATTGCAGATTCTGATTGTACTACACTCAAAACATGAAAAAAAGTCGTTTTCCGAAAAGTGTCTGTGTGTAGATTTTTTTTCTATGGCAAACGATAACAGCCGCAAATTCAAACAGAATCAAATAATTTTTTGCATACAGCCCTGATTTGTAGAGTACTCACGACCTATTGTTTTTGGTGAAGATCGGTTGAGGGAAAGGGGTAGTTTACCTGCAACGGTTTTTTTTTATAAAGGGAAATTATTTTTTTTTTGGCAAACGATAACAGCCGCAAATTCAAACAGAATTAAATAATGTTTCGCATACAGCCCTGAATTGTAGAGTTCTCAAGACCTATTGTTTTTGGTGAAGATCGGTTAAGGGAAAGGGGTAGTTTACCTGTAACGTTTTATGTTTTAACAAGGGTATTTCCTATGGCAAACGATAACAGCCGCAAATTCAAACAGAATCAAAAGATTATTTGCATACAGCCCTAAATTGTAGAGTTCTCAAGACCTATTGTTTTTGGTGAAGATCGGTTAAAGGAAAGGGGTAGTTTACCTGCAACATTTTTTTAACAAGGGTATTTTCTATGGCAAACGATAACAGCCGCAAATTCAAACAGAATCAAATAATTTTTTGCATTCAGCCCTGATTTGTAGAGTACTCAAGACCTATTGTTTTTGGTGAAGATCGGTTAAGGGGAAGGGGTAGTTTACCTGCAACGTTTTTTTATCAAGCGTATTTTCTATGGCAAACAATAACAGCCGCAAATTCAAACAGAATCAAATAATTTTTTGCATACGTCCCTGAATTGTAGAGGTCTCAAGGACTTTCGATTTTGGTGAAGATAGGTTAAGGGGAAGGGGTAGTTTACCTGCAACGTTTTACGTTTTAACAACAGTAAAGTACTTGAAAATTCATTTAAACTTTTTGAAACAATGGTAATTGTTAAAAATAAAATAATTTTGTTGGCAGGCAATAAAATTATAATTTTTTCATTTTAATGTAAGTTATGTATGAGTTAATATCTTTATATATATAATTCTTCTGTACGTGTGTATGTCACTGAACTCCTCCATGTATAAAATAATATATCGTTCGTGGCAGGTAAGCATATCTCAGTTATGTAATGTTTACGTTTCCATTTTATTATTATGTCTACAGCAATAAAAAGGCAGGTAACACACACACACACACACACACACACACACACACACACACACACACACACACACACACACACAATTCACGTTATTTCTGGCCTCACTCATGTTTATTTTCTTACATTTGCACGCTTTTTAAATGGAAAGTGCCGAAACCCACACCAACATAACGCGTGCAAGCCGAAAAAATGGACATCAATTTGCTTCCTGTGGATCGCTGGGCAGTGTAACTGCACGTGTTTACAGAGGAACGATTCGTAGATAGACTTTTCGTCTTTAGGGAATGAACCCTCTGCAAGATGCTGAGGGTCCACGAGTAACTTCGGAGCGCTCCTTCTTTTTCGCGTGTTTGTTCTGTGAAACATACACTGTAGATTCGCAGCTTTACTCTAAGCAACGCTCAATTGGAAATGTTGAAAATTTTTGTCCACAGTGTACCCTCATTCACACTAAACCTGCTCTGATGTTTTAATTATGGACATCATAATATTAAAACTTTGGAAACTTGAGCACTACTTAATGGAGATCAATCATTAACTTATACAAGCCATTAATTTTATGCATATTTTTTATATATATGTGTACAACATTATCGGCAACAAAGAAGTAGTTTTTGATAAAATTCCTTCCCAGGATATTTGGCTGTAGTCCAATGTTTTCTACAAAACCAGACATTTCGGCAATGCCATCAACTTCCATCATCAGTGAAAATCGAGTGCGATAACGTGAGGTGGTATACGTTAGTGACCACAGTACTGTGGTTAAGGCTGAAGCAGTAAGTAGAAAGAAGTAGTTTCTATGGTAATATTTCATTTCGAAAATGATTTTAAATATAAATCTTAGAATATGGAAGTCATGTATGGTTCTCCATACCGATATTTTTTTTTGGCAAACGATAACAGCCGCAAATTCAAACAGAATCAAATAATGTTTCGCATACAGCCCTGAATTGTAGAGTTTCTCAAGACCTATTGTTTTGGTGAAGATCGGTTAAGGGAAAGGGGTAGTTTACCTGCAACGTTTTATGTTTTAACAAGGGTATTTTCTATGGCAAACGATAACAGGTGCAAATTCAAACAGAATCAAAAGATTATTTGCATACAGCCCTGATTTGTAGAGTACTCAAGACCTATTGTTTTCGGAGAAGATCGGTTAAGGGAAAGGGGTAGTTTACCTGCAGCGTTTTTTTAATCAAGGGTAATTTTTTTTTGGCAAACGATAAGAGCCGCAAATTCAAACAGAATCAAATAATGTTTTGCATACAGCCCTGAATTGTAGAGTTCTCAAGGCCTTTTGATTTTGCTGTAGATCGGTTAAGGGAAAGAGGTAGTTTACCTGCAACCTTTTACGTTTTAACAACAGTAAAGTACTTGAAAATTCATTTAAACTTTATCAAACAATGGTAATTGTTAAAAATAAAATAATTTTGTTGCCAGGCAATAAAATTATAATTTTTTCATTTTAATGTAAATCATGTATGAGAGAAAATATATCGTTCGTGGCAGGCAAGCATATCTCAATTATGTAATGTTTACGTTTCCATTTTATTGTTATGATTACTGCAATAAAAAGGCAGGGAACACACACACACACACACACACACACAAAATTCGCGTCATTTCTGGCCTCACTCATGTTTATTTTCTTACATTTGCACGCTTTTTAAATGGAAAGTGCCGAAACCCACACTAACATAACGCGTGCAAGCCGAAAAATTGTCCAGCGTGGATAGCGATTTGCTTCCTGTGGATCGGTGGGCAGTGTAACTGCACGTGTTTACAGAGGAACGATTCATAGACAGAATTTTCGTCTTTAGGGAATGAACCCTCTGCAAGATGCTGAGTGTCCATGAGTGATTTTGAAGCGCTCCTTCTTTTCCGCGTGTTTGTTCTGTGAAACGTACACTGTAGATTCGCAGCTTTACTCTAAGCAACGCTCAATAGGAAATGTTGAAAAAATTGTCCACGGTGTACTCTCATACACACTAAACCTGCTCTGATGTTTTAATTACGGACATCATAATATTAAAACTTTGGAAGCTTGA
The DNA here is from genome assembly GCA_034769895.1 of Magicicada septendecula. Lineage (NCBI taxonomy): Eukaryota > Metazoa > Arthropoda > Insecta > Hemiptera > Cicadidae > Magicicada > Magicicada septendecula. The sequence goes on along the minus strand of CM068367.1, from coordinate 515,601,286 downwards.
GCACTACTTAATGGAGATCAAACATTAACTTATACAAGCCATTAATTTTATGCATATTTTTTATATATATGTGTACAACGTTATCGGCAACAAAGAAGTAGTTTTTGTTAAAACTCCTTCCCGGGATGTTTGGCCGTAGTCCAATGTTTTCTACAAAACCAGACGTTTCCGCAATGCCATCGACTTCCATCATCAATGAAAATCGAGTGCGATAACGTGAGGTGGTATACGTTAGTGACCACAGTACTGTGGTTAAGGCTGAAGCAGTAAGTAGAAAGAAGTAGTTTCTATGGTAATATTTCATTTTGAAAATGATTTTAAATATTAATCTTAGAACATGGAAGTTATGTATGGTTCTCGATACCGATATTCTTTTTGTATTTCAAATTTATTTAAAGGAATATTATTCACTCTATATATCATGTAATTGGATGCAGCATATTTGTACTGAGGATGATTAATTGAATTTTTTGGAATTATTAATGAAGTTTAAGTTAGTTTTCTGAATATATATTGTATTATAATATTTATAATGATAATATCTAACAAAATTAATTAATTATTAGTTTCATGTTGTATAGTAAATTTAATATTTTTATGGAGATTATTAATTAAATTAAAAATGTGATTAATATTATTTTGAGATATGTAGAGTGTTTCATCTAGATATCTGAAATCTGACCTAGAGGATCTAGATTGTTAATAATATCATATCTAAATGTTGTAAATATATTTCTGATAAAAAATATATTCTAATAAAAAGTTCTGTTATTATCAGTAATAATATAAATATTATACAAGTAAAATCTGAGGATATATGAATGTAACACACACACACACACACACACACACACACACACACACACACACACACACACACACACACACACACACACAATATCTTCGAATAAATAAACTCTAAGTAGGTTTATTTTCACCTGACGCATGTTTCACAGAAATTATTGTAATCTTCAGATGTTTGTTTGAATTGTAATTAAATGTTTAGCTTCTGTATCTGTCCTAAGCGAAAGATTCAATTACAATTCAAACAAACCTCTGAAGATACAGAATAATTTCTGTGAAACATGCGTCAGGTGAAAATAAAACCTACTTGCAGTGAATTTATTCGAAGATATTACACAGGAGACCTGCAGGAAACTCAATGAGTTACTTATACAGAAATACACACATACACGCATCAAGAAATGGACTGTAGCAAAAATATTTGAAATATATATATATATATAAATTTAAAATTTATACAGTGAAACTTCGATAATTTGGACTTCACTAATTCGGAATTTCTATAATTCGGACTGGGGTTCTCAGTACTGTAATTTATAATATGTAAAAATTCGAAATCAAGTGTAGATTTAGCCTACTTGAGAAGAGAAAGGCCGGAAATACTGAACATAGTGTATTTCCATGAATTGGGATTATTAATTGGTAGGTCAGCGATAACGAAAAGCAGTGTCGTATACATTTCCTGGAAATTCTGAACAGTAATGTACAATTCATAACAACGGATATAACTCATGCAGACTTTCACATTTATCATCATTGTGAACGTTCGTCCCATACCCAGTCACTTTACGTTTTGACTCCGTAGTGTTCGTACTTTTTACTGTGTTCAAAAATGAGTAAACGTGGTTCGTATAAATCGCTCACAATAGAACAAAAGATAGAAGTTTTAAAATTATTGACAAAGGTGATTCGGTTCAGAGTGTTTTACGCGATTTCGGTATCAGTAAATCGACATTTTACGATATTAAAAAAAGCAGATCAGCAATTACAAATTTTTCATTGAATAGAGACTTTGATAGTGCCAGTGAAATTAAGCGAAAACGAATGACTACTGCAAAAACGTCTGACATTGACGAAGCTGTTTGGACGTGGTATAAACAACAACGAGCTGCTGCTGTACCAATCCGTGGGATAGAATTGCAGACTGCTGCTTAATGTTTTGCTACTCGATTTCAAAACCAAGATTTTAAGGCAAGTACAGGGTGGTTATTTAGATTTAGAAATCGACATGGCATAGCAAACCGATCGATTTGTGGAGAACTTTTAAGTGCAGATCATGAAGCTGTTCAACCATATAAGGATAAATTACAAAAGATTATTAATGATAATGAACTTGAACCGTGGCAAATCTACAATGCTGATGAGACTAGATTGTTTTGGAAGGCAATGCCAAAAAATACACAATCGAGTAAAAAAGAAACCCATACACCTGGACACAAAATAAATAAAATGAGGCTGTCTGCATTACTGTGTGCCAATTCCGATGGTACGCATAAATTAAAATCTGTCGTTGTAGGAAAATTTAAAAACCCAAGAGCAATGAAGAACATAAACAAGACTGATCTTACAGTGATTTATAAAGCTTACAGAAACGCGTAGTTCAGCTGCGAAATTTTCAGTTCTTGGTTTCATAACAATTTTATTCCATCAGTCACAACATTTCAGATGGAAGAAAAAAAATGTTGCTAGGGAAGAAGTTAAAGCAATGTTGTTATTGGACAATGCTCCAGTGCATCCTGCAGAGGACATTTTACAAAGTGATAATGGAAAAATAAAATGTCTATTCATGCCTCCTAATACGTCGGCACTAATACAACCAATGGACCAAGGAGTAATCTATAGTTGCAAACGGCTGTACAGAAAGAAACAGCTACAAGACTGTCTCGTATTTTTTGAAGATGAAGAGGGTTGGCAGTACCAGTTTAGGTGAACAGACTTTAATCAATATGAAAAATTACAACATAAAAAATGCTTTATTTAACTGGGCTTCAAGTTGGAAGGAGGTGAAAGCCACGACGATTGCTAATTCTTGGAAAAAACTTCTTAACCCTGAGATAACGAAGAAGAGGATTTTAATGGAATTGAAGAAGATGATTACAGAAATATTTTACAAAATGCAGGAGAACATGAGATTAACACAGAAAATATTCGAGAGTGGGTGGATGAAGATGCTGTGAGGTAGGGTACGTTGTGCAGTCGGAAGAAGAAATAGCTGCTACTATAGAAGGTTGCCAAACTACGGGACTGATGACAGACGATCAAAAAGGCGATGATGATGACGATGAGGAAGAAAACGATCACGAAGAAAGTGAGAATGTTAAAATAAGTGATGCAATAAAAAACATGCAATCCTTGTTGAAGTTCGTAGAAATGCCTGCAAACTCTGACTTAAGCAAATATTTTTTTTGTTTTAAGTGAAATGAAACAGGATTTGTGAGGAAACAGCTAAAAACAAAATAAACGCAGAAAAAAAATTAAGTGATTTTTTTTAAGAAGCTGTAGGCTTGCTAGAATACGTACTGTGCAGTGAAAATAGAGTGTTTTGTATTTAAGTACTGTATTTAAGTTTGTTTTGTATGTAAGTTACGTACTACAGAATAAAACTGAATCGAATTTTTTTAGTAAACATCATATAAACAGGTACTGTACGTTATTTCTTATTTTATACCTCTTCTACTACTAATTAATACAGTATTTTTAACAAGAACATGCAGTAGACCTCTTGTAGGTTCAAACTGGGTTTCAGAATGATTTCTTTTATATTGTCTGCTATCGGTAACCGATAGACACGCAAAAACTCGCGATCAGTTCGTAATGTTCTATAATTCGGACTTTCAGCAATTCGGACTGAGCTTGGTCCGCATTAGTCCGAATTAGCGAAGTTTCACTGTATTTACTTTACCTCAAGATGTTATTTTTCCCTTATATGGAACATGTTTCGGGACCCTTAGTGTTAATTAAGGACCTAAGGGTCCCAAAACATGTTCCATATAAGGGAAAAATAACATCTTGAGGTAAAGTAATTATAAATTTTAAATATATTATATACATCAAGAAATAGACTGTAGCAAAAGTGTTTGAATATATAAAAAAATATATATATAAATAATATATAACATTCATTATATATATATATATATCATTCATATTTGCTCAATTATTCTTGTGTGTGTGTTAGTATATTCGTAGGATATTTCAAATATTATGATTTTTTATTATAACTATTATGGATTACAATTACATATACTCATTTCCTATAATGATCATTCAATACAAATAATTTCAAATAGTACTAAAAGTACCATACTGAAAATCGATGTATCTCTATCTAGTTTAAAATTAACACCATGTACAATAAACTAACTTACTTATTAGTACAGCCTTTTCCTGACGAACTATGGCTGTAATTGATGTCAGCAATCCCAGCGATACAATTAAAATAAGGGATGAAACAGCCATCTGATCCCCAAGCAGGAGAGTAGTGAACAATATCAGAAAGACAGACAGATTTATAAAAGCAGCACTATATGCAGTAGCAAGCCCAAACACAACTGGATAACCTTTAAAGGCATTTTTAGACCTGTTAATCAATAATTCTTTTAATTGATTGAACAGTGTTGGAATAATATTGTCATGAACTACAAGACTATCACTTCTCTGAGATACACAATATATGCTAAGAGGACGGATATACAGAACTAATATTGCACCTAAAGCAATAAACACTGAAGTACGAGGTAACATTTGTAACTGCCATGGTTCAAATAATTTCCACTGAGTTTGTCGGGGGAGTGACTGTAAAATCCAGAAACCTCCCGAACATATGACTACAACTGTTGGTATATAACGTGATATAAAAACTGTTGGAGAAAAACCAACAAGATTGCCTAAACTTCTTAGGCAAAATCTACTTATAGTAATGAACACAGCTGTCAAAACTATTGTTATGAGGCACTGCGATGTTTGTGACATCATTTGCTTTTCTATAACACAGCCATGTTCCTCACGACATTTTCTGTATAAAACGGAAAATCGTAATAACAAAGACAGTAACACTATTAACACAAATACTCTTCCTCTCAACGAATTCAAGAAACTTTTCAGCGTTATAATATTGGAATTTTTGTAACTTTTTTTGAGGTTGTCTATTTTCATATCTATAAAAAGAGTCCAAATCACTGAAATAAAAAGAAATGAGACAAGCGATGCTTCTTCAATTATGAAGCTGTTTGAAAACAAACCAAATACACTGACAACAATTAAGATTCTACAGAATACATCAAATTTGTTCTTAACTTTATTCATATTATGCCATCTACTTGAAATAAAATTCCAATGGTCAATGATTACTACAGCCATTAACGCAACTGAGACTACACATGTTGTGAAATAAATATTTAATTCTAAGTCAGATAAAATTTCAAAATGTACTAATCCAATCACTACTGTAATTGACAGAACAATTCCACCAAAAGCAAACATCAAAAATTTTCCTTCAATAATATTTTGGAATTTGTCTCCAGGAATTCCTTCAACTAAAAGGTATGTGAAAGATATAATTATATAAAAGAAGAGGAGTCCTTGAGACATTGAAAATGAATCAAACTGTACCCACACTTCTTCACACATTTCTCTAACAGCTTTTAAATAGTCTTCAGCAGCTGAAATAAAATTCTTCAATTCAGTTTCATTGCTAATGAACTCCAATTGTGTTCTAAGTTGCTTATACTCTTCAGTGAACCTGACAAGTTTATTTGTTGGGAACTGACCATTTACTTTTGAATATTCTTGAATATACGAAGTTATCTGCTTTATATTTGTCCATAATGAAACAGCTACAAATTCCCAGTTAGATGATAACTCTGGAGTAATTCTTGATACTGGAAGAGCTCCAAGTACAACCCTTCCAAGACTTGAAAATGGAATAGGCACGCCCAAAATTGTAGCAAGTGTTGGTACTAAATCTATCTGTCGAACTGTCTCACTGCCTGAGAGATCAGATATTAATACTCGGCCTGGAGCATAGACAAACATAGCTGACATCACTTCAGCTTCACTTTCTCCTCCATGGTCACCTGCAATACAGTCCTATTTAGTTGTGTTAAAATTGCATAAATGGAAACTAATTATTGCAAATGTTTTCATTTATTTTAGATGTTTATTTTTTATTTCACATATTATTAAAACAAAATAACTGCATTTTTAACTAACTAAAATTCATACTATATTCCTGAATACTATCATTTATTTTATTATTTAGCCACATAACATTTCTTTCTGAAAACAAAGTAAATAACTCATCTGGTAACTGCAAAATAACAGTTTTTAGATAATACCACACACACACACACGCACGCGTGGCGCGCGCACGCACGCACACACAGAATTTCTCAGAAATGTAATATATACAGATTTAAATAACACAGTAAAAACAAGGTAATTAAATTATTAGTAAAAACAAGTCATAATAATTATTAGCTGGGTTTGCAAATGTCTCTTTCCTGGAAGGGATATGAGAAACACGTGAAATTTTAAAATATAGGTACAGTATTTATCAAATGTGTGTATATACATATATTGTTATGACAGTCTACTTGATCGTCATAGGTACAGTGGAAAACAACAAAATACAGTACAAGACACCAATTAAGTAACTAATCACCAGCTTTAATTTTTACAGTTAACAGTTCGTAATTAACAACACAGTCTCTTATAACAAATCAAATAAAAAATTGTTCACACGCAAATAAATGTCAACTAATATTAAAACACAATTGTATTACAATATACCGTCCGATTATAAAACACAACACTTAATAATAACCACTTGAACGCGCACAGTAATTTCGCCCGACAATAACTCTCGAACCTCACTGTAAATATATCGCCACTATACTGACTTAAGGCTGCTGCCACCATGTATTTATACCTGCGCTCACAGACCAGAATGGTCATAATTGCGTCTTAGCGCTCATGTGAACTATGTAATTAACTGCAGCCTTGACACAGTCCGTTTATATATTACTAGCGAGTACCCGGCATGCGTTGCAATGCCACTCAAAGAAAGAAAGTGTTTGTATATATATATATAATATATAAAGACTTCGTTCGCGTGGTCTTCAATTTAATGCGATAATATATTTAGAACAGAATCTATTCCATTGGGTTGCCATAGTAACCAGATCTAATAAGTTAGTTTTTTAAGACTCCAAAGGACCCCCCAGAGGATCGTATCGAAAAAAAAACACCTGTCCTATGTTGGTTCTCCCGTTGCATAAAATATTTGTGCCAAGTTTGGTTGAAATCGGTCCAGTGGTTTAGGAGGAGATGTGGAAGACCCCAAAGAACCCCCAAAAGAACCCCATCGAAAAAACACCTATCCTATGTTGGTTCTCCCGTTGCATAAAATATTTGTGCCAAGTTTGGTTGAAATCGGTCCAGTGGTTTAGGAGGAGATGTGGAAGACCCCAAAGAACCCCCAAAAGAACCCCATTGAAAAAAACACCTACCCTATGTTGGTTCTCCCTTTGCGTAAAATATTTGTGCCAAGTTTGGTTTAAATCGGTCCAGTGGTTTAGGAGGAGATGTGAAAGACCCCAAAGGACCCCCCGAAGGATCATATCGAAAAAACACATATCCTATGTTGGTTCTCCCGTTGCGTAAAATATTTGTGCCAAGTTTGGTTGAAATCGGTCCAGTGGTTTAGGAGGAGATGTGGAAGACCCCAAAGGACCACGTCGAAAAAAACACCTATCCTATGTTTGTTCTCCCGTTGCGTAAAATATTTGTGCCAAGTTTGGTTGAAATCGGTCCAGTGGTTTAGGAGGAGATGTGGAAGACCCCAAAGGACCCCATCGAAAAAACACCTACCCTATGTTGGTTCTCCCGTTGCATAAAATATTTGTGCCAAGTTTGGTTGAAATCGGTCCAGTGGTTTAGGAGGAGATGTGGAAGACCCCAAGAACCCCCCAAAGGACCCCATCGAAAAAAAATTCATAAACCTTCGCGGGCGTGGGCACAACAACTCACCGAAGTTTCATCGCAATCGGATGAATGGCATAGGAACGCATACGGGACAAAGAAAGAAACAAACATTCATTTTTATAGATATAGATATATATACAAACACTTTCCTTCTTTGAGTGGCATTGCAACGCATGCCGGGTACTCGCTAGTATTACATATTAGATTAATTTAAGGAATTGTAAAGTGATATAACAAATGTATAAGTAAAGTATAGGCCCAACATTAGAATTTTAGTAAGGTGAAAAACCACCCTTTATAATTAACCAATGTAAGTAAATGAGGTAGCAAAATGTTCATAATGACATAAAGAAAACAATGATGTAATTTAAATTTAAGAAAACTTAAAGCTGAAAAAGGAGTATTTTTCTTATATTGTAACAGTACCAAAATATGGTAGTTACATACTATAAATAAATATGACGTCAAGTATGATAAGAGACATGGGAACATATTTAAATGAACAAAGATAAGTATATAAGTTGTGTATCTACAAAACTAATAATAGAAGAATCCAACAATGAAGACGAGAATGTGAATATGTCAACCTTAATTATAAAACGTAAAAAGAAAATGACACAACAAGACCAAAACAAAATACTAATAAATAGACCCAATAGGATCCAGCAGTGAGGGGAATCAATGAAAATAATATCCAGCAGTGAGGGGAATCAACGAGACAAGGATCATCAAGTTACAACGACAATGGAAATAAAATGAAAACAGCGACTACCATGAAATTTGGAATTAAGAAGAAAGAAGAAGGACCAAGAAGAAGGATGAAGAGAAACCAAAGACGTAAGGAATCAATGAACCATATATATTTTAAAGAAGAAACAGTCAGTGACAAAAGAAATAACTATAAGTGTGACATGAAAACCAGTGTGATCATTTAAAGAAACACAAACAATAAAAGTGTACTTAATACAAATGTGAAACCGGTGAATAACTGATTATTTCAACTGAAAACCACACAAACAATTACAGTGAGGAAGTTTACAGTGTGAAAAAATAGGTTAATTTCATGATGAGGCAACAAAGTTTAAAAAATAGTCAAATAAACACAAACAATGAGTGTGACTGATTTAACAAAGTTGTGACCAACACACATAATTATAAGACCACCAGATCAGAACATATAAAACAATCATATTATTGTTTATATCAAAAAACTGACAACAAATAGAGAATATTTGTTAAGTGTCAAACATGACAGGAATTTAGATTCCACAATTGACCAGAGAAAAACATTGTAAGTAATATAAGAAAGATTTGTATTAGTGTATTAGAAGGAGTTGTAAACATTTGTAACAAATTAGTGAAGGTATTATGTTAATATACCATAATGGAGTCAGTTTAGGTGTAGGTAGATACTGCACTAAAACCGATGATACATTGTTACAATACCCACAAGGAAGTAACCTATTATAACAGAAAATGATACATATTAGTATAAATATATGATCATCAAGTAAATATAAAGAAACAATATAATGTATAAGACAAAACAATGTAAACAAAACAAGTCAGACATAGTGACACAGTCAAAGACAGAAATAAGACAATGTACCAATTTAGTTAAGCAAACTACAGTATTAAAACTAATGTAAATGTTTATCAGAATAGTACCAGTAGTGAAAGGAATATATGATAATACTTTGAGAACAAGTTTTGAACATGTTAAGAACAGTATTATGACTGAATTATTGTAAACAAAATAACCATGTATATATGACCAAATGTAAGCTAAACCAGTGTATAGCAAGTTAGTTAAAGAAAATACTGTACTAAATATTGAGAACAAGGTATTACAATTATTACCAGTAGCAAGAGGAAATATCAGAGCTACTTTGAGAACAAATAATGACCACTAAAACAATCATATTGTACATAAACATTTGAAAACCAAATGTCCAATGTGAAAAAGGACAGAGGTAAACAAACAATGACCAACCAGCTAGTTATGAAAAATATAACTAGTAAACCTATGTAAAAGTAATTGGAAACATTACTAAAAGTTAGATTGATATCCAATGCTACTTTAGGAATACAATCCAAATAGGACAATAACACTTTTGTTATTATATTAAACAAAATAAATACCTATAATGTCATGACACAACATAGACAGAGCCACTACTGAATAATTAGGAGGTTCTGAGTTTATTAAAAGATGACCATTGAATATAACAGATTAATTATTGTGTATGTACACTAATTATAACAATTAAATAATATAATCTATGTAATAAAAATAGAAAACAAGATGAAAAGTTGTATAAGCATTATGTGAGAGGTTTAAAATGATGTAAATACTGAATTGACCACGGTAATACACCAATATTATAGTAAAAAAGTATGTAAATAGTCATTGTTAGTAATACTAGGTAATAATATGTTCATTTTAGATAAGGATATTTAATAATAAGCATGTTTGTGAAAAATCCAACATGGACGCTGAGTAACACCATAGCGAAAATTGTGTAGGAAATAGTTTTTCACAAATTGTAACTTAAACCAAATGAGATATAGACTCGAAGTGTTTAAATAAGAAATGTTATATTAGATTTAAGAAAAATCTGGTAATACGAACTTATAAAGATAAGACGTACCAAAAATAATAAATAAAATCAATATAATAATATTGATAGTGAACAGAAAATAAGCGTGTTTGGACTTATTTTAATAAGCAAAACGCCCTGAGTTCAGTGATATAAACCGATTAACGATAGGACGTATAATAAGGAAGTTGTGATAGTTTTTAACTTTCGAACTAAAAATTTGTACCGTCGATGACGTGAAAAAGTCTCCAACCCAAAATCGATTTTGACTAAAAATTAAATATTTTAATAAAATATAGGCCTTTTGGGTCAGAGACTATCAAAAACCAACCAATGGAATGAATGAAGTTCATCAGACGAGCGAGAGATGCTCTCGAGGTACATGACAGTCTACGATCGAACACCTAAGGAACAAGCCACGCCACTCCAGACCAGAAAAAGTATATTTTTAAATTAGTGCGCGACATGTTTTACTCAAGTACAATATACATACACTAACCTAATACTACACATTTACTAACGAGTGCAACAGTGCGGATTTGTGTTATTTTTATCAAGTAGATCAGTGTACAATATCGATCTATTTGCGAGTGAATTTTTTAATTAAGAAACAGGGAGTACAATTTCAATTAAACAATACTTAAAAGAAAAATAAGAGTTTAGCCAATTTCGAATTTTCGATACTACGCAAGTCATTATGCAGCGTATCGGAAATCAACAACTAAGTTATCAGAATTTAAAGGAGATTTAACACAACATTATTAAAATATTATAAAAAATATTTTAATAAATTATAACGATGTAAAAAATAATGCTTAAAGATAATTATTGATAAATACGAGTGCATTTAGACGCTTACTTGATAAAACGTATTTGTTGAATATTTCGTTATTTCAGAATTTATTTTATTAATTGTATCAAACATAATTCTGATAATCCTATGTTAAAACTTATTAAAAAATAATATGTTTACCTGTATAGCATAAGTAATATTAGTTAATAAGACATCCTTAATAAGATATCCTTATAAAAATAACGGTCATTCTTAACCTCAGAAACCATTACGGTAGCTTGTTATGATGACATTACCGAATTGTTCTCAATTAACATGCAAATTAAAGTACATTGCAAACAAGAGTTTTTTTTTTATTAGAAATTTTTCTCTTGTGAACAAATTATTTTAAACTAATTATTAACTAAAAGTAATACTTGTTAAATGCTGTACAAGTCATACAGCCTAACCACAATACTAAAGTAAAGATGCGTGCGCATACCGGCGTACGATAATTTTTGTAAACATCAGAAATATGATACCAATTTTAAATTTTATATTTTGTTCAATTATCAGTTAATATTGTTAATCCTAAATAATTAATTATAGTACATCTTGAGTCTGGTATCATGATCTCTCCAAGAACCTTAACGGAATATGGTATATACTGAATTAAAACAACATAACCTGTACAGTAAAATTATTGTAACAACAACAGGTATACCAGAGCCTTGAGAGATCAGATAGAGTTTCATTTGAAGTTTTATTTTGTAATCAGCAATTGAAAGGGTTGTTAATTATTGTTTTGTTTGTTAAAAATATTCTCACTTAATAACTTGTTAATAAACCTATAATTTTTATTACCATAACAAGAGTATCATTTTATTAAAAGTAGATTCATTCATTATTTTTAATCAGTTCTGACAGGTGGCGGAAGAATTCAAAAAGTATTAGTATAAATCAATATACTTATCAGATATTGCTGCATTTATTACTGTGTGTGAAAACATGTTAAATATTCAAATTGAATATTTTTTCTATTGTGTTTGAAGTGAATGTATTTCAGACGGAACGCCACAAGATAGAATTTGAATTTCAACAGTGGTAAGTAAATCAGATACACCACAAGTGCGCGGACTATATTTTAATAAGAAGAGTGAATTATTACGGCGTACTTACAACAGCAAAACATTAACACCAGTGACAGTTACGATTGCAAATTACACCTTTTATAACCAACATTATAGTAGGCACCGGTGCGTGTCTACAACCACACGAAAACACCTAACATCAATACAACAAGAAATACATAACTTAAACTTGTAATTTTATTATATTACAAGTTGGCTAGCCCAGCAGTGTGGCTTTAAGGAGAAACACAAGACAGCAAAATATACACAGTATTACTTGTAACTATTATATATATATATAGATATGACAAAGTTGACGCCCAACGTCTGAGCACGATTTAAGGGGAATTACACCATAACTAGATACACAATAATCCTAATTCGTGAAACAGACAGCAGATACATTACCAAGACAACAAGATGTACACTGACAGGTTGAAATCAAGATCGAAATCACGGTCAACATCAAGGAAGAGGGCGACCGAAAAGGAAAAGGAGACTAGAAGAGAAGAAAAAGAAGTCATGTGTACAGAAGATATAGAAGAAGTTGTGATGGAACCAAAAGAACAAATAATTGAACCGGCGGAGGAGGTTCAGCAGCCTATGGAGGAACCGGAAATGGTGATTCAAGAAGCTCCACAGAAACCAAGCCAACTTGAACAAACAACGTCAATCGGAGAGCCTGCTTTTCAAGAATGGATGAGAAGGATGATGGAGTCACTGAAAGAAGACAATCGGTCAATGAAAACAGACTTAAATAGAATGGAAGAAAGCCAGAAGTCCACAGATCAGAAGATGGAAATAATGAACAAAAAGATGGACGAAAATAGCCAATCCAATAGGGAGACCAGTCAATCAATAGAATCACTGAAGGAAGACAATCGGTTACTGAAAGCAGACTTAAGCCAAAAAATAGAGGAAGGCCAGAAGGACAACCAGAAACACATAGAATTGTTGAAAGAAGAGCTTAACAATCAAATAAATGAAACAAATAGAAGAATGGAAGAGGGTCAACGAAAAACTGAAGAACTGTTGGAAAAGAGAATGGCCACCATGAAAGCAGATTTGTCAGCAGAATTAGGAGAGAAAATCGACCAAACCAACCAGAAGATAGATGGGATCAACGCCAAACTTAATAGAGATGTGGAGACTATACAAGCCGATCATGACAATATTTGGCTACAGATAAATATCAATAATAATAAAATGGAAGAGACCGCTAAGGAGACGGCAGAGATGGTGGAAAGAAGACTAGGAGAAAGCGTTGAAGAAATTGAGAAGCAAATGGCCATTCTAACGACCGAAATTAATATGGAAATAGTGGAAGTGCGCAAAGAAGGAGAAAGTACAAACTTAAAATTAATCCAGACTGAGTTGGATATTCACCAACGTATTAATGAGGTGAAGCAAACTCATGATAACCAAATAAGTATATTAACACAAGAACAAACAAGAATGGAAGCAGCACAATCCACATTAAAGGGTAAGTGTGAAGAAGTTGCGGGAAAAGTAGATGCCATCAAACAGCAGGTAAACAATGATAAGGCACAATCTACAGAACGCCAACGGAGGGAAATGGACAACCTACGGGATGAAATGCATCGACTACAAATAATACCGAATTTCTTATCCGGTCTAAGCCATCTAGAAGGAAGAGATCAAGTCGACTTCAGGACATATTCAAAAAACCCTTTGGAGTTCCTCGAGCGAATGGAAGAAGTAATACAACGAAATCGTGAGAACAGATGGACTGTAATAAAAGGTATGTTGGACGAGTCATTTAAAAACACATTTGACAATTGGTGGACAGCGACCCGACACAAAGTGTGTAACTATGAAGCCTTCAAGACAGCGTTCAAACAGAAATATTGGTCAGAGGCAACTCAGAATATTATACGTGACGACATAACCAATGGACGATTCGACATAAATGGCAGGCAGTCCATGACCACCTACTTTTTGGGGAAGATTTGCCTAGCAAGAAACCTGGAACCGGCAATCCCAGAGGAATGTTTAGTAACAAAGTTGGCGTACCATTTCAATCAAGGAATAGCACAAGGTAGACTCAATGCTCAAATCAAAACCATCCAAGGCATGTGCGAGTTACTTGAGAGCCACGAGAGGGAACGCTATTACCAAAGGAGTCGACAGGTACCACACCAGACGTACGATCAAGGAGGACCGGGGAACAATAACCCTACCATTCACAACAATGGTAATAACCAAGGAAGGAATTTCCATAATCCTCCCAGATTCCAGAGTCAGCCCACACAGCGTCAAGATGGAGGTGGAAATAACATTAATAGAGGGAACCAGAACAATTATCAGTCTAACAATTACCCACGAAATACAAATTACCAAAGAGGTAACCATTATTATAGACCATATCAAAATCAGTCCCCTAACCACCAACCAAGACAAGGGAATGGTCATAATAACAACCACCAAGAGAATGATGGAAGCAGATATATTGAAGAGAGAGAGAAGACAGAAGAATGGAAGGCAGACTCAGCCCTCATAGCTTTCAAATGGAAGAACCAGATGATAGACCGATACATATCAAGGACGGACGGAAGTATGAATACCAAAGAAGTCCAGAAGATAGGAAGAGAGGATAACGACGATTACGGTTAAAACATAAAATGTACACCGATTTATGTTAAGCAAACTACAGTATTAAAACTAATGTAAATGTTTATCAGAATAGTACCAGTAGTGAAAGGAATATATGATAATACTTTGAGAACAAGTTTTGAACATGTTAAGAACAGTATTATGACTGAATTATTGTAAACAAAATAACCATGTATATATGACCAAATGTAAGCTAAACCAGTGTATAGCAAGTTAGTTAAAGAAAATACTGTACTAAATATTGAGAACAAGGTATTACAATTATTACCAGTAGCAAGAGGAAATATCAGAGCTACTTTGAGAACAAATAATGACCACTAAAACAATCATATTGTACATAAACATTTGAAAACCAAATGTCCAATGTGAAAAAGGACAGAGGTAAACAAACAATGACCAACCAGCTAGTTATGAAAAATATAACTAGTAAACCTATGTAAAAGTAATTGGAAACATTACTAAAAGTTAGATTGATATCCAATGCTACTTTAGGAATACAATCCAAATAGGACAATAACACTTTTGTTATTATATTAAACAAAATAAATACCTATAATGTCATGACACAACATAGACAGAGCCACTACTGAATAATTAGGAGGTTCTGAGTTTATTAAAAGATGACCATTGAATATAACAGATTAATTATTGTGTATGTACACTAATTATAACAATTAAATAATATAATCTATGTAATAAAAATAGAAAACAAGATGAAAAGTTGTATAAGCATTATGTGAGAGGTTTAAAATGATGTAAATACTGAATTGACCACGGTAATACACCAATATTATAGTAAAAAAGTATGTAAATAGTCATTGTTAGTAATACTAGGTAATAATATGTTCATTTTAGATAAGGATATTTAATAATAAGCATGTTTGTGAAAAATCCAACATGGACGCTGAGTAACACCATAGCGAAAATTGTGTAGGAAATAGTTTTTCACAAATTGTAACTTAAACCAAATGAGATATAGACTCGAAGTGTTTAAATAAGAAATGTTATATTAGATTTAAGAAAAATCTGGTAATACGAACTTATAAAGATAAGACGTACCAAAAATAATAAATAAAATCAATATAATAATATTGATAGTGAACAGAAAATAAGCGTGTTTGGACTTATTTTAATAAGCAAAACGCCCTGAGTTCAGTGATTGTGAAGCTACTTACCTTTTTGTATCACATAAAATTAACTAACAAACATTGTATATTTCTCGGGCGCCATCTTACCAACTGTAAGAAAATAATTTACCAAGGTTCGTTTCAGCGAACTAGGAGAACAGAATGTGGTTGCTGAAATAATAACAATCATTTATGTTCATCAATAATGAAACGTTATTATTACTTTATTATTATTCATATTTCATGTTAATAAAATCATACAGACAAAATTTGAATTAATAATTGACAAAACGTGAATAATAGTTGTTGATTACCTTGAATCTCTTTTAATTTACTTACTCGCATTACAATAACAGATTCTTGAAATACATTTTTAAGAATTATAATGGGAACGCAAACCAGCCTTCTTATTACTATAAACTATAGTAAAACTATATTCTCACACACACACACACACACAAAGCTACTTTAAGAGATCTCATTTTAAATATTTTATACTTTATGATTATGAAATCAAAATTGATTTCCCCATTCCGCCAGTAATTTTGAAAAACCCTTATTAAAATCTCATTGATACATGGCTACTTAGCTGAATTTGAAGCCGATTATTATTCCTGAAACCGTCACATGGTTTTACGTGCGCACTTTACTTCACTCCATGATTATCGAACTGTTATTATATATATAAACTGTTAATTACACTTTTAATACGAAATTTTGATTTTAGTTCATGTTTTAAAATATAGTATTCACATTTTATGGTTTTGCGGGCCCGCACTTACTGCCGAAACTTTTTATAGATACCACTCGCGAGTGGTGATGGCGTTATACTGGGAAGATTTACAGGCGCTACTTTGTGAAGCTGCTGTTGTTCGCCCAACTCTCATTGGTCTACAGTTTGTATCCGTTCGCCAGTGGACTGTTTTTTGGCTTGTTGACAAAACTGGTGACACACATCGTTATATAAATTGCTGACGCAACACATCGCCTGATGTCTGGTTGTGTAACGTGTTTACGTTTTCCGGGTTCGTCATTGTCCTTGGTACAGTTGTTGGCTGTTATTGTCCACACCATATCATTAAATAATTGTCACAGTCAATGCTGCCACTGTTATTCTTGTTTTAAACAGGAAATTTCCCCAAGTCTATAATTTCTGTCCCTATTGCCAATTATGGTATTTATTATTTATGGAAAAAAAAAATACAAATTATGTCATTACCCCATGTATGCCCAAAAATGCCCCGCTACAATACCCCCTCAATGAGATATTTTATGCCGAAGCATAAAAAATCTCATTGACACATTCATACTTGCTAGAGGGATCAGCCAGGATATGTCGCCACAACCCCCTGTATGGTTTACAAAAAAGAATAATCAACTCACCCTTGGTCCGGTGACTGTGACCGCATCTGCATGACAATACTGGACTTCTCTCTCGAGATCCCAACACCGTAGAGTCAGACAGATACTCAACGCCCCTGCCCTGACGCGCAGGCCAGCTCAGGTCCGCCGCCACAGCACCACCAAACACTGAAACAACAAATCAAAATATCAAATAGTGGCCTTATACAACACCATATCCCCAACTGATCTGTTCCCCCCTAGCGGTGCTGGTTTGCGCTAAGAAGCACTGGTTTTGTTTTTACTCACTTATTACTAACATGTATATATCAGAATACCTAACATAACTTAACATAAGAAAACACAGTACATTAATAATTCATTTTAAAATAAACAACTTACAATTAAAATGTTACACACTTTATATCATTAAATTGGCATATAAAATCAAAAAATTACTTTTAAACTTGATTTACTCTTATTAATTCGTTTCTCAAAATTACAAAAATTATTTTTTTTTTTTTTTTTTTTTCAATTATGGCCATCATTATTCCATTTCATTACTTTGGGTGATTCTACGTTATTCATTATAATTTACTTTATCCACTTGGCATTTACTCATAATCTTACCCCTTTTATTACTCTATCATAATCTTACCCCTTTTATTACTCTAACGTTCCCTTACAAAATCTCTAACTAGTATGACACCCCTCTATCAAAAATCTACTAACACTTCTCTACCTCTAACTACTTACTACTTTAACTCCAATCGCCACCTTCTACTCTTATATAAAAAAAATACTCTCTAACCCTTTGTACATAGGATACGTGTTTCCCCCCCCCCAAAAAAAGCTCAATTCCTGTTCTCTGGCCCCTGGATTTTTACCTACGGCGGCCCCTTCCCACTAAAACTATACCAAATCCCGTCCCAACCCTTATGTTGCGGACTCCCACATTACACTACCACTACTACAAAATTGCCATCCCCAAAAAATCTCAATCTCATAACCTCACTACAATTACAACAAATTAACATCAACAAATAAACAACAATATATCACTCAAAACTCTACATAAATTCTCCATTTCTACTGTGTCTCCACTTATACTTCTCAAAATTCTATAACATACATTAACTCAAAACAACATTGCATTATTTTCATTTCCACTATTACTTTAACTCTTACTTCGATTTGGACAAATCTATGTCCCACAAAATTCAACTTGAACTGATTCAAACATTTTATTCAAACAATTACTATCACCCACTTCTATCTTTTACAACCTATTGAAAATTTTACTTATTACAACTATTTTTCATTTTATTTTAAAATCTATAAACACATTGAAAACATAATATTATATTTTTATAATACTTATTCCTAACATACTAATGCAATCAACACAATAAGACATAATAACACAATATAAGAAGTATTTAGTGCATCTATTTTTTAAATTCAAACAAAATTATTGAGTAGCAAATCATCATTATTAATTAAAATATATCAAATTTTTAATACGTTATCCCCTTGGATAACCTCCCAGCCACACACACTATTTCAATTATGTAAGACTGTGGCGCCTTTTCGCTTCCACAGAGACTGTATATTTTGGAGCAGGGTTTTACCTCTCCGTGTCTCTGCTTCCGCTATTAAGTTTAAAATTGGTGAACATCAACATGTTCTCGTTAATAATCATGCACCCTTAAACGGATCTACCACCTGGCTCTGCTGTTCCTCCTTGAACAGAGTGGCAGCCGCTGTTCCATAGTTTGGTGATTCCCCTTTTATTACCCCCCATCAATTTCAAAATACACCTTTACAACGATAACAGCTATGGCCAGTTATGGTCAGCGCGTAATCGTAATGTGCCCCAACCATAGCTGTTAAAGCTAAACCAATTCCACGGTCAGGGTTCGGTGAGGCCGTGACCACCCGAAAAGTTGGGGAATCACAAGTAAAATATCTTTCGTAATATTAAATTTACGAATTTATATTTAAATGACAATATTAATGTAGATGGGGTTTTAACCCACTTTATATGGAAGCTTAACCATTATTAACCTAAAATATTAAATACAAAATTTACAACCTCCCCCCATAGCAGTTCCACACTACACTGTTATAATACATCACATAACACAATACACAAATAGACATTAACCTGGATTCTTAGTATACATCAAACAAACAATTCTCTTTTAAATAATTTATATAAAAATTTATAAACATTATTATTTAAAATGTTTCATTAACTCTTTTTATTTATCATCATTATGAATTTATCCTGTGTTGCAATCAGATTTTCAAAAATTCTAAATTTATTATTAACACATATTTTTAATCATTATGTTCCACAAAATTCCACAAAATAAACCATTTAACATTTATTTATTTATTCATGATTATTAAATTAAAATCTCATCACACAATTTAAATTCCTTATAAAATTCAAACACATAACATTCAATCACAATATCTAAACATCTCAACTTATTTAATTCATTTGATTATTAAAATTAAACATTCTTTTGATTATTAAAATAACATATTTCAATTATTATCAACATTCTATAAATCATTAATTATTATCTTCATAATTATTTTATTATTTAACTAGAGTGCTAAAATATTAATAATATTATTATTATTAACACAACATTTTCTAAAACATATACACATTACTTTTCTAACATTTCACAATACACACAAATGAATTCAATATTATTTACAAAATATACGTCAAAACTGTTCAAGTGTATCTCACTTCAGATGTCCAAATCAGCAAGGTCATTACCAATAATTTACAATATTTAAAAATGTCCCAACACTGATCTTTTAGCTCACCCACCATCGTCATATATATATCTAACATATTTGTAACATTCATCATTTTTATCAACACACAAAATATGATAATCATTACTATCATAATAATCTATCAACTCTATTTCATCCATTGTACCACTATACATCATGTCAACATCAGTCAGAATTGTCCAGTCTGTATCAGTGTTATTTGTTAACGTCAGGTAAATCGTTTTCTCATTTTTGTATTCCTCAACTACTACGTCAGGTAAATTATCATAGTCATGTAAGATATTATCAAAATTATTTTCTATCTCTCTTTCAACATGTACGTCTTTCACATGATTCATCATCACCCCTTTTATTAATTTTCTCAATTCATCATACTTTCTTTCTAACTTATATAATTCTATTTCACTCTCAATACATAACCCTCTTTCTCCATAGCACCACATCACACTCTCACAATTATTACGGACAGAGGGTACAACATTATACAACATTACTTCATTTAACAATAAGGGTCTCTTGCCCTGAAAAAACAACATTAAATCATCATCATCATTATAAACAATAAGGGGAAAATTTGCCCTCTGTCCCCATTTAATTACTACATTATTCTTCCACTCTCTCTCTATTTCATAAACACTCATTAACATTTCATTATCGCATTCTAAAACTTCATCAGTACTATTTGTTATTATATTTTCATCATTTGCTTCTACATTATTCTTCACCCCCACTATACTCTCAGATTTGTCTACTATTTCGTCATTTTTACATTTTGTCATATTTAAAACATTGTTACCTAATTTCTCGAACTTCTGTTCTAACTTATTTAAACTGTTTCTTATTGTTTCGTTAGTGCTTTCTAAATGTTTATTCATTTCTTGTATCTCATGTTTCAACTCTTTATTCTGATTTTTTAATAACTCTTCAAAACTATTCTTTTGGATATCAAACTTCTCATTGATACTACTTTTGAACTCTTGCATATCGTTTTTCTGTTCATTAAAAAGCAATTTCATCATCTTAATCATATCATTATCTTCAGCCGTTTTATTCGCGACTGGTGTTGAGTGAACACCTTCATGCATGATTTGAGATTCAGTTATGCTTATCTGGCTTTCATCTACACTGTCAGTGACGCTGACAGTTTCATGATTGTCTGCCATTTTTCTTAAAAAAAATTTTTTATATATATATCTTCATATAATCTTATTATACGTAACATATACTTATTGAAAAATATTCTACTCACCCATCTTGAACATAACCTCTTACGTCTAATTTACGTACATACGTAAATACACATTCCAAACAACCATTCTGTTCTCCCCGTAGGCTTATATTTATATAATATAATTATATAAATTGTCCCTGTTCGCCGGCAGCCAAATGTGAAGCTACTTACCTTTTTGTATCACATAAAATTAACTAACAAACATTGTATATTTCTCGGGCGCCATCTTACCAACTGTAAGAAAATAATTTACCAAGGTTCGTTTCAGCGAACTAGGAGAACAGAATGTGGTTGCTGAAATAATAACAATCATTTATGTTCATCAATAATGAAACGTTATTATTACTTTATTATTATTCATATTTCATGTTAATAAAATCATACAGACAAAATTTGAATTAATAATTGACAAAACGTGAATAATAGTTGTTGATTACCTTGAATCTCTTTTAATTTACTTACTCGCATTATAATAAATAACAGATTCTTGAAATACATTTTTAAGAATTATAATGGGAACGCAAACCAGCCTTCTTATTACTATAAACTATAGTAAAACTATATTCTCACACACACACACAAAGCTACTTTAGAGATCTCATTTTAAATATTTTATACTTTATGATTATGAAATCAAAATTGATTTCCCCATTCCGCCAGTAATTTTGAAAAACCCTTATTAAAATCTCATTGATACATGGCTACTTAGCTGAATTTGAAGCCGATTATTATTCCTGAAACCGTCACATGGTTTTACGTGCGCACTTTACTTCACTCCATGATTATCGAACTGTTATTATATATATAAACTGTTAATTACACTTTTAATACGAAATTTTGATTTTAGTTCATGTTTTAAAATATAGTATTCACATTTTATGGTTTTGCGGGCCCGCACTTACTGCCGAAACTTTTTATAGATACCACTCGCGAGTGGTGATGGCGTTATACTGGGAAGATTTACAGGCGCTACTTTGTGAAGCTGCTGTTGTTCGCCCAACTCTCATTGGTCTACAGTTTGTATCCGTTCGCCAGTGGACTGTTTTTTGGCTTGTTGACAAAACTGGTGACACACATCGTTATATAAATTGCTGACGCAACACATCGCCTGATGTCTGGTTGTGTAACGTGTTTACGTTTTCCGGGTTCGTCATTGTCCTTGGTACAGTTGTTGGCTGTTATTGTCCACACCATATCATTAAATAATTGTCACAGTCAATGCTGCCACTGTTATTCTTGTTTTAAACAGGAAATTTCCCCAAGTCTATAATTTCTGTCCCTATTGCCAATTATGGTATTTATTATTTATGGAAAAAAAAAATACAAATTATGTCATTACCCCATGTATGCCCAAAAATGCCCCGCTACATGATATAAACCGATTAACGATAGGACGTATAATAAGGAAGTTGTGATAGTTTTTAACTTTCGAACTAAAAATTTGTACCGTCGATGACGTGAAAAAGTCTCCAACCCAAAATCGATTTTGACTAAAAATTAAATATTTTAATAAAATATAGGCCTTTTGGGTCAGAGACTATCAAAAACCAACCAATGGAATGAATGAAGTTCATCAGACGAGCGAGAGATGCTCTCGAGGTACATGACAGTCTACGATCGAACACCTAAGGAACAAGCCACGCCACTCCAGACCAGAAAAAGTATATTTTTAAATTAGTGCGCGACATGTTTTACTCAAGTACAATATACATACACTAACCTAATACTACACATTTACTAACGAGTGCAACAGTGCGGATTTGTGTTATTTTTATCAAGTAGATCAGTGTACAATATCGATCTATTTGCGAGTGAATTTTTTAATTAAGAAACAGGGAGTACAATTTCAATTAAACAATACTTAAAAGAAAAATAAGAGTTTAGCCAATTTCGAATTTTCGATACTACGCAAGTCATTATGCAGCGTATCGGAAATCAACAACTAAGTTATCAGAATTTAAAGGAGATTTAACACAACATTATTAAAATATTATAAAAAATATTTTAATAAATTATAACGATGTAAAAAATAATGCTTAAAGATAATTATTGATAAATACGAGTGCATTTAGACGCTTACTTGATAAAACGTATTTGTTGAATATTTCGTTATTTCAGAATTTATTTTATTAATTGTATCAAACATAATTCTGATAATCCTATGTTAAAACTTATTAAAAAATAATATGTTTACCTGTATAGCATAAGTAATATTAGTTAATAAGACAAACTTATCCTTATAAAAATAACGGTCATTCTTAACCTCAGAAACCATTACGGTAGCTTGTTATGATGACATTACCGAATTGTTCTCAATTAACATGCAAATTAAAGTACATTGCAAACAAGAGTTTTTTTTTTATTAGAAATTTTTCTCTTGTGAACAAATTATTTTAAACTAATTATTAACTAAAAGTAATACTTGTTAAATGCTGTACAAGTCATACAGCCTAACCACAATACTAAAGTAAAGATGCGTGCGCATACCGGCGTACGATAATTTTTGTAAACATCAGAAATATGATACCAATTTTAAATTTTATATTTTGTTCAATTATCAGTTAATATTGTTAATCCTAAATAATTAATTATAGTACATCTTGAGTCTGGTATCATGATATCTCCAAGAACCTTAACGGAATATGGTATATACTGAATTAAAACAACATAACCTGTACAGTAAAATTATTGCAACAACAACAGGTATACCAGAGCCTTGAGAGATCAGATAGAGTTTCATTTGAAGTTTTATTTTGTAATCAGCAATTGAAAGGGTTGTTAATTATTGTTTTGTTTGTTAAAAATATTCTCACTTAATAACTTGTTAATAAACCTATAATTTTTATTACCATAACAAGAGTATCATTTTATTAAAAGTAGATTCATTCATTATTTTTAATCAGTTCTGACAGGTGGCGGAAGAATTCAAAAAGTATTAGTATAAATCAATATACTTATCAGATATTGCTGCATTTATTACTGTGTGTGAAAACATGTTAAATATTCAAATTGAATATTTTTTCTATTGTGTTTGAAGTGAATGTATTTCAGACGGAACGCCACAAGATAGAATTTGAATTTCAACAGTGGTAAGTAAATCAGATACACCACAAGTGCGCGGACTATATTTTAATAAGAAGAGTGAATTATTACGGCGTACTTACAACAGCAAAACATTAACACCAGTGACAGTTACGATTGCAAATTACACCTTTTATAACCAACATTATAGTAGGCACCGGTGCGTGTCTACAACCACACGAAAACACCTAACATCAATACAACAAGAAATACATAACTTAAACTTGTAATTTTATTATATTACAAGTTGGCTAGCCCAGCAGTGTGGCTTTAAGGAGAAACACAAGACAGCAAAATATACACAGTATTACTATTATATATTATATATATATATTGATATAACAATATGCAGATGAACATTGAAATCTTGTAAACTGACCACGTGACCTTATGAACTCTCTGTTTTGACCAATCACAGGCCAGTATTGTGAGGGCACGGAACCGTTGAATAGTAAGGCAGGAATATAGAAATATAGTATTGTATTGTTAACTAGTGCAGTGAGCAGATGAGCTCTAATGAAGAAGTTTTTAATTAAACCAAAGTAATGTTTTTTGGACCGTTGGCGATGAAAAATTATAGTTAATAGAAGCTACAAATACTGTGGAAGATTGGAAGAGGAAAATATTTAAATCAAACCAACAAATAAATGCAGAACCTTTGAAAATCCTGATTGCCCACCATGAACACACTTTTATAACGCCTGTGAGTGACGTCAACTTTAACTATTAACCACACTACAGGTACGATGACACAACACTACCGTAGACACTATCTACACTTACAGAATAACACCAGGAATCATTTATCGAAGAAAAATCTTAAAAACTAAAACAGTGAACACTGAAACATATATTTTAAAATAATTTGTGACAGCACGTGGTTAGTTCGTTCAGCGGCCATTTTGCCGATGGAGTCTGGTTGCAATAGCAACTAATAATAACGAAATATAGTATTAAGATTTTAAAATTTTACTTACCTTTGTAATGTATTGTATTTTTGTATGTATTTTATGAATTCAATGACAGTCTAAAAGAACCCTTAAACCCTGAGAATTAATATATGATTATAAACAATTTGTTATTTGGAACTTGTTAGTGTAAAAGTCGAATTGAGCGCTAGAGTCGACCCGACCCATATTTGTTTTCGACACAAGTCGACTGTTCGTTTCTCTGAACAACTTTAATGAAAATAAATATTGTTATTTGGAATCAAAGGAGTTGTCATTGTAGATAATTTGAAGGTTTACAGGACAATTACAGGTAATTCAACAGGAGAGTGAGCGGGGAACGGACCGAAGCATTTGGAAAAAGAACGAGCTCGAGGACAATCGATTGCGGCAGCCGATCCGTATTTGACATAAGTGGAAGCAATTTACACTAAATAAAACTCTTCAAAACTCAAAACACATAAAATCAAAACCCACAATTACACTGTTATATTACAGATGGCGCTTACAACAATGGGGCATAATTAAATAAGACGAGCACACAATTGCTCACATCCTATCTACACTCGTAAATACACTGGTATATTACAACATATTGCAACGTTACAAGTATTATACACAATTACACAAATATATTACCATGTACTCAATGCAACTATAAAGTGTATTACACCGGCCAGGTCGCAGGATTTTTTTTTCTTGTTGCGTCAAGTATATGTAGTTGCACAATAATTAAATAATTTTCAAAGAAGAGTGAGATGTTGTTGACATGAAATAATTAATTAAAACCGTTTCAAAATAATCACTCTATGATTTATTAATTAATAGAAAAGTATTCCAATATTAAAAATTCAAATATTCTCTTTTATAAGCTTCACAAATACAATGTAACCTGCTATGCTGTTCATAACATATAAAAAAATAAACAACCATATAATCGTACTATCTAAACAGACATGTTAAACAAGTTATTTAAATCCTTTTCATTTCAGTGTGTCTGCCTTTAACTCAAATTTTAAATAATAATAGCAACTCATTTACAAACAAAATAATATTAAAACTCAAGAATAAAATTCATTGTTGCTATAAACAAAATAAAAATAATATAACATTTACTTCCACTCTATTATTTATTTCTACTGACACACCCCAAATTTTAACAAACAACAAAAGATTAGTATTTCTTGCCTAAATTTTCTTGTTAAATTAAAATCTTTTATTTAACTACTATTTAAAGTTAAAACTTTATTCTTTACTGTTCATAGGTAAGTTCTTTTTGAGAGTTCTTTTCACAACAAAAATATAATTGTTTATTCATCACCTGCGTACATCTGCCATTACCGTTGCATGTGTGTGTGCCCAGAATCCTGAGAATTTGATGACGATGATGATGATTATGCTGATGCTGTGTTCTCTGTCTCTACGGGTTGTTGTTGGTGATGCTCCAGAGGTCCTCCATACATCTTGGTGTGTGTGTGGTCCTGATCGATCGCCAAACCGGCAGCGTGACGTGTGAAGATTTCTTGAGTACAGCCTGTACTCTCCCGCACAAAATTGTTTAAAACTGTTCGTCGTATTCTTTTTACACTAATTATTTACAAAACGTACCGCCTTGGGCAAATATGCAAATATATGTATTGTTGCATATATTCCCCAGGTGGGGTTAAATAAAATTTGACTATTGTTCAAATTTTATTTACACAAGTATACATGTGTACTTTATAATTACAATTACATCTTACTATCTACATTACAATTGGTTTTTAAAAACTCCTTATAAAAGTAAATATTTTATAGCGATATGTAAGAAACAAACCCTTTGCGGTGGGTGACAAAATTCCTTCCCCCTATACAAACATACTTACATCCTGTTTTCTATTGTTGTATTGTTGTGTTTAAAGACACCCTAGTTCACTGTACATTTGGTCAGCTTATATTTCCTTCTCTCTGTAGATCGGCTCTCGTCATAATAGACTATAGACATCCTGGATTACACTTGTTCTGTGTACATAACAATGATTATTGTACTCTTTGTGTATTGTTATGCTGCTACTACATTTCCTTATTTTGAGTCGTTTGTGGTGGTCTACCTCCCTACCTCCATTCCGTGGGTCAGCTGTATTACAACACTTAGTTTTTCCCTCTTCACAGTAATTCTCTTCTCTCTGTATAAAATTTACACTTCTCTCTCGCAGTTCGGGTCGGTTAGTGTGTGAGTCGTCGACTATGTGCTCCGATTGTGTGAGAAAAATTAATATATATTCAATTGTTTTAATTCCTTGTGTGTTACTGGCAAATCTATTATCTCTGTGAAAGTGATGTGCTAATTTAAGTACCAATTCGTGTTGTGTAAATGTGGAGCTTAAGTATTTGCTTCTTTCAATGAGCTGGACTACGCCGTATTCTTCAACGGTGAGTGTATCTTTACCTTGATACTAACCATATTCTAATTGGTCTCGTATTTGTTTTTGCGTGTGAATATTCCAATAGCAATCTTCAAATGAGTTTTTAAATTGTTCGTTAGCAGTTAAATTATATCGAGCAATCGTGTACCATCTTGCATCAGAACCTTGAAAATGTTTACTAATAAAGTTAATTTTCTCTTTATAAGTTAAAGCATTACCTGTTAACTCCATTTCTTGTTCACAGTTCAGTAAGCATTCAATTTGATTGTATCCCTTTAATCCTTTGAAGACTAACAATTTTGTCCTTTCATCAATCTGTGTTGGATACACCATCATCTGCGTTGGTTCCCTCTTCAATTCCATTTTTAGACGTTCTACTTCTCCACATTGATTTTTCTTTAGTGTATTTATTTCACTTGAATATTCTTTTGTGGTTTTATTAGACTCTACTACGGCAGTTTCCAACGTCATTGCTCTGGCTTCCAACTCCTGTGTCTTATTGATGTCTTCATGGACTTGTTCACTGACTGCTTTTATCTTCATCTCCTGCTCCTGCTTTGATACAATAAACTTCTCATTCCAGTGTTCCGCTACTTGATTCACATTATCTTTTAATTCTTTAGACCATTATGCTTTCTGTTCTTTAAACTCTTTGCATTCAGCTTTAAATTCGTCTTTATTTTTCACTAATTCAGTTTTAAATTTGGCTTTAACTTCGCCTCTACTTTTCTTTAATCCAGCTATCAATTCTTCATGATTTTTCTTTAGTATTTGTTCCTGTGTTTTCGCTAATTCCATGAGACTTCTCAACATAGCCTCAATATCAAATCCTTTCTGCGGTGTAGCCATTTCGTTAAATTTAAATTCATTTTATTATTAATGGTAACCCGTGACTCTATTGGTTTTTATTTAATATTGTTTATTATTATTATAAATTATCTCATACCAACAATTTCTCTCCTCTTTCAGTTTTGTTGAGCACCAGTTGTGAAATACACAACAATATTACAATTACAATACAATAATATATTAATAACAATACACTTATTAATTATGAACATATACGATAATTAACATATATCGGGCCCCACTTTGGGCACGCCAATTTATTATGGCACATTGAATATCTAGCCCCACGTTGGCCACACCAATTTATTATGCAACGTTACAAGTATTATACACAATTACACAAATACATTACCATGTACTCAACACAACTATAAAGTGTATTACACCGGCCAGGTCAAAAAATTTTTTTTTCTCGTTGCGTCACGTATATGTAGTTGCACAATAATTAAATAATAAAGAGGAGTGAGATGTTGTTGACATGAAATAATTAATTAAAACCATTTCAAAATAATCATTCTATGATTTATTAATTAATAGAAAAATATTCCAATATTAAAAATTCAAATATTAGATAAATCAAATATACTCTTTTATAAGCTTCACAAGTACAATGTAACCTGCTATGCTGTTCATAACATATAAAAAAATAAACAGCCATATAATCTTACGAGGGTAAGTCTAAAAGTAAAGGCAAATTTTTAAAAAGGAACTTTTTATTGAGAAAACAAGATGACAAACAACATCATTTCTCTACATAATCTCCCTCAACTTCTATGCACTTGGTCCATCTCTTGACAAGATTCGTAATTCCGTCCTGGAAGAAGATTTGTGGCATCGTGCACAGCCACTCGCGCACCACCTCCACAACCTCATCATCCGACGAGAACTTGGTTTCACGCAGGTGCTCCTTCATCGGACCAAAAAGGTGAAAATCACTTGGAGCTAGGTCAGGACTGTACGGCGGATGCTCCAGCAACTCAAAACCAAGATCTTGAATGGACTGGATCGTTTTCCCTGCAGTATGAGGACGGGCATTGTCCTGAAGCAAAAGCACACCTTTTGAAAGTTTTCCTCGCCTCTTTGTTTTGATTTTGGGTTTCAGATCTCGCAGTAGCTCACAGTAGCTGTCACTATTCACTGTTTGACCTTTAGGAGTGTAATGAATTAGAAGTGGACCTTTCATATCTCAAAACACTGTCATCATCAACTTTCCTGCAGAAACTTGTCTTTTGAACTTTTTTGCTGTAGGCAAGGATGGATGTTTCCACACCATACTCTGCCGCTTACTCTGTGGTTCGAAGTGATGGACCCACGTCTCATCAATGGTTACTATGCGACTGAGAAACTCTTCTCCTTCCTCTTCTAAACGCCTTAAATGTGATTTCGAAATTTCCAAACGTTTCTGTTTGTGCTGGTCTGTCAGTTGATGTGGTACCCAACGAGCACACACTTTGCGATAATTTAGTGATTCGTGGATGATTGCAACTGCTGAACAGTGGCTAATGTTCAACGCATGCGCAATATCATCAATTTTGACACGACGATCATCATGAATCATTCACTCAACTGTCTCGATGTTCTTGTCCGTCTTCGAAGTGGATGGCCTACCTGAACGCTCTTCATCGCAGATAGATACACGACCATTTTTAAAGCGATTTATCCACTCATAAATTTTGCGTTCACTACGACAGCTCTCACCGTACTTATGCTGCATTTTGCAAATAATCTCCGCAGGTTTATCCCCTTCAGAGTGCAGAAAACGTACCACTCCCCTCATTTCTTCCTTGGCGCACACGGACAACGGGGCACATAATAAAATGCCCTGAAATCACTACGAATGGAGCTGAGCACTGAAACAACACAGCTTAAAGAACAAAAAACCTTTGAGGTTATGATATGTCATTGTTCAGTCAGTGCTGCCATCCATTGGAGCAGGGAAAATAAAATTTGCCTTTACTTTTTGACTTAGCCTGTACTAGCTAAACAGACATGTTAAACAAGTTATTTAAATCCTTTTTATTTCAGTGTGTCTGCCTTTAACTCAAATTTTAAATAATAATAGCAACTCATTTACAAACAAAATAATATTAAAACTCAAGAATAAAATTAATTGTTGCCATAAACAAAATAAAAATAATATAACATTTACTTCCAATCTATTATTTATTTCTACTGACACACCCCAAATTTTAACTTACAACAAAAGATTAGTATTCCTTTCCAAATTTTCTTGTTAAATTAAAATCTTTTATTTAACTACTATTTAAATTTAAAACTTAAATTCTTTAATACATATATAAGTAATATTCATAAGTAAGTTCTTTTTGAGAGTTCTTTTCACAACAAAAATATAATTGTTTATTCATCACCTGCGTACATCTGCCATTACCGTTGCATGTGTGTGTGTCCAGAATCCTGAGAATTTGATGATGATGATGATGATTATGCTGATGCTGTGTTCTTTTTCTCTACGGGCTGTTGTTGGTGATGCTTTAGAGTTCCTCCATACGTCTTGGTGTGTGTGTGGTCCTGATCGATCGCCAAACCAGCAGCGTGACGTTGTGTGAAGATTTCTTGAGTCTGAGACCAGCCCAAAATTGCTGGTGGTATTTATACTGGACGACGATCTGACAGGTCCAGGACTGTTTTCGACCTGTTAGATATTGTCAATTCGTGCAAAGCGTCCTTTTAATAACAAATCACTTTTTGGTTCATATTCGCGATTTTGTAAACATACATACAAACTCGCAAAACATCTATAAACAAAATTATCAGACAACACACACAACTAGACAACAACATAGCAGTAAAAAACAACACAGACCTAGTAACAAAAATAAAAGACATACACATCCCCCATAATGCCACGTTAGCCTCCTTTGAGATTAAAAACCTGTACACAAACATCCCCATCTCTGAAACAATCACCATCCTACAAAACAAACTCAAACAAAACAACACACCAGACGAACTTATCAATGAAATAACAGAAACTCTGAACATTATCACAAAACAAAACTAGTTTACTTATAACAATAAATATTACACACAGAATTATGGTCTACTCATGGGCTCCCCCATATCCACCATTCTAGCAGAAGTCTTCCTCCAACACTTAGAAAAAACAAAAATCCTCACAACAATGACAGACACTCGCATAAAATACTATATTGGCACAGATACATTGATGACATTCTAATACTATACAGGGGAAACAAAAGACAATGTGAACAGTTACTAACATAAACAAAATACATAAAAACATAACCTTTACTGCCGAATCGAACACAACAATACCATAAACTTCTTAGACCTCTCCATCACAAAAATTGAACACAGGCACAAATTCAGTATATACAGAACCGACTACAACTGACACACTAATACACAACTCCTCCAATGCCAATACAACACAAACTAGCTGCCTTCAGAACCATGATACATAGACTTAACAACATCCCCCTAGATGAAAAAGACTACAAAGACGAACTAAACACGATAAAATATCTAGCAGAATCTAACGGATACGACAGAACAATAATCAATAAACTCCTACACAAAAAACAAAACAAACAACAGACAAAGACAGAAAACAACAAATTCATAACACTAACATACATCAACAAACAAACTGAAAAAATAGCCCACAAATTCAAAAAAGCAGGATACAGAATCACTTACAAAACTACTAACAAAACAAAACACACACACAAAGCACAAAACAAATTCGATCTACCTGGTGTTTACAAACTAAATTGCAACAAATTCTACATAGGCCAGACAGGACGTAGCTTCAAACAAAGATACATTGAACACACAAAGGCACTCCACTCCACTACAGAATCCACCTTTGCAAACCACCTCATTGAAGCAAACCACACATACAAAAACATCGACAATACCATGAACATTCTACACGTACACACAAAAGGCCGAAAACTAGACACTCTAGAACAATTGGAAATATACAAACACACGAAAACAAATAAAAACAACATCCTAAATGAACAGACACAATTCAAATCGCACGCATTATTCGAACATATCTCACCCCACACACACAACATCGATCTTTCGAAATTTGATTCCGTCGCCGACAACAGGACGGACAGCGCTACCAGTGGGAACCTCTGAAGAAGCTTTTTAAAAGTGAAAACTGGTTCAGGTTGTAAGGTAAAACTGTATGTTTTTACTCATAAAAAACTTTGTGTTCCGAGTCGTTAATGAAATAGTTGTATTTAGTTCGTAAACATACTCGTAGCATGAGTGATATCACTGTTTGCATAATTTTTTTCTGGTCACTCACATATACCACACTTATTAATTATTATTCACTTACACTAGTAATTAACATTAAATTGGTTAGCATCTTTATTATTGCACATTTTTGCAATAATTTTATATCACCATACTCGTTAAAAATTCCTTAATGTAATGGTGTCTTTATAATTGGGGTAAGTCTTTGTTCACACGTTTAAAACGTATTAATTAGTTTATTTTAATCCGGTTAAAACCTGATTATTGACAAACCAACAATTCATACGTGTCTCCCCTTCTCGTCGTTCAATGCAGGTCGGAACTGGTATACACACACATACACACAAACGCTGTACTTAACACTACCGAAGCAGGTGTCACTTTTGACAGGCCACAGCCTGTACTCTCCCTCACAAAATTGTTTAAAACTGTTCGTCGTATTCTTTTTACACTAATTATTTACAAAACATACCGCCCTGGGCAAATATGTTTGTGTGTGTGTGTGTGTGTGTGTGTGTGTGTGTGTGTGTGTGTGTTGTGAATGTATAAAAGTAGGTTTAATTTCTCATGTAAGTAAAGCTTATGTAACCTATGCAAGGTTTTACTTCGAAAAAAAAAAAGCATTTGGTATTTTGAAGCTAACCTTTTGTTTATATTATAGTATAATAGAGACTGGGTAACTAACTGTTGCTATAAAACCAGCAAAATATTATGCTTCCTCAGAGGTGACAAAGGTAACGACTATGATATGTTGTAATTTGAACTGCCATAATTGCAAGCAGGTAAGAGGTGCATAAAAAAAGTGTCAAAATAATGGTGTTAATTTTTTTAACAATAAGATGGTTCTCCTGATTAATGTAAATGAATAGGATTATATTAATTTGTTTTAACCAGATTATAATTAGATGAACTAAAAACCAGAACAAAACTGGTAACTCTTAACAAGTAAAATTCAGTAAAAAAAATATAGCCTATATAAAGTGTAATTAAACTCTGTTTCAAATTATGTCATATCTACATGTATCTTGAATAGTTTAACTGAGGCTGTTCATCAAAAATTGTCACTTCATAACTCAGTTAAGTTGAATGTAGTTAAGTTCCATGTCACTAACATTTGGAAATATTATTATCAAACTTGTGCTAACATGGTCTCCAAGTACGAACAGTCATTTATCACAATATAACAGGAATACCATACTGTGGCATCGTAGAAATCATGGTAATGTACTTTAAAATTATTGTAGCCTTATAAGCTACAATCCTGATTATTCTTTACGAATGTCAATTAGCTCGACTCTTATTAGTTAGTTCTATACTAACAGATACCTGTCATCATTTTCAGTATAGCATTATGCCTATAAAGCACTAACATCTTGTCACCAGACAAAAGGCTTGCCGCATGACAAATGGCGCCAATCGTACACTCTAGTGTTTTTGGTGGCCCTAAAAAGGACCGCGTGGCGAGAACGCTGATGTTGGTCGTGCCGCGCTGAGATGTTCGGCGGCTGCGCCCACTGTTCGTGGTGTACTGCAGTCCTCCTCTTCTTTCAGCATCGGTTGCTGGCCCAGCGACGTCCTATCACTGGCGTAGAACTGGATGGCGAAGACGCAAGAACGCCGGTTCTATTCTTCGGCCGTTCTTTCCGGCTGACTCCGCGCCGATGTCGTCCGAGAGAGGAGAGGAGATGAAGTGCGTCCGATGGCATGGCGATGAAGAGTGCGCAACATTTTCTGCCGGCCCGGGTTTTATGCACTAACCGGGATCGCTGATTGGTTCGCTCTGAGCACGTAGTTGGTCACGTCTCGGCTGTTGATCCCTGATTGGCTCGCTGTGTCAGCTGCTGGTAACGGAGAGCAGATGTTCTCATACCGCTGCTGTCACAATCTACTTGATTGACTGAACAATTATTAGCAGACAATTTTGGACATTTTTGTTTCAAGATTTCGTCAACTTTACCAACTATTCTTTTACTGGGTAAGAATGGAAACACTATTTTGCAAAAGACTGCGTTTTATTCTATCCCCTTAATGTTTTCATATCTCTCCAATTCCTTACACTAGAATATAAAATTATAATTTTTTATAGTAAAATGGATACTCATTATAAAGGACCGTGGAATTCCTTCATCTAGACTCTAGACTTTTGAGATTCTGTTTGGGTAAAATGAAGCATGGTTATTGCGTTCATCAGGATTACGAGAGCAGGACTATTACTAAATGATTCAAATTGTCCTGAGCCGAGCATCTATATTCACTAGATATGATAGACCTGTTTCACGATACAGATGAAACAGTTTTTTAAGTTGTTGCCTTATGCAGAGGCAGCTATTGAGTAGGAAAAAAATTTGAAATTTTTCTAGACACACATTTGTGTAAACATCATTTTTATGGAGTAATAATATTTCACACTCATTACACAGAACATCAAATGATAAAAATGTAAAACCTTTCAAACACCCCAACAAGACCAGGATGGATTCAGTGTGCCAGGTTGTTTTTTTTTTTTTTTAATTTCTATTTTCGCTAATTCTGATTATTTTCCATTTACACTTAATGAGGCAAATCATGCCTAAATGAATGCCTTGTATGAAGAAGTGTTTAGTAAAACAGTGATTAGCTACTGTTTTGAGTTTAGAACACAATATTCCCTATCATAATCTATACTACGTGATGGCAGTCATAAACTACATTTGCTGTGAAAGGGTGAAAGAATAATGTGTTTGGTTAAAACTGAATGTCTACATTCAATATTGCAACTTCAAATGTACGGTTAAACTCACATATTATAGTAGTTACTATATTGGTTACAATTACTGCCTTTACAGAACAAATACAAGGACCATTCAAAAATTAATCCCTTCTTACTTGTTAGAAAGAAATTAGTTGCCTTAGCACCTTGGCACTGACGCAGTAGCTACCAACGACCTTCTAGCTTGTTAAAGATAAATCCATTATCCATTTTATTTAGTTCTATTTGTGTAGAGAACAATAAAGAGAGAGCTTTTAACTGTCTCAACCTTCTCTTAACTTTTAGCTGTGAGGTGTGTGGCATGATTCATTTTCTGGAAACAGAAGCACATACACTACTGACATTCATTATTGACTGTGTTATGTTTATCTGTTGTGCAGAAAAGTGAGTGCTGTGAGCAACTAGAGCAACCAGTAACCAGTAAGTGGAGTAACATACAATGAAGAGTTCATACATGATTGTAATGGTGAGTGAAGAGAACAACAGTTAATCATGGCTGATTAACCCAATTAAAAGTTAAAAATAAATTATACTGATAAATGTTGCTTCATAATTTCTGAAATTTAAGATGAATTTCAACAACTTTAGAAGACAAACAGTGAAATCTTTACTGGCAGATTACCATAATGGTACTAGCAATCACAAATACAAAGGATGGTAGCAGACTTGAGTACTACAATAAAGAGAAAGATGAATATCTTAATAGAATTGTCACCAGAAGAATTGTCACATATCTAGAGACAAAGGCAGAATCAAACAAATGCCTCTATATCATTAAGCACAAAAACCCTAAAAAAATCCAAACAGAAGTTATATAGCAAATAACAACTAGTCTTTTGGGACCACAAGGGAGCTTCCCTTTCCTGACTGAACCATTTTCTTGGAACCAGGACACACAATAAAATAAACCTCCAAGTATTCATATGGACAATCTCAAAAAGCCTAGAAGTTAATCCAAAATAAATGACACAGGTCGCCTGCAAATGGTGTTGCCTTTTTGCACAATGTTTAATCTTACACTATGATTGACACAGCTAGCTTTATTTTGGCAGTTCAAATGGAATATTTCCTACCATGCCTATATAGCCTGTACTTGGCACTATGATGAAAGTCTAGCTAGCTACCTAGCAAACTGAAACTTATGAAAGAAGTTCTGCTGCTCATTGGACTAGCACAATTCTTTGGGGGAAGGACTGCACAACCTGGACCCATAGTACAATGGCTGAATGTGGTTGCAAGTATGTGACGGACAAATGTGCAGACCATGTTACTTTAGTACACGAGGATAAATTATCACTATCTATATCTTTTACTAGAAAATTGGAAGTTACTTTTAAATAGCCTTTGTATTATATGCAGTTTATTCGTTTACTTAAATGGGATACAACAAAAGGTTACAGTTACAGAAAACTGTGTAACAGTATTCTTCTTTCACAAACTTAACACAAACTGTGAACAATCGCTGTACCTGTTTTGGTCATTCCATGATCCCCAATTACAAACAGCACAGTCTCATTATCCATTTCAGCAACAACCTCACTGTTGAAACAAATGAAACATATGACTCACTGAAATATAAAAGTAGAACAGTAAAAACAACTCAGTGATACACATAATCTTACGCAAAGTGCCACTACTGATACAAATATAGTTCAGGATAAAACAATGACAATTTTACTGTTTATTAGCTACTTATGTAAATAAATTACATCTTTCTCACAGATTTATGCTATGCTATGCCATATATGAACTTATGTGTATGTAATGGAATGTCAAATGTCAATAATAAAAAAAACGTGAGAAAGTCTTAGAATTTACAAATTCTAATAAGCCTGTTCTTTTATTTTGACAAAAGATTGTTTTAATTTCAAATTTTGTTCAATGTTATTACATAAAAACCTACTTACTCATATGTTTGCACGATATAATATGTGTTATATAATATTTAACATTTGTGAACATTCAAAAAAGTATAAGTAGGCCTAAGTAGTTTGGAACTTGAAAGAATATAACACTGTGCACCACTGGGTTGAAGTGGTCAAGAATTTTGTTATGTACTGCCATTCACATGTTAGTATGGTTATTACCTACAATTGAAAAAAAGAGAATTCTTCTGTCTAAAAATAAACCCAGGAACAATTTTAGAATGCTACGAATTCTGTCCAATAGGTGTACACCTATAGGCCATTGATATTAGACCTGAAATAGTGGAACAGAAAAAAAAATTATAAAGCTTTGCTGTTTACAGATTATACGCGTTCGGGGAGAGAAGTTTTTAAATCCAAAAGAGTTCCCAAGTCGCAAGTGGTCGCTTCACCCCCAAAAACACCCTTAACATGCACTGCGGTAGTTTTTGGCATTTTCCTCAGAAACCGTTGATCGCACAGAAAATTTTATACTTACTAAAAATGTTCCTTATACAATTTTATACTTACTAAAAATGTTCCTTATAAAATTTTCTACAAAAAGATGGTTTTGCTAATGCTATTTTTTCCAATGGATTACGAGCAAAGAGTGATGGAAGTGAGGGGTTGCTTTCAACATAGCGAGTTTTTGGTCACAATACATCACACAATCATCATAATTCATTTTTAAAATAATGTTTTAATCTGGTCTTCATGCGAGCATGCTTATATGGGATAGTTAGTTAGTTCTCTGGCTCTACTTCCATTTATTAAAAAGGGAGAGGGTCACACACATCGCGCCGCTTAAAAAGGGAGAGGGAGGGGCAGCACATCGCGCCACTTCGTCTGTGCAGCGGCACCATCGGCAGGCTTTCTTAGCCTTGCAAAAGAACCTTTACGGAATTTATATCAAAAAATGGATTTTGAGAAAGCTGTAGAATTGTCAAATCATGATATAACTTGGATTTTAGGAAAATTTTTGCATCAACCCTCTTTTCCTGCATGGCAAGGATTCATGACAGAAATTACTTCTACTCTGCCATATGTGAAGTCAAGGGTTCTCGTGCTACCTTCTGTAAATCATCCTCCAACCCAGTACAGCACTATACTGACCGTTCTGACCTATGCAGTCGAGGAAAGCAAAAAAGTGGACAATCTACGTGCATCGTGACTTTCGACCAACCTTTGTATGTGAAAGCAAAGGACATCGTACTACAAAACAACGGTGACCACGGAACTTTATCAAATGTCGTCGTCAGATAGGGAGGATTTCATCTGTTAATGTCATTCTTGGGGTCAATCGGGTTTCTTATGGCTAACAGTGGATTTGTGGAATTATGGTCAACTGTGTACGCTTCAGCATCAGTTCCTCATATACTTTCGGGCTATGCATACTCAAGAGCAATTCAAGCTCATTGCCTTACTTTTTGTGCTATTTCCATGATAACACTTGAAGAAATTTCAAAGGAAGACAAAGACTATATCCAAGCTTTGTTCGCTGGCACTGGAAATAAAACATTAACTTTTGACACCTTAGTAAATGATGACACCCTTAAAAAAATTAGATTACAGTTTTCAGAAGCAACAAATCAGCTGCGAGAAAATGGAAAAACTGCAAAATTATGGTTGCAGTATTTGCAATTAGTGACCATTATAATCTACTTTATTCAAGTGGAACTCACAGGGGACTGTGAACTTCATTTGCGTTGCATTAGAGCAATGATTCCAATTTTTCATGCAACTGGTCATTTTCCATATGCAAACTCGTGTCAGCTTTATCTGCAGATAATGGATTTTCTTAATCAAAAGATAATTAACGAGGAATATCACCAATTTACACAGCACGGTTTTTTTTACAATTCGTCATTCAGAAAAACATTGGTCCGGAATTTGGTCAGATATGACTATTGAGCAAACGCTCAAGACAGGCATGAAAAGTCTTGGCGGTCTGACTCATGGAAGACGTTTTTCAGAAAGTGTTCTAAATAAATGGATTCTTGGAATGCCATCTACTCACCATGTATGCGAAGCTGTGGAAAAATATTGCGATATCATACCAAGCACCACAGATCAGCATGTAGAAATGAGAGACTCAAGAATACAGACAGACGAACAAGATTGTTGAAAATTTGAACAGTGGCTCTGAGAACACTTTCCGTTCACTGTTACAAACAATCTTGTTTCACTATCTACTGGCTTCGTTGCCGAGGAGAAAAACAACTGTTATAAGCAAAAACTGTTGGAGAGAAAATTTTGAATGTCACCAAAGGCAGTGAATTTGGAACACTTAAATTGAAGCGTGCGAACACAATAATGACCATAGCTTCGTCAGCTGGAAAAATTAGAGTTGACAATGAAATTATTCAAGTTGATTCCACCAAGCTTTTCCAACGAATAATGTGCACTATCTATTCCCCAGAAGATTTGCGCTCTTGTTTCAAGCAAGAACTTGCTTCTGTACCTCTGTCTTTATTTGACAACAATGGAAAGATGAGAAAAACGAAAAAATCAGCATTTTTTGATATCTTTAATGTAATTGTGGAACAAGAAATCAACACAGAGAATTATCATTCTGTTCTCGACGGTGGTTGTCTTATCCATCGCATGGTGTGGCCAAAAGACAGTAACTTCGGGGATGTTTATGCTGCCTATACCAACTTCATTCACAAGCGCTATGGTCAAAAAGTTACTGTGATATTCGACGAGTATTCCGAAAATAGTGCAAGTACAAAACGCATTAAGCG
Source organism: Magicicada septendecula (assembly GCA_034769895.1). Lineage (NCBI taxonomy): Eukaryota > Metazoa > Arthropoda > Insecta > Hemiptera > Cicadidae > Magicicada > Magicicada septendecula. The sequence goes on along the minus strand of CM068367.1, from coordinate 515,560,904 downwards.
TGAAAGGCGATTGCTCAAACGCACGACTCGTGAGATTGTTTTTGATAATACCTTATCGGTTGAACAGCAAAGTAAATTCTTAAGCAATACTAAAAATAAGGAACTACGCATTTCATAGCTTGCTGTACATCTGAATAGCGAGAATATAAGCACATCAATTGCAGTAGATAATGCTGATGTCCACATTGTTTGTATTGCCATCAAAATATGCGAGAAAAACGAACAAGTTCTACTACGAGTTGTTGGACAAGACGTCGACTTTCTTGTTTTATTAACAGCACTTACCCCTGAAGAAGAAAGACATCATATTTCTAAAAGAGGCCTTAGGTAATGTAAAGAGACAAATGTACAGTTCAAGGGATTTACAATCATCTAGTATTCTACGCAATTTCAAAGAATCAATTTTATTTATTCACACTATAAGCGGTTGTGACACAACATCAGGCTTTTTTGGAAAAGCAAAGCAACAATATGTACCAATCTTTAATAGGAAAAAAAGACTGATAGCATTGTAGATGTTTTCAACAACCGTGAGTCAACCCCTGAAGAAATTGAAAAAGTCGGAGAACGGTTTATCCTGGAACTGTACAGACTTCAACCATCAGAAGGAAGTCTGAGTGAGGAAAGATACGCATGTTTTAATAAGTTAGTTGGTCAAGCAAATAGCACTGTAGTTTTATCAAAATTACCTCCCACATCAGCTGCAGCACATCAACATCCAGGCGTACTTACCTCCAAGTACAAATATGACGAGAACAATCTTTACAACCTGACCTATGGGGCTGGAATAAAATTAATAACATGCTGTCATCCATTTACATAACAGAAGCACCTGCTCCGGCTTCAATTTTATTATTAATAACTTGCAACTGCAAACAAGGTTGTGGGAAAAGATGCGGCTGCGTTAAAGCTGGATTGCGTTGCACAACTATGTGCAGAACTTGTCGTGGGCAAAGTTGTACGAATACTGAGTACACGATAGACACTCCAGACAATGAAATTTAGATCAAAGTAAGCTTAGTGGAGTTTTTTTAGGGAATTTCTCTTAGGGAAACCACTTTAAAAAAACATGCCGATAGCTCTACCTCATGGGTGGTATGGAAAAGAGCAGCAACAACAAAAGAAGTCAAAATATTATAAAAACAAAAGGAAAATATTACAAAAAAAAACATGGTTTGTCGAAAAATTTACAGTATTATTTCTGTCACGTGTACTGTGAACAGTAAATCACTTTTCGGGAATATAATATGGAATGCGAGCTGTGTTCGTTTCAACCCCCTTTTTTAATAGCTTATTGCTCGAAATCCATTAGAATAATCGGCATTGGTAAAACAACCTTTTTTGTAGCAAAGTTTATAAGGAACATTTTTAGTAAGCATAAAATTTTCTGTGCGAGCAACGGTTTCTGAGAAAAACGCCAAAAAAACCACCGCAGTGCGTGTTAGGGGTGGTTTTGGGGGTAAAGCGACCACTTGCGACTTGGGAACTCTTTTGTTTTTGAGAACTCTACCCCTGGTGCATATAATCTCCAAACAGCAAAACTTTATAATTTTTTTTTTCTAATTATGCTATGAATGGACTACTACTTTTACTTAGACAAAAGAAAGGGTAACTGAATTATGGTGAAGTATTACCTGAAATACATACAGGAACCAGTATAGGCCTAATTAGATTGTGAACTACTATTTACAGTAAAAACAAGGAACATTTACAACTGTATTTCTACTTGCCAAAAACATTGAATGAAAGGTGTCTTTTGCACACTACTGATATAGCAGGATTCAAGGGAACCAAAAAAGTTCAAATTATCCAAAAATTCTCATTATCCATATTCGAATAAATATTCAAATAATGTTTGTATTCACATAATGTTTTTTTCATTAACCCACGTCCTCAAAAAATAATGGTCAACCAAGAAATCCTCTTGGCTATTTGGAATTGAAACTGGCATTAAAATGCAATCTCAGTATTGGATTTTGAAAGAAACTAGTTATGCAAGATGGACCGAGGAAGTGTAAATGTGTGCACGTGACTTATTTTTAGTTTTAATTTTTAATTTAATTTTACTTTTTTTAATCTTTATTCCCATTATTAAAGTTTACAATGTTCATTAAATTCACAGCACTAGGAATTATCTGTTCACCCAATACTATGAGCAGTGACAAGTTAAGGTTTATTAATACCCTTGTTATAAAGTTAATTCACCAAAAAAACAATCTTTCAAAGGTCTGATTAGCTCTTATAGCCAAAATTTTCTCACATACATATTGTGCAGTTACTGAAACCTTATACAGACTGCACTAAATACTAACATACAGTATAAATAGAAAATTGATCCTTAACTTTTAAAAATTAACCCAAACTTAAATAATCCATTTTAACCTTAATTCACCACTGATTGCAACTAAGATATAATATTATCAACTCTTATTAACAACATAAAATAATTAACCTAATATTTGGCAGTTATGACAATTTTCAACATAAAATCAACACTTTCACGTTTAACTAAATCTGATATGCTCTTTGCAAATGAAATGCAATTATTATGATAATTGATAATTTTTAGTAATAAACAAATCATGAATTTTTTTACATCACAACTAAATCTAGCCTAGCTATACTATTTACAAATAAAATACAAACACAAATTAAATTTTTCCTGTTAATGATAACATCTTGTGTGGTTAAAAATTATTAACAATGTGCAGGACGATAAAGGTATTCAACTGACCTTCTATTCATTAGCAAGATGTTCAACCCTATTTCAGATGTTTGACAAATTTTTTTATATTTTTTATGTCGGTAGGTAAACAATTATAGAATCTAGGATACTAAACATGAATAAACTTGTTATATATTTCCTTTCTAGCTAAAGGTATCAAGAGAGTTTCATTTTAACACATTAGTTGTCGAACGTTCATTTCCCATAATCTCCACTTCTATTGAAACATATTTCAAGTACTTTATGTAAGTAAAAATATGTTACAAGTAAATAATTAATTTTGGAAACAAATGAAATGAGTTATACCTTGTTTTTTCCTAGAAGAATTTGAATATACTGTGAATATGATATATACGTCCCACCCCAACAACCAATTCCATAACTTAATTTTGAGTGAAAAGCGAAATAAATATTTGTAACAATATTTTGTGAACACATGGTTTTTAAGAAATAAAATTTTTTCAAAAAGCTAGATATTTTTTGCCTTGTTTATATTAGTTTTCCATATAATTTGACTACTCACTGCAACACCTAATTATCTGTAAGTATCCACCTGTTCCAATTTAGTACAACTATAATCTGTTATTATACTACACTGGTAAGTATTTACAGGGTGTTATTGCTAGTAGTGTCTCTTATTCACAATATGTACATGAAGTGAATGTTTATGAAAACTGAAAATCATAACTTTTTTTCATCCAAAAGAATCCAACCACTTCATCTAGTAAACATACACTTACAAATAAATTAATAATTTGCTAATATAGAGAATGTAAAATCCTATACTTTAACTAATGTACCTGCACCTCTACACTAAATGAATTCATAAGAAAGTGCAGTTATTTTTTACCTTATGTACTGATTCATTTCTAACAGCTTCCTTGTCATCTCATTGTGTTCAGGTCCATACCGATGTCCACAGTGATCAACACCAAGGTAATGTGCAATAATAACATCCCAGTCTCCTTGTTTTATTTCCTTAATTAAATGAGTTTTTATTCCACTGTCAACTGTATCCAAATCCCACACATTAAATGAAGGAAATGGAAACTGCCTGCTAAACCTTCTTGGATAGAGACTAGTCCATGTATCATCCCCCAGAAATACTATTTTCTTCTGAAGATGTACAATTTGATCAATCAGATTATCTTCAATAATTTCTGTTGTTGCAAAGTTGGATCCAATATCAATAAAAGTTGGTAAACTACCTGTTGTCAAAGCATTTAAGCGCTGCATTGTTGTGGTGGGAGGATCTGCTATAAATTTATACAAGCGACTGGAATTTGTGTTTTTTGATAACAAATGATTTACTATATGCAATTTGTTTTTGTAAGGTGGTATGCTATGGGAAACGGATGTATAATTATTATCATACTGTATAAAATCATACCTGAGGGCATCTATTATAAGAATAATAACTTTGTTTGTAGAGTTTAAACAGTACTGCAGGTTACCAAGTTTACTATTTAAATGTTTTGACATAACGTTTTCTTCTGTGCATTCCAAAATATAATCACCTCTAATATGGCTGGAAGTAGGCCTATTGTGAACGAAATCACAGTATTTACTAGCACTTCTTGATTTACATGAAGAAAACAAATTTAAGACATCTCTACTAAGGAAAAATCCTCTAGAAAACAATAAAAGGGCAGAAAATAAAATATATGTTAACCAAACTAAAAATAAAAGGTACTTCCAAACTGTTCCCATCATCAGTGTATACTATGGAACTTAAAGCAACATAGCCATATCACACGCCTATTCTTTGTACTCTTACAGCCACATAAAAAAGTATAAGGCCTCTAAGAACATAACAGTTTTAAATTATAAACAAACGTTAATTATAAGATACTAAGATTACTCTAAACATAAAATCCCACATGCCTTCAATTTAACCATCAACATTGCACTCATTATTGCCAACCAATGTAGAGTACTGTATAGTGTATAGTAATTGCCAACAATCCCCATCACGCTGCTAGGAATGTACAAAGAATACGACTGTATCTGGTGTCTTTTCTCACATAAGCTTTGTAAAGTTTACGAGGACTTGACTTAAAATTTAACTGAAATTTTTAAAATCTTATTAGCATACGTTTATAATAACAATGAAGTTAAATATTGCACCGTAACAGAAAACTATGATTTTCAACACATTTTTTGTCATTTTCTTTTACTACAGATAATTATTATACTAATTTATTTAGAAATAGTACAGGGATATTTGTTTCTCATGTAATGGCAGCACGCGGACTGCTATTATGGTGAACGGTGAAAGTGCTTGAATGCGATTGAAAATGTTATGGATAAAGAGACTTTTATCGAGCTTATATCTTTTTTTTACGTCTATCATAGTTTGATCACCAGTAGTAGTACTTGCATTTTATTAAGTATATTGTTTCATAATTGTCTTATAGGAAAACAGTCAAATATTCGACGTGTAGTGGATATTTTGAGGTTATATTTCATGTGAGTTTATACAAAATGAGCAGTATAGTGTTGTCGAATGTGTGGCATGCAGTGACGTTTCCAAATGCACTTAACAGTTCTAGAATTATTTTAAATATTGCCAGTTACCGTTTTCTATGTAACACGAAGAAGATCAGATATTACTGTACTAAAGTTATTGGAAACCATTGTAATGTGGGAACCATCGGTCATGTTGATCATGGAAAAACTACTCTTACGGCAGCAATAACGAAATTAATGTCAAAAGAAAATGACACCAAGTACACTTCATATAGTGAAATAGATAAAGCACCTGAAGAAAGGTCACGTGGAATAACAATTAATGCAGCACATGTAGAGTATAAGACAAAGAACAGACATTATGCTCATACAGACTGTCCAGGTCATGCAGATTATATTAAGAACATGATATCTGGAGCATCTCAAATGGATGGTGCTATATTAGTTGTTGCTGCAACAGATGGACAGATGCCTCAGACACGTGAACATTTACTTTTAGCAAAACAAATTGGTATTGATAAGATAGTAGTTTTTATTAACAAAGCTGACAAAGTAGATAAAGATGTGATAGAATTAGTTGAGCTGGAAATGAGAGAGATGTTAACTGATTTTGGGTTTAATGGTAATGAATCACCTGTTGTTGTAGGGTCTGCTCTTTTGGCTCTTGAGGGTGACAAGTCAGAAATTGGAGAACCTTCAATTAGAAAGCTTTTAGATGCTGTAGATTCTTACATACCTACTCCAGTCAGAGATCTTACATCACCATTTATGCTTCCAATAGACAACTCATTTACAGTTCCAGGTAGAGGGACAGTTGTAGTTGGCACATTAAAAAGAGGAATAATATCAAAAAGTGATACTGCAGATTTGATTGGTGATGATCAGTTTATTAAAACATCTGTTTCTGATATTGAGTGTTTCAAGAAATCTGTAAATAGTGCAAAGGCTGGTGAAAATGTTGGGGTTTTGTTGAGAGGTGTAAAAAACACCAAAGCTAATAAAGGTATGATTTTGTGTGCATCTGGTAGTTTAAAACCAAGTAATCATTATGAAGCAGCAGTTTATTTTTTGTCTCGTAGTGAAGGGGGAAGAAGACATCCAGTTACCTCACAGTACATTCAGCAGTTGTTTAGTCAAACATGGAATATAACATGTCGTGTCGACTTGGCCAAAGGAATGGCTCTTATAATGCCTGGTGAACATGCAACTGTAACACTCACTTTACTTAGAAATATGGTTATGACTGTTGGACAGAGTATTACATTAAGGGAAAATAATATTACTGTAGCAACTGGTGTTGTAACTAAGGTGCGAGATAAACTCATTTTACCAGAAAAGAAGGGACTTATTAAAGTGTCTGTACCACCACTTCACATAGAAACATAACACAGGTAAATAAAAGTAATTAGGAGTTAAAATGTTGTAGTCTTTAATACAGTTTTGTAGTCTTTACTACAGTTTTGTAGTCTTTACTAATCCTTGTTGCCAACACTATATTATTTGGAAAGTAAATCTATCAGTTACAATTAGAATTTCATTTATTTATTAAAAATGGAATCTTTATATATCCATTTTATAAAGTAGTTTGTAAATGTCACCAAAATGGTAGGAATTTGGCATTAATTAGTAACAAATTGTTGTAACAGATTTAGGCATTTGTAATATGCTTACGAAGTGTAAAAGTGAATTATATATATCCAAATTATAAGTATTGAATTTACATATCTGACAGATCAGGCCAAATAAGCTCTAGAGATGTGATAAGTCTGATATTGTGGTAATAGTTCCGATTGACATCCTTGTCTGGAAAAGCCATGTTTTACGTAAACTACAGACCAAAAATAGGTGCGGAAGCGAATAATCTGCAAAAAAAATTGTTTGCAAAAAATTCGCAAAAATTTATTTTGGGGCCTAAATAACGTAAAAATGCGTTATTTCGTATTTTACATGAAACCTACGTATAAACAAAATTATACATCACTCTTTTTGAAACAGAACTCAATGCTGTAATGTCCAACGGCACCTCCAGTGCTGCTCGGCCTGTCGGCGGACCTCACAGAGTCTATTTACGCACGCTTTGCACACGTAAATAGACAATGCCTAGACCGCCCGTCTTCGGGGCTTCGCCCCTGAGACCTTATTACACAATTCTCAAGTCATTAATAACTCTACGACTCCAAGTGGTATATATATCTACAGTATATTCGTACGTTACATATATATCATTTGTCTAACATCTAATTTCTGAGCACTAGCAAATGAAGGCATACCTGTGCTTGAGTCAGTATTTTTACTACCTCAGCAATTAACAGAAAATTTGATGTGATGTTCTGCACAATCGAGTTTTCATGTGGTACTTGCATTTACAAACAGTATGAAGACTACGAGAATAAATATTTATTAATTGTAACGTTATTCTGCATCTAATATGAATAATAGAATACAAACTATGTAAGGTACGTTAATGCTTCAGTTTTCAGTGTTGTATTGCTATAAGTAAGTTTGCATTTTTTTTCGCAACTTGCAAATAAAAAGTTCAATTTTTTCGTTTCCGCACCTAGTTTGACCTTTAGTTTACGTAGAAACACAAAAAACCCGTTTTTTTTTAGGTTTCGTGGCTTTTCCAGACAAGGGTGTCCATCCGAACTATTACCACCATAACTATTATGTGCAATACTTCATACTTCCTTAAGAGTTTGGCTTTGATAATAATTTAAAATAGACTGACATTCAATGCCACAGTTTTTCTATAAAATCATCCCCAAATTCTGAATAACCAGCCACTTTAATTTTGCCAAACCTTCCTCAATTTTGTACACATTTTTTTTTTGAAAATGATGTTAGACGTTTGCAAAACTGGACTATCAGACAGTTGTTGGCTAATGTCAGTGTCTATTGAATTTGAATAATGTAATATATTCTGTAAAGTAGTGATGTTATAATTCAATAGTGCTTTGCTCTCTACTTATCTAAATTATTTTGCTTCTATAAACAGAACTGCTGTTCTCTAACCTTATTATTACTCTGTGGTTGATTTTTTATTGTTTGTGACTTTTGTCATTGTTATATTTCTTTTTCCCAAAGGTACCCCAAAGAAGATAAGAGTACAATTACAATAAGGTATACTACTAATCTCCTTGCACATCAGACTCGCTGTTTTTTGTAGTTTTTTTAATTCTCAAATAAGTTTAGTTCTTTTGTAAACCAGAGGTTCAGACTTGCCAGAGGAAACTCAGATGGTCTTAAAATAATAGCAGTGCTTTGATCTTATCTTTTAGTGTTAAAGTATATTTAGGGGTGAAGTGTATAAACCAGGTACGTTTTTTCTTGTTCGTATTGTACCATTTGGATTTGTAGGACTTATATGTACTATTCATTGTCACTTAAAATACATTTTGTACAAGAATATTATGTGTTTAGGGAATGTAGCTTATTGTCATAAATATAAATACATGGATTGTTTAAAAATAAATGAAATTTTTTATAAAAGAAAAACATTTTTGCTTTTAGGATTGTGTTAAGAGGAATAAAAAGTTGTAACGAGTAGACGTACGCTGTTACAGAAGGGATATGGCAGTAAGGTAAATAGTTAAATGTTATCCAAGATTCATTTACTGGTAAACAATAGTTTGTGAATAGGCAGGACACCATTCTGAAATGTTTTGTTAGTGTGTATACAATAAAATAAAAATAAAGTCTAAGCGTAGTAATTTAAGCAAACAAATTTTTGATTATACCATATTAGTGGAATTTTATAATTATTGGTACACACATAAAAAACTACACTTAAGAACTATTTTAAGTGACACTGACATACTATGGTTTTATTGAATAAACATAGTGTAAAACATTACTTTCAATGTTAATCATGATTCAAGTTAAAAATATAAGTTACAAATAAATGTATGTGATCGTCTTCTTGTGTTACAATAAAATAAAATAAAAATCGGTATGGAGAACCATACATGACTTCCATGTTGGCTAAGATTTATGTTTAAAATCATTTACTCGAATTCGGTTCGATAATTTCTAAAAAATATCCCCCACCCTCAAATTATTATTTTCACTATTTATAGATATTTTTGTTATTATGGAATAGTCATTTAATATAATGTTATTTTCGTGTCACTTTATCTATAAAAAATTAGGTACTTTATTCGTATAAAGAAACTGAACTATGCAGATAATCATCCCTCCTCATTAACTGATCCCCACCATTAATGATATTTTTACACTTTCATAGAGTAATAGTTTTATCATATGTAATTGCTAAGGTATCTTATCCTTCAAAATTAAATACTCGTACTTTATTTGATATCAGGAAAGTAACTTTCAAAAAATCACCCCTCCCTCATCAACTACCCTCTACATTTATAGATATCTACCATTTTCGAGTGGATTAAATGACTTTATTTTTAGGGGACTTATTTATCAAAATTAAGTACTTTACTCTTGTTAAACAAAAAACAATACAGGTAAACTACCCCTCCCCTTTAACCGAACAACCCCATTTTTTATATTTACATTTTATTGAGTAGTAGTTTCACTATATGTAATTACTAAGGTATCTTATCCTTTGAAGGGAGCCTCCAGGCGGTCTAGTGGCTAACGCGGGCGATTGATGCGCTCGTGGTCCCGGGTTCAATTCCCGGCGGAGGTTCCGTACGGCGTGCACTCAGCGTCGTGAGGCAAACTGAGTAGGCGCTGAGATAACAGCGCCGCCTCCTGGCTGTGAATACCGCAACTAGCGGCTGGTGGCGCGTAGTACTAGCCATACACCGTCACACTAACACAAAAGCCGTGCTGTACGCCTTGGTCCTTAATGGACTGTTGAGCGGAGGTTTAATTTTTAATCCTTTGAAGGATAAGTCCTTCAAAATGAAGTAGTTTATTTGACATCAGAAAGGTAATTTTCAAAAAATTACCCCCTCCCCCTGTAACTACCATTTTCATTTATAGAAAATTACCCCCTCCCCATTCAACTACCCTTTTCATTTAGAGATATTTCATTACCTTTCTATAGCGGATGATTATTATTACCTTCTTTTCAGAATACTTTATTTATCAATATTAAGTACTTTACTCTTGTTAAAACGTAAAACGTTGCAGGCAAATGACCCCTCCCCTTAACCGATCTTCACCAAAATCAATAGGCCTTGAGTCTTCTACAACTCGGGCACATATGCAAAAAATTATTTGATTCTGTTTGAATGTGCAGCAGTTATCGTTCACCATAGAAAAAATTCTACACTACCCTTGAATAATATTTTTAGTATTTTTATGTTAATATTTTTGTTTTATCTTTGAAGGCTTACAAAAGAATATAAAACATGGACAAGAAGCAGTAAGTATAAGGCACAGTTGTTTACTGAGTATCTGACTAGGACTTGTTAACCCTTACCATGGCGGAGAGTGGAAGAAAAATTTGATACTTAAAGAAAAGTGATTGTAAGGAAATTAGTGTTTTAACTCTTAAAGAGCTGATTCCAGAAAACACAAAGAACTTAAATGGTAAAGAAGCCTCATGATATAGCTTCATTATTGGGTAGGTACTTAAGAAGCTGCCGAAAAGGTATATGAAACTCTTGCATCTAATAAATGCTGCACTCAGAATGAAATGTGAACCCCATCAGTAAAAAGCTACACATGTGGTCATGAGCCAAAAGACAGAGAACATCTTTTTAACCAATTTCACTGTTGCCATTGATATCTAAACTGTTTGAAAAGATGTTACTGTGATGATATAAATCATTGATTCGTGAAAGACAGCTGATACTGTAAAAAGTTTGGGTTCAGATATAAGCAAGCTGTGTATTGAAAATGTGTGTGATCACAACTTATACTAATGACACAGCAGTAATAGCCACAAGTACAAATATTGAAGAAGCAAAGAAAAGATTGCAAACTGTCATTAATGCAATATACAATTGAACCATAAAGTGGCACATTAAACTGAAAACTAAATCAACTCGTTACACTTTTTTTAAGAAAATTGGGAAACCTAATGCTGTATAAATAAATTCATAAAATATACCTTCTGTGAATACTTATAAATGGGTAGGGATGAGTTTGGATACTAAGCTTCAACAGAAGGAGCATGTAAAAAAACACATACAGAAAAAATTTAATTTCAAACCTAAAAAAATGGAGTGACTACTTGGAAATAGGTTTTAGTTGTTCCTGCATAACAGACTGCTTATTTATAAGCAAATTTTGAAATCTGAATACAAGGTGTGAGCAAAACGTTTTGAGGCTGATTTTATTGTGAGTTTGTGCCGTGGTTATATTAAAAGGTAAACACCACGGCCAGTTTAATTGTATTTCCGTATGTTCTGTGCGTTATCGCTGCATGTTACAATGCCCGCCTGTGATGCTACTTACCTTTTTGTATCACATAAAATTAACTAACAAACATTGTATATTTCTCGGGCGCCATCTTGCCAACTGCAAGAAAATAATTTATGAGGGTTCTTTTTAGGCGAACAGGAGATCAGATGGTTGTTTAATCAAACAAAGAAACTTTATACGTTTACACATAATTAAAATTTATTAACATTTTTTACTATAATTTTATTATTAACAAACTACCTCCTGCCATCCTCTCTCTACTGGAAATTCACATTTACGAAAGTTATTAATTATATAATCATTCTGCTACAATGAGAATGAAAACATGGTATACAAATTCCAAATAAATTTTAAGAAATTAAGTATGAATTAAATTAAAATACAAACAACGCAAACCAGCCTTCTTTGTCTACCCGCTTACTCACGCACACACACACACAATGATTTTATGATTTGAGAGCTCTCATGTTACATTCCCCCATACCCATATGAGATCTCATTTGTTTAGTGCTTAAAATTTTGTTTCGTTATAAAATTTATATCGGACTTTGTTGATGTTAGACGAAAATTGAAAGTTACTTAACTGACATGTGAGTCCAGATGACATCGCCTTATACTACGCGCACTACGTAGATCACTGAATTTACATGTTTTTTTCTTTTAAAACCATTTAACTGTTAGTTCAATCTAATTAAGTTGACAGCTGCTATTTTACATTTAAGATCTGTATACGTGCAGGCGATAATTACGCACGGCCGGCGCAACACCAAAACTTCGCCGAAAACCGGCGAGAGCCGGGCAGACGCACAGTGGTTAGCGTCTGTACCACTCAGATGTTGTTTTGCGACTACTTTGTTCTGTTGTGTCACTATGTTGCTGGCGTGACACACCCAGCATTCCTGTTATGTAATGCGCTGACGCAACACATCGCCTGATGTCTGGTTGTGTAACGTGTTTACTGTTACATAACGTGTTTACGTTTTTCGTGTTCGTCATTGTCCTTGAACTGAGTTTGGTACAGTTGCCGGTTATTAAAACTGTTTATATGAATATTGTCTAATAACTTGGTTTTCACCGTCTCAAACAATGCTGCCATCGTCTCGATCGCTCCAAATAAGAAATTTACCGTTCGGTCATAACATTTTTCTATCACTCGACAAGTTATTTATTATTAAAAAATACAAATCCTGTTATTACCCCAGGTATGCCCAAAATGCCCCGCTACAATACCCCCTCAATGAGATATTTTATGCCGAAGCATAAAAAATCTCATTGACACATTCATACTTGCTAAAGGGATCAGCCAGGATATGTCGCCACAACCCCCTGTACGGTTTACAAACAAGAATAATCAACTCACCCTTGGTCCGGTGACTGTGACTGCATCTGCATGACAATACTGGACTTCTCTCTCGAGATCCCAACACCGTAGAGTCAGACAGATACTCAACGCCCCTGCCCTGACGCGCAGGCCAGCTCAGGTCCGCCGCCACAGCATCACCAAACACTGAAACAACAAATCAAAATATCAAATAGTGGCCTTATACAACACCATATCCCCAACTGATCTGTTTCCCCCTAGCGGTGCTGGTTTGCGCTAAGAAGCACTGGTTTTGTTTTTACTCACTTATTACTAACATGTATATATCAGAATACCTAACATAACTTAACATAAGAAAACACAGTACATTAATAATTCATTTTAAAATAAACAACTTACAATTAAAATGTTACACACTTTACATCATTAAATTGACATATAAAATCAAAAAATTACTTTTAAACTTGATTTACTCTTATTAATTCGTTTCTCAAAATTACAAAAATTATTTTTTTATTTTTTTTTTTTTTCAATTATGGCCATCATTATTCCATTTCATTACTTTGGGTGATTCTCCGTTATTCATTATTTCATTATAATTTACTTTATCCACTTGGCATTTACTCATAATCTTACCCCTTTTATTACTCTAACGTTCCCTTACAAAATCTCTAACTAGTATGACACCCCTCTATCAAAATTTTACTAACCCTTCTCTACCTCTAACTACTTACTATTTTAACTCCAATCGCCACCTTCTACACTTATAAAAAAAAATACTCTCTAACCCTTTGTACATAGGATACGTGTTTCCTTCCCAAAACTCATTCCCTTATGTTGGTCCCTGGACTCACCCTAGGTAACCCTTTCCGGCGCCAATCGGTCCCTATCCCGTCCCAACCCTTATGTTGCGGACTCCCCAAATACACTACCACTACTACAAAATTACCATCCCCAAAAAATCTCAATCTCATAACCTCACTACAATTACAACAAATTAACATCAACAAATAAACAATATATCGCTCCAAACTCTACATAAAATCTCCATTTCTACTGTGTCTCCACTTATACTTCTCAAATTCTATAACATTACATTAACTCAAAACAACATTGCATTATTTTCATTTCCACTATTACTTTAACTTTTACTTCGATTTGGACAAATCTATGTCCCACAAAATTCAACTTGAATTGACTCAAACATTTTATTCAAACAATTACTATCACCCACTTCTATCTTTTACAACCTATTGAAAATTTTACTTATTACAACTATTTTTCATTTTATTTTAAAATCTGTAAACACATTGAAAACATATTATTATATTTTTATAATACTTATTCCTAACATACTAAATGCAAACAACACAATAAGACACAATAACACAATATAAGAAGTATTTAGTGCATCCAATTTTTAAATTCAAACAAAATTATTGAGTAGCAAATCATCATTATTAATTAAAATATATCAAATTTTTAATACATTATCCCCTTTGATAACCTCCCAGCCACACACACTATTATAATACATCACATAACACAATACACAAATAGCAATAAACCTGGATTATTAGCATACATCAAACAAACAATTCTCTTTTAAATAATTTATATAAAATTTATAAACATTATTTAAAATTTTTCATTAACTGTTTTTGTTTATCATCATTATGAATTGATCCTGTGTTGCAATCAGATTTTCAAAATTGCTTAAAATTTATTATTAACACATATTTTTAATCATTATGTCCCACAAAATTCCACCAAATAAACCATTTAACATTTATTTACTTATTAATTATTATTAAATCAAAATCTCATCACACAATTTAAATTCCCTTATAAATTCAAACACATAACATTCAATCACAATATCTAAACATCTCCACTTATTTAATTCAATTGATTATTAAAATAACATATTTCATTTGATTATTAAAATAACATATTTCAATTATTATCAAATCATTAACTATTGTCTTCATAATTATTTTGTTATTTAATTAGAGTGCAAAAATATTAATAATATTATTATTATCAATACAACATTTTCTAAAACATATACACATTACTTATTTAACATTTCACAATACACACATGAATTCAATATTATTTACAAAATATGCGTCAAAACTGTTCAAGTGTATCTCACTTCAGATGTCCAAATCAGCAAGGTCATTACCAATAATTTACAATATTTAAAAATGTCCCAACACTGATCTTTTAGCTCACCCACCATCGTCATATATATATCTAGTGTATTTGTAACATTCATCCTTTTTATCAACACACAAATCATTATAATGGTTACTATCATAATAATCCATCAACTCTATTTCATCCATTGTACCACTATAAATCTTGTTACCATAGGTTAGGATTGTCCCGTCTATATCAGGGTTATTTGTTAATGTCAGGTAAATTTTCTCATCTTTGTATTCCTCAACTACTACGTCAGGTAAGTCATTATAGTCAGGTAAGATATTATCAAAATTATTTTCTGTCTCTCTTTTAACAGGTACGTATTTCACATGATTCATCATCACCCCTTTTATTAATTTTCTCAATTCATCATACTTTCTTTCTAACTTATATATTTCTATTTCATTCTCAACATATAACTCTCTTTCTTCATAGCACCACATCACACTCTCACAATTATTACGGACAGAGGGTACAACATTATACAACACTACTTCATTTAACAATAAGGGTCTCTTGCCCTGAAAAAACAACATTAAATCATCATCATCATTATAAACAATAAGGGGAAAATTTGCCCTCTGTCCCCATTTAATTACTACATTATTCTTCCACTCTCTCTCTACTTCATAAACACTCATGAACATTTCATTATCGCATTCTAAAACTTCATCAGTACTATTTGTTATTATATTTTCATCATTATTCTTCACCCCCACTATACTCTCAAAATTGTCTACTATTTCGTCATTTTTACATTTTGTCTTACTTAAAACATTGTTACCTAATTTCTCGAACTTCTGTTCTAACTTATTTAAACTGTTTCTTATTATTTCGTTAGTGCTTTCTAAATGTTTATTCATTTCTTGTATCTCATGTTTCAACTCTTTAATATCCCTACTTTGTCTATCAAATTTGTCATTCAATTCTCTAAAATTGCTGTCTTGTTTTTCTACACTATTGTACATCATATCATACAATCTTGCTAACATAGTATCATTATCAGATTTCTTATTTTGGTTTCCTAAAATAGGGGTTGAATGAATCTCAACTGTCTGTATTATTTTTGACTCCTCAAGACTACTGTCAGTTGTTTGAATTCCGGAGTCGCTACTTATTTGATTTACTACCTGACTATCAGATAAACTAATATCATTATTATCTGCCATTTTTACTTTTTTATAATACTCTTTATACTATTTAATAATTATCATACATACCAATTATTATGTATATTACCTCATAATACTCCTTATATAATTTGACAAATAATTCACTACATACATAACCTTATCAAAACATAACCCCATACTTGCGTCTAATTTACGTATGAAAAAAAAAAAATTTATTTTACCTTAAACAACCATTCTGCTTTCCCAGTGGGCCTATATTTATATAATATTATTATATAAATCGTCCCTGTTCGGGCGCCAAATGTGATGCTACTTACCTTTTTGTATCACATAAAATTAACTAACAAACATTGTATATTTCTCGGGCGCCATCTTGCCAACTGCAAGAAAATAATTTATGAGGGTTCTTTTTAGGCGAACAGGAGATCAGATGGTTGTTTAATCAAACAAAGAAACTTTATACGTTTACACATAATTAAAATTTATTAACATTTTTTACTATAATTTTATTATTAACAAACTACCTCCTGCCATCCTCTCTCTACTGGAAATTCACATTTACGAAAGTTATTAATTATATAATCATTCTGCTACAATGAGAATGAAAACATGGTATACAAATTCCAAATAAATTTTAAGAAATTAAGTATGAATTAAATTAAAATACAAACAACGCAAACCAGCCTTCTTTGTCTACCCGCTTACTCACGCACACACACACACAATGATTTTATGATTTGAGAGCTCTCATGTTACATTCCCCCATACCCATATGAGATCTCATTTGTTTAGTGCTTAAAATTTTGTTTCGTTATAAAATTTATATCGGACTTTGTTGATGTTAGACGAAAATTGAAAGTTACTTAACTGACATGTGAGTCCAGATGACATCGCCTTATACTACGCGCACTACGTAGATCACTGAATTTACATGTTTTTTTCTTTTAAAACCATTTAACTGTTAGTTCAATCTAATTAAGTTGACAGCTGCTATTTTACATTTAAGATCTGTATACGTGCAGGCGATAATTACGCACGGCCGGCGCAACACCAAAACTTCGCCGAAAACCGGCGAGAGCCGGGCAGACGCACAGTGGTTAGCGTCTGTACCACTCAGATGTTGTTTTGCGACTACTTTGTTCTGTTGTGTCACTATGTTGCTGGCGTGACACACCCAGCATTCCTGTTATGTAATGCGCTGACGCAACACATCGCCTGATGTCTGGTTGTGTAACGTGTTTACTGTTACATAACGTGTTTACGTTTTTCGTGTTCGTCATTGTCCTTGAACTGAGTTTGGTACAGTTGCCGGTTATTAAAACTGTTTATATGAATATTGTCTAATAACTTGGTTTTCACCGTCTCAAACAATGCTGCCATCGTCTCGATCGCTCCAAATAAGAAATTTACCGTTCGGTCATAACATTTTTCTATCACTCGACAAGTTATTTATTATTAAAAAATACAAATCCTGTTATTACCCCAGGTATGCCCAAAATGCCCCGCTACACGCCTTCAATATCTAGAATTACTCAGCCGCCGCGACCTTGTCATTTGGTTGGCAGTGGCGTTTGTGCTTGACAACGAGATTTATGCAGCAGCGTTTTCAAGTTTTGTAAGTTCACGCAGCGTCTACTCTCGCGTCTCTTTCTCTTTCAACTTTGTGCTGCTTGGATCGTGACGGTGTACCATGATTGTCTACTATGAGCCTATAATTCGATAAAGAGCTTCAGGTGAGCCAGTATTTAGGGTTTACTTTTTAATATTAATCTAATTGGGGCTTGTGTGTGTAAAATGTAACGATAGTGTGTGTGTGTGTGTGTGTGTGTGTGTGTGTGTGAGGCTCAGGCTGTCCATGTTCGTTCCGGTAAAAATACAAGCACGTGGTAAAGTTACTTTGAAGTAAATTTAAAGAAATAATGTTAGAGACAGTGTAAACTTAAAACAAAAGAATTAAATGAGTTATGAAATTATAATTGAGGTTCCACTGAAGTCTGGTTATTAATTAAAATAGTTTGTAAATGTTATAGCAGAGACCATTTGCTCGTCAGTCATTCATAATGTGAAGTTAAATATACAAGGTAACCCATAAAATTTTTAAGCTTGAAGTGTAATGATTTCTGTGTGACAAAGTGAAATTTAAAATTCAAATTAATAGCTTGAAGGGGATTTTGACTGGGGTTAATGGCAAGCATTTGTTGTATTGAAACTATAGTGGTGTGTGTGATCTGAGTGCATTGACAAAGGAATGTAGGGGTGGTATGTTCACTTCTCTGAATCAAATATACAAATACAATTTTTCACAGGTTTCCCCGCTTCAGTTGAGAGGAAAGGGGTCGATGAGATGGGTACTCACAACATCTTCTCCCATCTGCAGAGCGGTGAGTAAGGAGCCCCAACGCCATCACGACATGCGACATCAATCTTCGCACCCAACTTGAAATGCAGGAATCTCTTTAATGTAATCTGAAAGATCAGGTGGGAACTTTCCTTTTTATTATATATACATCATCATACACGAAATACTCCACTGGTTACCAGGTAACACACACAGAGAAACTCAGTTCTAGAAATTAGACTCATGCTTCAGAGTTAACATTACCTGAACATGTTTTGTGAAGACATGCTAAAGTGTGTATAGTGATGACTGTGTTATGAATAGGTTATAAGTATTAGTGTATTAATCTTGCATGATGTCAAGGGTTACCATTGTATAATGTAAATATTTAATTCTAATTTCTGCAAAAGAAAACCATTTTCAGAATTCAGTTATTAACAAAAATCCAGACCTTAAGAAAATGTAATACCCGGACAGTACTTGCATCTACCTGTCATGTGACTTGTGATCCTGCACATTCTACTTTTCGGTTATTTCTATTCTAAATTAATACTCCTGTTGATTTAGTTATTTATTATTTGGTTCTGCTTGACTATGCAGTATATAATAAATACAACAAATTTTTAATAATTGTTTAACAAACTTCAGCCTCCGTTTAATGTGATCACTAGTTTCGATTTTAATGTTATTTTGCCCCTCGTGTTATTAATCCAAGTGCTGGGGATGGGTAGATGAAGGTATTTGAACACACTTAAGTAATTATTTCTTTTTTTAATTTTAATTATTATCTTATTATCTATGGAGTGTCATCTTTAAGTACTTATAATTATCTCATGTTGATTAATTGTTCAAGCATTATGAATGCAAATGAAAACATCTTTTGAAAGTAAAATACTCTGTATTTAGTAGTTTGGTATGTCATTATTTAATCGTTAGAGATATTTTGGAAATATTATTGTTGCAATCCAACCACCATGATGCTTTAAAGAAATATTTAAAATGATGTTAAGCATTAAGAAAGACTCAAACCAAAGAATGTAATTGCAAAAGAAATTGTTTCGAAATCAAGAAGCATAAATAAAATCTTGTTGCTGTTAATCAAGTGTTTCCTTTTTTCTTGCAAGACCTGTCACGATGGGCTCAGCACATTTTATATCTATCTAGGCCACGCGCCTAGTCTTAAATATTAAGTGACGCCTCCCCCCCCGAAAAAAAAAAATGTATATTGCAACGATACGTTTAGCATAAGTCTCCGTATCAACCCCTGACTGCGGTATAAGAACATACAAACGCACGTATGAGTCGTGTAAAAGATGTAAATAATGAAAATAATGTAATAATTAAGCGTTAGGTATAAGACATAAATAAAAGAAATAAACGTATTAATCTATTTTAAATAAGGAAATAATTGTAAGTGAACATGCATATGGAATTGCAAGCATTGGTGGTTTTAAACGCAGCGAAGGGAGAAGAAACACGCAATGACTGGCAGTGGTGACGTCATAGCGACAGGCAATCTCGTGTGTATCAGTTTGTGTGTGTGTGTTAGTGTTAGTGTGTAAATGAAGAACAAGTTGAATTATGCATATGATTGTAGAAAATTTTACACAGTTTTGTAAGTGCTGAACGAAAACCAGAAGTCACACAAATCAGAGACATATGTAGGAAAAAAGCTGGTGCCTGGTGCTACAATTAGATACTAAGAGGTATTTGATTGTGGGAACCGTTCAGCTACCGTGTGAAGTTTTGGCATAACTTCCCTAGTTTACACACCTTAATGTTCATAATTTGCATAGGTTAAGTTTATTAATGTACCTAACGATTTGTCAAATAATATTTATAAAAAAGTGTGCGCTTCATAGAAAGACGCATAGGTTGTAATTAGTTAATAAATTGACGCGCTGACTTGTTCAACTTTGTCCGAACAGTTTTCAACAGGAATTGAATGCCGGCAGGAGTATAAAACCCCAGCGAGCGACACACGCTTTCTCAGATCATTAACAGACATTACGTGAAATCCACGCATCTTGCCACCGCGAATTTTACAAAGTTAAGTAATGTTTTAAACCGTATTACATAACTTGAAGTGCGATGGAACCGGCAGTACGTCGGTGAAAGTCATTAGTGATATACACGATTTATTTAAAAGACAATAATATTGTAAACTACAAGGAGTCGAAACGTCGTCGATGAACTTCAAGAAGTCCACGTAGAACTTTGAGACATCCACGAGGGACAAGACGAGGAGAGGAGAGGAACCAGAGCAAAATACTAGAGGACGCAGGGACAGCCACATGCAGCTACATCCAGCCGTACATCATTACGACCAGAGGTCTACGTCAGAACTCAGCAACCATTAGACGGAGAGAGTAATTCCAAACGACGCAGAGACAGAGAAGGTGATACCGGAAGGTAATCCAAAACTCGAGAGTCCAGAGGACGGTAACAACAGTTAAATGGTTGCAGAAACATGCAGGTGAAGTCAGACATTTATTTAATCTTATAAATGACCCTGAGGTCGATCACAAGAAGGCTCTAGATTCCATATACAAGTTTACATAAACTTTATTATTTTTATTTGCATAATAAATAATTAATAAAAGTTCAGAGAATAAGAATTTAGTACCGGGGGACCGAGCTTAGCTCGGTTTCAAATAAAAAATAATTTTTTTAATAAGATTTTACATTTTTCTTTTTACATAACAATACAAAAACAGATTTGCATTTTACAATGTTAATTTAGAAATTGGAAATGAATTTTATGAAATTGGGAAAATAAAATAGTAATCTTATAACTCATCATGTAGGTTAACAAACATAATATATTTAAAAAAAATATATATAGCAATATATTTAAAAATTTAATTTTCTACAATATTTTATAAAAAAGTCATTTTGAAATCATCCAAGTTGTCTGGAATGTCCAAAAAAAGATGTTCATCATCAGTATCCATTATTATTCTGTACACTATTATTAGAATCAATATCATTCAATGTTTCTTTCCACACTATATTACGAGTGTGTCGAGGATTTTCTTGTGGTAGCAGAACTTTTAAACTGCCTTTCCTTTTAACTCAGGAAAAAGCGACGTATAACATTCCATGCATAAAAACTGGTGTCCGTAAGTCAACACCAACGTACTCAAATGTTTGACCCTGGACCTTGTGAGCTGTCATAGAAAATGCCGGTCTTACGGGAAATTGATGTCTTTGCATGGTACACCCGACCTTTGTTAGAATGCAATGTAATTCTTGGGATATGTACCTCTCGACCCGATTTTCTCCAGCAATTATCTTAGCTTTGATAATGTTATTGCACAACTCTGTAATATTTAATCTAGTTCCATTGCAAAGCCCTTCTGTAATGTCTAAGTTTTGTAAAATCATTATTATAGTATCTTTTTTCAACTTAAGTTCATGTGGCGGTAAATCGGCTATGTCAACAGAATTAAGGAAATCTGAAGTGAATTGAAGAGCTCCTTCTGGTTGATCTTTTACAGAGTCGTAGCTGTGATAAATTTTGATATCTCCAGGTAGTTTTTCAATGATCTCAGCATTAATTTTGGTTACGTCTCTGTTCAAAGGAGCAATTATAGCTCTGCTTTCATATCTTGAAATCTATTATTAGTAATACAGTTTCCAAAGACTTCATCAATTAGATTTCCATTAGAAAGAATATCTACTGGTAGCTCAATTTCGTCCATATTATTTACAGGCAACTCTCCGTTCCCGACCTTCAACAAATATTCAGCAAAATCTCTTTGCTCTGGATCTACACGCATATTTTCAGTCAAAGAAAAGAGATGGAAATGTTGCCAAAGGTTACTTCTTTTTATGCATAGATCTATCAGTTCACTTTTGTTGGCACGTTGTTGAACAGGCAAGCACTGTCGAAAATCTCCTCCAAAAACAACAATTTTTCCTCCAAATGGTAAATGTGGATTGCCCATAGCGCGAAGCAATTGGTCCATATTATGCATTCCATACTTAGGTAACATGGGTGCTTCATACATTAAAAAAACTTGAACTTGAGCGAGTTCCCTGCCTTTCGAAGATCATGGTTTTATATTTGAAACAGATTCAGCAGTTAAAGGAACTTTAAGTCCAAATGTTTTGTGGGATGTTCGACCATTGGGAAGTAAGGTAGACGCAATTCCAGTGAACGCCATGCACTTTACGTTACAATTTCTTCCAGAAGGAATGTGGAATAGTGTCTTATAAATAAAAGTTTTTCCCGCACCACCAGGTCCATCAATAAAAAAGCATCTTTGCTCAGATTGACCTTCAGCAGCATTTAAAATTCGATCCACAATTTCTAATTGTCTTCCTCGAAGACGTTGATACATGCTTTCCCCAAATTCTGCGTATTCATCAACGTTTACTATTTCTTCATTCAACTGATTTTCGTAATTGTCTATATCGTCCATATTGTATCTCTGTACCCAGAAGCGGAAATTTTGACCTTCTGTAGCTTCTGTGTTCAATTTGTAAGCAATGATCCGATAAGCTCTTTTTATCGCTTCTTCAATAGAAGTGTTATTAAGTCTGGCCTCTCTAATAAAGTCTTCGGCCAATTCTTCTTTGAAGAT
This sequence comes from Magicicada septendecula, assembly GCA_034769895.1. Classification (NCBI taxonomy): domain Eukaryota; kingdom Metazoa; phylum Arthropoda; class Insecta; order Hemiptera; family Cicadidae; genus Magicicada; species Magicicada septendecula. The sequence continues at coordinate 515,537,773 of CM068367.1, read as the reverse complement.
ATCCCATAAAGCCTTAGGATTTTCAGGAGCGCCAAGAATAAGAATTTGTGTGAATAGTGTTCTCATTACTGAAGGCATTTTTGACATGGCAGATTCTCTCAAACCTTCGACCCATTGTTGATCATCATATGTTAGTCCTCTAGCTAGGCAGGCTTGTTTATATGTAGCGTATCTTGTTCCTTCTACCAATAAAAGGTCATCGAAGCTTGTAGCATCCTTGACGTGGTAGAGCAATAGCCGTAGATGGTAAAGTTCTGGTTGCAAAACAAAGTTTATGCTGTGAACTCTACCAATAACTCGAAGGCGCCTGACCCTGGGCTGCCATTCACTGTTACTTCCTATCCACCTAAAGTGCTCTGGCATCTGCCAATAATAATAATAATAATGTATTTCTTGTTGATTTTCATTGTGGACTTGATTTTGTTGTTGCTGCTTCGAATGTGAATTATGTCTAAAGTAAGCTTCTAAAGTTGAACCTCTTTGACCTACGTCAGCTAAATCTTCCTGCGTCTGTTCAATATTTGCCATTCAATATTGTCCAGGTAGATGAATATCTAAACGTTGAACAGTGTGACTTTTTTTTTGGATTTCGTAGCCAAAGAGACTCCAGCATGCCTCTGGAGGTGTGATACATCGACCTTGCACATATGTTTCTGCTTCATTGTAATTTAATGTTCGTTGATCTTGAATTACCTTGACAAATGCACAGTCATGTCCCTTGTAAACATATTTATAAAGATATTTAACTGCTTTTATACTACCAACGTATTCTACATTAATATGGCAATTAAATTTTTTTAAAAAGGTAAGCATTATATGAAGCAACATGGCGATTGTCTCTTGGTGTTCATCTACCTTGACTATCCTTACGATAAACAGCATGATGATGTGAAAAGTCTGGACTGTTTGGATCCATTCTCGAATCATAACGACGTCGATAATTGGTTTTTTCATCTTCAACTAAAGATGTAAAGTCTTTGAATGATTTTGGAAATCCGAAGCGACACTTCGTTTTTCCATCTTTATTGATCATACATGGAGCTTCTTGGTTATGATCATATAACACGTTCTTCTGTAAAATGCAAAGCACCACAATGCAAGCAAGCAACATTAAAATTTCCTAATGTGTGATTGGATACATCAGAAGTGACAGCTAATTTGTACGTTCGTAAAGGGTTCAATAGCAGAGCTCTTTGCTGTCTTTCATTCCGGCGACGTTGCTCCTCTAATCGCTGCTGACGTCTTTCTTCATTTTCTTCAGCTCTTCTTTGACTTGCTCGTAATCGAATGATTAGAAGCCGTTGAGCTCTTTGCTCTGGTGACTCTTCAGCTCTCCTTTTACTTGCTCGCAATCGATCGTTTTCTTGCCGTCGTTCACGCTCTTCTGTTGATTCTGCCAATATTCTGCGTTTATTATTTATCTCCCTTATTTGCTCACGTAATTCTTGCGACTGGTAATCGTTAAGCTCCCTTAATACTTCATTTAGTCTATTCATACAATCATTCTTGGCACTTCGCACAGGTCTAGAAGTTGACGCCTGATTTTCATGAATAACGTTGTTAGTATTATTTTGAGGAACTTGTTTTCGGGCATTTGTTACTTCGGGAAGGAGAAGGGGTCTTGAAGTGGATGCCTGATTTTCATAAATAGCATTGATAGGATTATTTTCAGAAAGTTCGTCTCTGACATTCGTTATTTCCTGAAGAGGCTGTGGTAACTCATTTTCTTGCTGTCTTTGTTGCGGTGGCCTTAAGTTATTAAAAATTCGCCGTTTAGGGGGTCGTCCGCGAGGCATCTAAAAAATAACATTTTCAGATTGCTTTTTTCTGCCAAAAATATTTAAAAACACTTGAGCATAAGACTGGAAGTATAAATAATGTTGCACAGTGTCCAATGCTTGGTGGGTGTGCACAGAATAGTAATATGTAACCTAAGGTGATGACACTTACCTTCTTAAAAAACTATATAAATTACCAACCGAGCAAGAATTTGAGTCGCTTTGCACTTGCACAAACACTGTAATGGTTTTTTATTGTAAATAGATCACTGAGCAGAGAAAAATTGCAATTATTTTTTTATTTTACTGAGCAGATCTAACACTAAATATCTGATTGGAATAAAATCACTGTAAAAGACAAAGAAAATGATCACACAAATCGATTAATTTCTGAAATAGCTCACCTATAATTTTCAAATAAACCTTTGAATAAACAAACAGACACAACAAGCAACACAACTTTTTGAATAATAATGTAATGAAATTTCGGTAATGTAAAAATTTTGAGAAAATTCCTCGAGCCGTTACGGAAAAAAATTTATAGATGGATGGACAATTATTGCTCGTCTCAACTCTTATTTTGTTTATTTACATTGATCGCAACAGCTATTTATTCTTCTTCATATATAAACATATCGATACTGCGCCGTTTGCATTTATCGACGGTTCTGTAATTCATTTATCTGTACGGTAAGAAAGCTGGTTAGAAATTACAGTTGCCTAGCAATAATTAATTGTCGCGCGGTATCAGTCCCGCGATATTTTAAAATAAAGGCCCTCAGATGTGGCCCTTAGACGAATTTTGCGGAAAATGAGACCGAGTCCAATCAATTCCTGGTGTCAAAATACCCTTAAGTACCAACTTCCGAGAAAATTCCTCGAGCCATTTCGGAAAAAAAATTTACAGACAAACAATTATTGCTCATTTAATAGTATAGGATAACAAAGAACATAACATTTATTAATCTCATAAATAAATGGTAATTATAGAAACCATATTTTATGATATAATTAAAATCAAGTAACTGTAACGTAAAATCAAGTATGAAAGTTACTTTAATTGTAGATTTTTAATTAATTGAGACATTAGGAGTATTGTTAATAAAATAATAGAATGGTCTCTATTAGAATTTTTATAAATGTTTAATTATTGAATTTTTTAATTAAGTGGTATATAAGAAAAAAACCACACTTGCTAAGACAATATTAATATTCAATTTCGTACGTGTTAATCACGCATTGTAAGAATATGTGTTATGTATTATATGTCTGTGTAAATATTCCAGGTCATATACAGTATGTCTTATTTTTGTGTATAATGTGTCTTAGACTATAAGAGATAAGATTTTTCCACGTTATAATTATACGATATTCGTATAAGTGAATATAAGGGTCAATATTAGTTAACCCACACACTAATTAATAACATGACAATTTGCATTTTTTAATTAAGAAACAAAATGAATATACTTTTATTAACAAAGTCGTACTAATTTCACAACCAGTAATAAATCCTCTGTACTCTTTACTTGTAACGATATTCACGTGCTTATCCACCCTCAATCAACTACCAAAGCCTGCGACCTAGCTGGGAAACATCAAGGTAAATACTGCAGAAGAAGAGTATACCTTCGGGACGTGGGTAAGTGCGCACAAATGAGTAATAGCATATGTGCAAAAGTAAGTGTTTAAGAGTATCGTTCTATAATTAATGGCGCCCAACATAAGGCCCGGTATATATATTAAGTATCGTTGGGTCATAATTAATGGCGTGCCCAATGTTGTGACAGTACAATTCTGGCCCTACTGTATTTTGGGGAATAATCGATATAAATTGTATTTTTATTTCAAAGTCACATATGCGAAACTGGTAAAGTTTTATAAAGGTTTGCAACTGCGCAATATCGAGTGGACAGAATTTGCGTCAAGGTCGAGCGTATACATCCAGAAACAACAACATTTTGTCATACAAATGTGTCACAAGCTGCACCCATGTATACGTCATCCAAAAGTATGTAACTACGCAATTTCTGCTCGTGTAAGCAGCTAAGGAGTGGTTTTCTACACAAAGGAATTGGTGACGTAGTTACTCCCCACTTCCGAATTGAAGCGTTACAAACCTCTTTGTTAGTCCTAAATCAGCAGCATCGCCAGCCGGCTGTGTATCAAAATTCTCTAAAACTTTGTCTCGAACGTCCGCTCGTACAACAAAAAAGTGCAGTATATATATAAAATAATGTAACAGTGCAAAGAAAAAACGTAAACACAAAGTTGGGTAAAAGTTTTAAAACCTATTAGTGCGTTTTCAGCGATGGGACGTCTGCAGGACTATTGGACAATAATTTCAGCTAAGTAACAATGTGGGGTACCCAAAAGTTTAGATAAGGGCAATATAAAATTTTCAGTTATTCAATAATAATAAAATGAGCTCAATTTGGGAAAAAATTAAAAGAAAATTGTACCAGGAATGCGAATGTGAGTGAATGAGAGAATGTCTAACTAAATAACAAGTGCTGGGTTGTGAAATAATTTCTAATTATGATATCATAAAATATAATTGAATATGTTATTTTGGAGGGCTATTGAAATGTTTAAGGGGATTTTTTAACTTGAATATTATAATAAACGCGATTCGGGGTTATTTTTAAATGTTAAAGTTAATGCCCCGCGTTGTATGCGTCAATTTATAAGAAAACGATTATTAGTGGTTGATTCAAACTGATTATGTTTATTTGTTTACAATAATTATATTAAAATAATGTTTAAATTCCGTTTAAAAGCCACACGGTTGGTCTAACCTATTTGTAATAAACTGAAAACGTGTGTGGTTACAAGTAACTTGAAATAAAATAAAAGTGTTGCTGTTGTTTAAACTTATTAAATGCGTGGTCAAAATATTAAAAGTCTCGTTAAAACAAAGTTTAACTATGTGTGAAGTGTTCTTTTGAGGTAACTCGATGTTGAGAATGGTTGTTTCTAATTGAAGGTGACTAATGTAGTAAAGTAATTTAAAATAAAACATTCAAAGTTACTCACAGTGTTTACAATGGCTTAATTATACTTGTTTAAAAAAATTACCTTGTATTAAATAAATAAAATAGTGAAGTTGATTATACTTAAATGCTAGATTAACTTAAGTTAAAACATGAAGTATAGCAGTCGGTTGCTTGATAATAGTTCTCGTCTGGTTGAAACTGGTAGTAGAAACTTCTTCTTCAGATTGCAGGTAGTCTGAGTATGTCACGTCTCGTAAAGTCTGGACAATATCATAAACAAACGTATGCTTTTACGTACCTGATTGTGTTTACTTGAAGTTCACTAAACTGTCAACTCAGCTTACAATCACCAACTCCCTTTGGTTGCAAGGTTATGTTACCTTGTTTATTAATTAGTGGGCGCCACACGGATTTATTTAGGGAAAATCCCGTGTAAAACCCACGCACAATATTACTGGATGATTAGAAAATTTAAAATAGTTGAGTACCACCTTTTGGCAATGCTATTCCAATATGTTAAACACAACAGAAGGTTGTTTAAGCTTATTAAAAGAAAATATTCAATTATCCTATAGAAATAAATCAAAATCAGGTGATGCTGTTAATAATGGGTTTATTTACACCCTTATAGTGAATTCAAAAAATAAATATAATGTAAACATACAAAGTTGTACAATTAAAAGTCAGTTATTACATGCCTTATACGGCTTGCTCAGAACATGAATTATAAATCTGGTTAAGTCCAGATACTATTTATTTTTAATATTAAATTATGATTATCTCAGTTGTGAATTCTTTGAGACACGAAAGAAAACAATTATGCCTACACAATATCCAATAATCCTTTTGATATAAAATTGATCAACAAAGTTTTAGGTTACTTTTGCAAAGTAATTAAAAAAAAAAACACGATCTGTTGAAAGATCGCGCGTTTCATCAACGCTTGCTTTTTTAGTGACAATATTTATCAAGTGAGAACCCTTACAACTAACATATAGCTTAATTACTAATAACAAATTTGTATAATAAATCGAGACGTGGTGTAATCTTAAATAATGTTTTTGTGTTTTGCGTCAGTACAGGTTATGGTTGCAAAAAATACAGGTTATTGCACTCAGATCAAGATTAATAATGATTGCACTTTTACCTTCTGAGTTTTAATTATTTAATTAAAACTTGTTAATCACTTAAGTAATCGGATTATAATGATTACTGGGTTTCGGCACTAAATTCGCACAAGAACAGAATAATGTGATCCTCTTCTGACTAAAATGGGTCGTGAATAATAACAATAAATTATTTTCTGTTCGTTATTCCCGCACAAAATTAAAATGAAACTGCACTTAATCACTGTTGTTGGTTGTGGATGAACTTGAAGTAATCGTTTCTTGTTGTTGAACTATTGGTTCCAATGTGCTATGTAACTGACGCTAAGTGTTATTAAAAAACGTGGAGATGACGGGCACACGTCTGTGCTGCATGCTAGTTAGTAAAGGTCTGTCTCAAAATTCGTTGTTTAGTCTTTATATACCCCTCTCTTTGATCGGCTCTAGGTAAAATGTTGATTACTAACTAATTTTCTGATTGGCTTTGGCCGGTGTGTCGGTGTGACGTGTCACTTTTTGACAGTTGATAACGGCTTTTCCTAACCGTCAAATGTCGTGGTGGTAACTAGTTGTCGTTCTTGTTATTATTTATAAACAGTTTCTCGATGTACATTTTTAGAATGATGCTAACATTTCTCCCGCACTAAATACAGTTGCGATTGGGTTAATATTACTATCAAATTAAAGATTGTTCCTTTTCCTTTAATTTGATATCACTCGTTCTCGAATTACTTTCACTTTGACCGACATTGTTATAAAACCAACGTTCGGGTACATTATTCTTACTGTCGTCTGCTCTTTATGAGTCGCCGATTTTACACTTTTGGTTAACCTTGCTTGTATTCACATAACATTTTATTAATCAAATGTTTATGCGCGAACACCATTAATGCTGTACTGACGTTTTTTTTTGCTGAACATTACTTGTACACCTTAACTCTATACATTGTAATAAATGATCCTACTGACTATGACATTTCGTTTCACGCTAATTTGTTTTAAGCTACTATTTAACAATTAAAATTATGATTAAACCTATTGTTTTAATAACATTTTTTGTTATGTCAAGGCATAACCATAGTTCTGTGAATTTTAGTTTACACTTGTGATAATCCTCGATAGCCGTTTTACTGACTAATGTTTGGTCTAAGCTTGCTAAGGCATATCGCCTACATTGAAATTTGGCCCTAATAATGCCTATTGGTTCTCAATTCGGTAAATTGTGGAGACATCTTATTTGTATAAGATTCTCTTTTATAAATAGTTCTCTTTTCTAACAGGTATATTTGATGTTGAAATACATCTTAGTTCTCACTATGTAGCCATTGTTAACATTGGTTTTGGCATTCATAATCTACTGGTCGTTGTCACATCTAGTATCAGCAAAATGCTGATTTTGCTTTCACAGTATTTAACTGCTCATCAGTTCATTTCTTGTTTACAAATGACATTCGGTTTACATCAACTATTTACTGAATTGACAGCTGAATGTAAATTTATTCTGTCCATTAGTTCGTTTTAGTCTCAGTCTAGTTGTAGTGTCAGACAGCCCTTGGGTTACTGTTTCATGTGGCACTTCTGCTTCATTCTTCTTTCTTGGTTTCTTCTTTCTTGTTTATTTCTACTATTATATACCTATTTACATGGTTGTTCTGTTTTTATAAAATCTGATAACATACACTTAGGTTAGGTGACATCTTGTGATGTTACATATACACCCTCTTTAAAATTGATCATTTGAAAAAATTTATTTTTTGTAAAATTATCAATTCATGTCAGTTTCTTAGTATACTTCAATAAAAAAATTTTCTCTTGTACTCTTTGATTTTTTAAACATACTATTGGTGTATTACTCTAGGTTGGCTTTTTATCCAATGGTACAATTCTTAATTTACTAGTATTTTCAAGTTGCTTACTCTCTAAGTCATTTAACTACAATTGATCTTGTTTCTCAAGTTAACTATTCCCTGTCTTATTCACATTCTACTTTCTCATTACATATCTTTGCATTCGTGATTATCTTAATGGTTATTATAATTCATACCTCACAGATTCTTTCATAATATTCCTTGATACAATAAAACAATATAATTCCCTAACTGTTGTAGAGGTTTCGGAATCAGGGTGGCTCACTGTGGCTAACATCCTCTGCCGTTCCTCACTACACATTCTCAGATTCAGAGGCATTACTCTTCTCTGTCTGAGTAAAAAAATAAACATTGCACCTGGCAATAGTTGCACTATCACAACTCAAAAAAAATATCACATATCATTCATATTCAATAATATAATATATTCACTATAATATTCAAGGTATCAGAGGTTTTCATTTAGATCACATTTCCATCTTTATACTTGCTAACATACTTTCTTTCTTACAGGTAATTATTTCTTTTAGACTTGATGTTTTTCAGCTATGCTTTTATCAGCTATATAGTTACTTATGTAATAGTTAACAATTTGTTTTGGTTCATTTAAATATTCTTAAGATTATACACTTGTTTTGATGTTTACAATACTTATGCGTTTGGTTTGTTCTATCTAGAGTCTACAATATTTTTGTTTTCACAATAGTCCATTATATCTTTCTTAACGAGTTATATTCATCCTGAATTATCAGGGCTTACATTGTTTGTATACTAAATGTTTTTTTTTTTTTTTTTTATGTTCTCTGACATATTCTGATGATGTATAATATTTGATAATTGACAAACATTTTTCTTTCCTTTCATTCCATTATAACTATAGTTATTCTTACAATTAACACTCTTTGTTATTTTTCTTCTCTACTCCTTCAAGTGATGGTGGTTTTCACTTATTCTGGATGATTTTATATACTATATACTATGCTGTAATTACAATTTCATTTGACAATATAATAACATACTAATATCTAATTTCATAGACATTCTTGGGGTTTACATGGTTTGTTTCACAAATATTATTTTTTTCTTTCCTTACATTCCATAATAATGTCCTTCTTTTATTTTACACACTTTGTTATACTGCCTCTCTACTCCTTCAAAGGTTAGTTGGGTGAACCTTTATTCTGGACGATTTAATTTAACATTTGAGTTTTATGAGAGGTATACAATAATCATTTTATAAACATTAAGTCACATCGAATATCCATCTGGATACATATTTTTTCTCTAGGTATAGTACAGTAGTTGTATTTTCTTATTAAATCATTTGATTGACCTTATATAATTTTCTATCCCTTGGGGTGATAGATCTGGTAAATTTTCATCAGTAACAAATGGTTTGGCTTACATCTTAAATCTACACACTTTTGTAACTTGATAAGGCAAATTGACTAGTTATAGTTAATTAGTTACCTTCAACCTTTTGTAGCTTAACAATAAATGAGTTTGTTTATAGTAGTGGTTTTTTAAATATATATATTTTATCTTTTATACCCTAAACGTTCGGGTGAGAAATGTTGCTTACTATTACATATTATCCATCCTTAATATTAATAATTTTTTACTAGTTCATATTCATGGGGTTATTTGTGCTCTTCCACTCTATTTATTGGTATTGTATTCTGGCGTCTTGGGATATGCTGGGTCGGCTGCCATCTCCGGGTCTGAACTCTCTAGAGCTGCCTGCTCGGTTGTGCACTATTGTAAAGCCAGGCCTCTCACAGACTGGTACCCAATCTCCTTCGTCATCATTATTTGTGGTGTTTGGCGGCGGTCGGGTATCAGGTCTCCCTGGGTCGGACTGGTCATTGGCTTGTACAAAATTCACTTGTGGCCTGTAGTCGCTATTGCGGTTGTCACCCTCAATGCTACTACTCCTCCATCGTCCTCCTCTCATGCTTCCTCTGTCTCCACTGTAGCTGTCTCTACGTTGGTATCGTCGCCTTCTATCGGAGTCGTAATTAGCTTGTACATAATTTGCTCGTCGATATTGCGACGGTTGGTTATTCCCGCCTTGGTTTGGTGGTCGATTAGTGTTGTTATTAAAATTGGGTCGCCGGTTATTGTTATTATTATTGTTATTCGGGTTATTTGGCCTATTATTATTGTTATTGTTATTAGCGTTATTATAATTTTGGTTTGTCTGACCGTTATTATTAAAATTATTTCGAGAATTTCGAGGGTAGTTATTATTATTATTGTTCGTATTGCCGCCTGTGGTATTAAACTGGTCATTTCGTCGACGACTCCTACGGTAATACCCCTCGTGCTCCTGATCTTCGAGCAGCGCTGACATAGCTGCTATTGTCTTAATCTGTCCCCACTGACGTGCTTTTGCGACACCCTCTTCAAAGTGATAAGACAATTTTGTGACAAGACATTCCTCCGGTATCTTTGTTTCTAGGTTTCTTGCGAGACATACTTGACCTAAGAAATATGAAGTCATGGTCCCTCCTCGGTTCGCATCGTATCTTCCGTGGCATATATGGTCTCGTACGATGTTTTGCGTCGCCTCGGACCAGTATTTTGCGCGGAATTGAGTTTTAAATTCATCGTAGCTGTGAACCTCGTGGCGTGTTGCGGTCCACCAATTGTCGTAGATTTCTTTAAAGTATTCGTCGATCAAACTTTTTATGTTATTCCACCTAGTTTCTCTAATCCGCGCCAAGTGTTCTTCCACACGCGCTAAAAATTCGATGGGATTACGTCGATAATTTCTAAAATTGATAGCGTCGCGGTTATCATTCGGTAGTAAGTACTGACCTGGTATCGGACGGTTGCGGATAATCTCAATCTCCTCCCGCATTTGTACTATTTCCTGCTGTCTAAGTTCTTCAATCCTCTCTCGATTTGCGACCGTTAAATTCATCACTGCATCTACAGAGGTACTCACTTCTTCGCAGCGCTCACCTACGTCTAACCTTACTCGTTTAATTTCATCTTGATTTGTCCTTTTTAAAGACTCTATCCTTGCTTCGGTCACCTCCTCCATGGTATTGAATCTCCCGTCGACCTCTTCTCTGGTTCGCTGCAGGTCCTGGTCATGTTGTTCACACCTTTTATTTACTTCGACGATTTCCTCCCTCACAACGGCAATCTCCACGTCTACTCTGGTGTTTATCTTATCATTGCCTTCTTCCATCCTCCTGCTAATTTCGATTAAGGTGGTGTTCAATTCTTCTCGAATGGCCTGGCTGTTATCGTCGATTTTACCGTTCAGCGCATCCATAGACTTATGAGTATTGTCTATCCTTTTATTTAGGTCCTCCTTCAGCGATTCCACATTTTTACTAAGCGATTCCAGATTTCTATTTAAGTTCCGATGGTCCTCCCTTATCGACTCTATATTTCTATTTAACACCTCGACATTCCTTTGATTTTCTTCCCGGGATTTCTTACCATCTTCCTGTAATGCTTCCATATTTTTATTCATTGATCGACTATCTTCCTGTAATGCTTCCATATTTTTATTCATTGATCGACTATCTTCCTTAATCTGTCCGAATTGTTCCATCATCATTCTCATCATGTGATCCCATCTTGCCTCTTCGGGTGGTCTGTTTGTTTGGTTGTGGGATTTCTTCAAGCCATCTGGGTTGGTTGTCGACAGTCACTTCTATCTCTGGTTCTACGTGAGGTGTTTCGTCGTTACTAGTTTCGATATTATTGATTGTAATAACTCCCATCTCGTCTGTGGGCTGCGCTTCGTATGCATCTACATCCCGTTGTATCTCTCCTACCCTACTGTCCTTATATCTTGTATCGTATTGGTGGGTGTGCGGCATGTTAATTTTTTCGTGTCTACCGGGCTAATATAAAATATAAAAAATATATTTATTTAATATTTTTTAAGCCACACTAGTTGGTGTGCCAATTTATAATAAACGCGATTCGGGGTTATTTTTAAATGTTAAAGTTAATGCCCCGCGTTGTATGCGTCAATTTATAAGTCAATTTATAAGAAAACGATTATTAGTGGTTGATTCAAACTGATTATGTTTATTTGTTTACAATAATTATATTAAAATAATGTTTAAATTCCGTTTAAAAGCCACACGGTTGGTCTAACCTATTTGTAATAAACTGAAAACGTGTGTGGTTACAAGTAACTTGAAATAAAATAAAAGTGTTGTTGTTGTTTAAACTTATTAAATTCGTGGTCAAAATATTAAAAGTCTCGTTAAAACAAAGTTTAACTATGTGTGAAGTGTTCTTTTGAGGTAACTCGATGTTGAGAATGGTTGTTTCTAATTGAAGGTGACTAATGTAGTAAAGTAATTTAAAATAAAACATTCAAAGTTACTCACAGTGTTTACAATGGCTTAATTATACTTGTTTAAAAAAATTCCCTTGTATTAAATAAATAAAATAGTGAAGTTGATTATACTTAAATGCTAGATTAACTTAAGTTAAAACATGAAGTATAGCAGTCGGTTGCTTGATAATAGTTCTCGTCTGGTTGAAACTGGTAGTAGAAACTTCTTCTTCAGATTGCAGGTAGTCTGAGTATGTCACGTCTCGTAAAGTCTGGACAATATCATAAACAAACGTATGCTTTTACGTACCTGATTGTGTTTACTTGAAGTTCACTAAACTGTCAACTCAGCTTACAATCACCAACTCCCTTTGGTTGCAAGGTTATGTTACCTTGTTTATTAATTAGTGGGCGCCACACGGATTTATTTAGGGAAAATCCCGTGTAAAACCCACGCACAATATTACTGGATGATTAGAAAATTTAAAATAGTTGAGTACCACCTTTTGGCAATGCTATTCCAATATGTTAAACACAACAGAAGGTTGTTTAAGCTTATTAAAAGAAAATATTCAATTATCCTATAGAAATAAATCAAAATCAGGTGATGCTGTTAATAATGGGTTTATTTACACCCTTATAGTGAATTCAAAAAATAAATATAATGTAAACATACAAAGTTGTACAATTAAAAGTCAGTTATTACATGCCTTATACGGCTTGCTCAGAACATGAATTATAAATCTGGTTAAGTCCAGATACTATTTATTTTTAATATTAAAATTATGATTATCTCAGTTGTGAATTCTTTGAGACACGAAAGAAAACAATTATGCCTACACAATATCCAATAATCCTTTTGATATAAAATTGATCAACAAAGTTTTAGGTTACTTTTGCAAAGTAATTAAAAAAAAAACACGATCTGTTGAAAGATCGCGCGTTTCATCAACGCTTGCTTTTTTAGTGACAATATTTATCAAGTGAGAACCCTTACAACTAACATATAGCTTAATTACTAATAACAAATTTGTATAATAAATCGAGACGTGGTGTAATCTTAAATAATGTTTTTGTGTTTTGCGTCAGTACAGGTTATGGTTGCAAAAAATACAGGTTATTGCACTCAGATCAAGATTAATAATGATTGCACTTTTACCTTCTGAGTTTTAATTATTTAATTAAAACTTGTTAATCACTTAAGTAATCGGATTATAATGATTACTGGGTTTCGGCACTAAATTCGCACAAGAACAGAATAATGTGATCCTCTTCTGACTAAAATGGGTCGTGAATAATAACAATAAATTATTTTCTGTTCGTTATTCCCGCACAAAATTAAAATGAAACTGCACTTAATCACTGTTGTTGGTTGTGGATGAACTCGAAGTAATCGTTTCTTGTTGTTGAACTATTGGTTCCAATGTGCTATGTAACTGACGCTAAGTGTTATTAAAAAACGTGGAGATGACGGGCACACGTCTGTGCTGCATGCTAGTTAGTAAAGGTCTGTCTCAAAATTCGTTGTTTTGTCTTTATATACCCCTCTCTTTGATCGGCTCTAGGTAAAAATGTTGATTACTAACTAATTTTCTGATTGGCTTTGGCCGGTGTGTCGGTGTGACGTGTCACTTTTTGACAGTTGATAACGGCTTTTCCTAACCGTCAAATGTCGTGGTGGTAACTACTAGTTGTCGTTCTTGTTATTATTTATAAACAGTTTCTCGATGTACATTTTTAGAATGATGCTAACATTTCTCCCGCACTAAATACAGTTGCGATTGGGTTAATATTACTATCAAATTAAAGATTGTTCCTTTTCCTTTAATTTGATATCACTCGTTCTCGAATTACTTTCACTTTGACCGACATTGTTATAAAACCAACGTTCGGGTACATTATTCTTACTGTCGTCTGCTCTTTATGAGTCGCCGATTTTACACTTTTGGTTAACCTTGCTTGTATTCACATAACATTTTATTAATCAAATGTTTATGCGCGAACACCATTAATGCTGTACTGACTTTTTTTTTGCTGAACATTACTTGTACACCTTAACTCTATACATTGTAATAAATGATCCTACTGACTATGACATTTCGTTTCACGCTAATTTGTTTTAAGCTACTATTTAACAATTAAAATTATGATTAAACCTATTGTTTTAATAACATTTTTTGTTATGTCAAGGCATAACCATAGTTCTGTGCATTTTAGTTTACACTTGTGATAATCCTCGATAGCCGTTTTACTGACTAATGTTTGGTCTAAGCTTGCTAAGGCATATCGCCTACATTGAAATTTGGCCCTAATAATGCCTATTGGTTCTCAATTCGGTAAATTGTGGAGACATCTTATTTGTATAAGATTCTCTTTTATAAATAGTTCTCTTTTCTAACAGGTATATTTGATGTTGAAATACATCTTAGTTCTCACTATGTAGCCATTGTTAACATTGGTTTTGGCATTCATAATCTACTGGTCGTTGTCACATCTAGTATCAGCAAAATGCTGATTTTGCTTTCACAGTATTTAACTGCTCATCAGTTCATTTTTTGTTTACAAATGACATTCGGTTTACATCAACTATTTACTGAATTGACAGCTGAATGTAAATTTATTCTGTCCATTAGTTCGTTTTAGTCTCAGTCTAGTTGTAGTGTCAGACAGCCCTTGGGTTACTGTTTCATGTGGCACTTCTGCTTCATTCTTCTTTCTTGGTTTCTTCTTTCTTGTTTATTTCTACTATTATATACCTATTTACATGGTTGTTCTGTTTTTATAAAATCTGATAACATACACTTAGGTTAGGTGACATCTTGTGATGTTACATATACACCCTCTTTAAAATTGATCATTTGAAAAAATTTATTTTTTGTAAAATTATCAATTCATGTCAGTTTCTTAGTATACTTCAATAAAAAAATTTTCTCTTGTACTCTTTGATTTTTTAAACATACTATTGGTGTATTACTCTAGGTTGGCTTTTTATCCAATGGTACAATTCTTAATTTACTAGTATTTTCAAGTTGCTTACTCTCTAAGTCATTTAACTACAATTGATCTTGTTTCTCAAGTTAACTATTCCCTGTCTTATTCACATTCTACTTTCTCATTACATATCTTTGCATTCGTGATTATCTTAATGGTTATTATAATTCATACCTCACAGATTCTTTCATAATATTCCTTGATACAATAAAACAATATAATTCCCTAACTGTTGTAGAGGTTTCGGAATCAGGGTGGCTCACTGTGGCTAACATCCTCTGCCGTTCCTCACTACACATTCTCAGATTCAGAGGCATTACTCTTCTCTGTCTGAGTAAAAAAATAAACATTGCACCTGGCAATAGTTGCACTATCACAACTCAAAAAAAATATCACATATCATTCATATTCAATAATATAATATATTCACTATAATATTCAAGGTATCAGAGGTTTTCATTTAGATCACATTTCCATCTTTATACTTGCTAACATACTTTCTTTCTTACAGGTAATTATTTCTTTTAGACTTGATGTTTTTCAGCTATGCTTTTATCAGCTATATAGTTACTTATGTACTAGTTAACAATTTGTTTTGGTTCATTTAAATATTCTTAAGATTATACACTTGTTTTGATGTTTACAATACTTATGCATTTGGTTTGTTCTATCTAGAGTCTACAATATTTTTGTTTTCACAATAGTCCATTATATCTTTCTTAACGAGTTATATTCATCCTGAATTATCAGGGCTTACATTGTTTGTATACTAAATGTTTTTTTTTTTTTTTTTTATGTTCTCTGACATATTCTGATGATGTATAATATTTGATAATTGACAAACATTTTTCTTTCCTTTCATTCCATTATAACTATAGTTATTCTTACAATTAACACTCTTTGTTATTTTTCTTCTCTACTCCTTCAAGTGATGGTGGTTTTCACTTATTCTGGATGATTTTATATACTATATACTATGCTGTAATTACAATTTCATTTGACAATATAATAACATACTAATATCTAATTTCATAGACATTCTTGGGGTTTACATGGTTTGTTTCACAAATATTATTTTTTTCTTTCCTTACATTCCATAATAATGTCCTTCTTTTATTTTACACACTTTGTTATACTGCCTCTCTACTCCTTCAAAGGTTAGTTGGGTGAACCTTTATTCTGGACGATTTAATTTAACATTTGAGTTTTATGAGAGGTATACAATAATCATTTTATAAACATTAAGTCACATCGAATATCCATCTGGATACATATTTTTTCTCTAGGTATAGTACAGTAGTTGTATTTTCTTATTAAATCATTTGATTGACCTTATATAATTTTCTATCCCTTGGGGTGATAGATCTGGTAAATTTTCATCAGTAACAAATGGTTTGGCTTACATCTTAAATCTACACACTTTTGTAACTTGATAAGGCAAATTGACTAGTTATAGTTAATTAGTTACCTTCAACCTTTTGTAGCTTAACAATAAATGAGTTTGTTTATAGTAGTGGTTTTTTAAATATATATATTTTATCTTTTATACCCTAAACGTTCGGGTGAGAAATGTTGCTTACTATTACATATTATCCATCCTTAATATTAATAATTTTTTACTAGTTCATATTCATGGGGTTATTTGTGCTCTTCCACTCTATTTATTGGTATTGTATTCTGGCGTCTTGGGATGTGCTGGGTCGGCTGCCATCTCCGGGTCTGAACTCTCTAGAGCTGCCTGCTCGGTTGTGCACTATTGTAAAGCCAGGCCTCTCACAGACTGGTACCCAATCTCCTTCGTCATCATTATTTATGGTGTTTGGCGGCGGTCGGGTATCAGGTCTCCCTGGGTCGGACTGGTCATTGGCTTGTACAAAATTCACTTGTGGCCTGTAGTCGCTATTGCGGTTGTCACCCTCAATGCTACTACTCCTCCATCGTCCTCCTCTCATGCTTCCTCTGTCTCCACTGTAGCTGTCTCTACGTTGGTATCGTCGCCTTCTATCGGAGTCGTAATTAGCTTGTACATAATTTGCTCGTCGATATTGCGACGGTTGGTTATTCCCGCCTTGGTTTGGTGGTCGATTAGTGTTGTTATTAAAATTGGGTCGCCGGTTATTGTTATTATTATTGTTATTCGGGTTATTTGGCCTATTATTATTGTTATTGTTATTAGCGTTATTATAATTTTGGTTTGTCTGACCGTTATTATTAAAATTATTTCGAGAATTTCGAGGGTAGTTATTATTATTATTGTTCGTATTGCTGCCTGTGGTATTAAACTGGTCATTTCGTCGACGACTCCTACGGTAATACCCCTCGTGCTCCTGATCTTCGAGCAGCGCTGACATAGCTGCTATTGTCTTAATCTGTCCCCACTGACGTGCTTTTGCGACACCCTCTTCAAAGTGATAAGACAATTTTGTGACAAGACATTCCTCCGGTATCTTTGTTTCTAGGTTTCTTGCGAGACATACTTGACCTAAGAAATATGAAGTCATGGTCCCTCCTCGGTTCGCATCGTATCTTCCGTGGCATATATGGTCTCGTACGATGTTTTGCGTCGCCTCGGACCAGTATTTTGCGCGGAATTGAGTTTTAAATTCATCGTAGCTGTGAACCTCGTGGCGTGTTGCGGTCCACCAATTGTCGTAGATTTCTTTAAAGTATTCGTCGATCAAACTTTTTATGTTATTCCACCTAGTTTCTCTAATCCGCGCCAAGTGTTCTTCCACACGCGCTAAAAATTCGATGGGATTACGTCGATAATTTCTAAAATTGATAGCGTCGTGGTTATCATTCGGTAGTAAGTACTGACCTGGTATCGGACGGTTGCGGATAATCTCAATCTCCTCCCGCATTTGTACTATTTCCTGCTGTCTAAGTTCTT
The DNA here is from genome assembly GCA_034769895.1 of Magicicada septendecula. Classification (NCBI taxonomy): domain Eukaryota; kingdom Metazoa; phylum Arthropoda; class Insecta; order Hemiptera; family Cicadidae; genus Magicicada; species Magicicada septendecula. The sequence goes on along the minus strand of CM068367.1, from coordinate 515,519,832 downwards.
CAATCCTCTCTCGATTTGCGACCGTTAAATTCATCACTGCATCTACAGAGGTACTCACTTCTTCGCAGCGCTCACCTACGTCTAACCTTACTCGTTTAATTTCATCTTGATTTGTCCTTTTTAAAGACTCTATCCTTGCTTCGGTCACCTCCTCCATGGTATTGAATCTCCCGTCGACCTCTTCTCTGGTTCGCTGCAGGTCCTGGTCATGTTGTTCACACCTTTTATTTACTTCGACGATTTCCTCCCTCACAACGGCAATCTCCACGTCTACTCTGGTGTTTATCTTATCATTGCCTTCTTCCATCCTCCTGCTAATTTCGATTAAGGTGGTGTTCAATTCTTCTCGAATGGCCTGGCTGTTATCGTCGATTTTACCGTTCAGCGCGTCCATAGACTTATGAGTATTGTCTATCCTTTTATTTAGGTCCTCCTTCAGCGATTCCACATTTTTACTAAGCGATTCCAGATTTCTATTTAAGTTCCGATGGTCCTCCCTTATCGACTCTATATTTCTATTTAACACCTCGACATTCCTTTGATTTTCTTCCCGGGATTTCTTACCATCTTCCTGTAATGCTTCCATATTTTTATTCATTGATCGACTATCTTCCTGTAATGCTTCCATATTTTTATTCATTGATCGACTATCTTCCTTAATCTGTCCGAATTGTTCCATCATCATTCTCATCATGTGTTCCCATCTTGCCTCTTCGGGTGGTCTGTTTGTTTGGTTGTGGGATTTCTTCAAGCCATCTGGGTTGGTTGTCGACAGTCACTTCTATCTCTGGTTCTACTCATCACCACTTTTTTTTTTTAAAAGAAATCTGCTAAGATTTTCAATTGATGAGTGTTGCCAACTTAATCTAATTACTGAGGTCAACTCACAGTATCAGATATTTTGTTCAGAATATCATCCCCTTTGTGTTTTCATGAAATAAGAAACAAATAAACCTTTTTCTGTATTTTATAAACTCAAATCAAATTGGTTGTGCTCATCACCACTTTTTTTTTTTAAAAGAAATCTGCTAAGATTTTCAATTGATGAGTGTTGCCAACTTAATCTAATTACTGAGGTCAACTCACAGTATCAGATATTTTGTTCAGAATATCATCCCCTTTTTGTTTTCATGAAATAAGAAACAAATAAACCTTTTTCTGTATTTTATAAACTCAAATCCTTTATTTATTCTTTAATTTTTTCTAAATGTAAAACATAATTTTTAACAAAGTTCGGCCAGCTGTATGTTTATAAGCTCAGAGTGGCAGCAGTAACTCTTAGATCTCAGGTTTTTTAAAACATTTTATATTTTGTATTTAATAAATAAAATACAATTATGATGTTCTGTAGGTCCTTTAGACTACGATATAACAACAGTATTGACAGGGAAAGTACCAAAATACATATGATGAGAAATAGTCACAATGTATCTTAAAAGGATTATATTAAGAGTGTAAAACAGTTCAGTGTGTAGGTTAAGTTATATAAATGTTTTTTAGACTTAATTTAGCTTTAAATTATGTTAGCACTATACATCAATGGTGGCTTATGCTTATGTCCATATTATTAATCATTATTGTTCTCAGTGAAAGTTAATTATGGTTTTTATAAAAAGCATATGCAAAGTTTTTTGAAACCGTTAGATCAGGTTTAACAGGGAATATTTCAGATTAATTTTAGATCAAAAAATACTTCTCTCCCTGTTGTTAATTGGTCCAATTTCTTCAGAGATGTCCTGGTTTGATTCTGTAGATTCTTGTAGCAATTCTTTCTTCTATTTTGATCTTGATATTTATAATTATTCAATTGTTTATCTGGAGATGCACTGATATCACATATATTATAATTTATTTTTCACTATAAGTATTTAAATCAACCTTTTTGCATTCAGTTGTTTTAGAATCAATCCATTTTCTTCCTCCACATATTAGTTGCTAAGGCCTCTCTTAGATATCTCCTTGGTTTCCAAGTAACATTTTTATATCACCCTGGTGACATCATAAGAATAATATAAACAAACCTTTTACTATTTTATATGTCATTTTCTTTTAAAAGGATATACCTTTTTTATAAGAGCTCTTATCTTCTTTTTATTTGTTTCTTTGTTCTTCTGATAAAAAACTGATCATTTTGACATCACTCTTGACTATTTTCTGATCTATATTTCCTGAGCTAATGATTTACATTTTTTTTTTAATTATTTTTGTTCCAAACTTATTTATTATTTCTTTTGTACCTTTCACTTTCTTAAATTTATTTTATACATTTGGTAATCTTTTAACATAAACTGACATTGTTTCCTTATTATTTTAATAGAAATCTTATTCATATAATTTGACTGACTATGATTTTGGTACTTTCTTGTTAAGACTAACATTAGTGTTATTAACACTAGTATACATAATCTTAATAAATGTGACAAAAACTGATTACTAATAACTATTAGTAATATGTTATAATTCCCCTTAACTGACTGTGTTTATAACTTTACAGTCTGCACACAAAAAACAAATTTCATAAGTAAGTTCTTACTTTAATTATAATAAACATAACATACAATAAACAGTTAAAATTAAACATATTCAATTAAGTCTTTCTTAAAATGTTATGTCTCCTGGTACTTTTTAATAATACAATCATGGTATATTTATGTTACTAGGGCATGGAAAAAATGTCACGTAACATAATGCCCCCCCAGAAAACAGGTTATTTTAGTAATAAATAGATTGCTTAAATAAGCTGATTGACTTCACCATTACTTTTCTCATTGTCCATAATACTTTTTTATTTCAGCACCTAAAACATGATATTGAGTCTTCATACTTTTCACACCTTGAGTCATATTGTCATATTTTTTATTTCTTTACCTCATCGTTTGTATCTTCCCTAACATTAAATACTACATATGGGTTCGGATTCGGAGGGGCACTATTGGCTTCCATTACTCCGCCGTTTTCCCTAAATATATCATCTGAAATCAGAGGAACTTCATCTCTGTCCAGAAAAAAATAAAGTTGCACTATCACAACACAATACATATAATAATTACCTACAAGGTAACTCCTTCGCTACAAACTTATATTCCAGGGATTGTTAAATTATTTCTTTGAGGTCTATTCACATTTTTATTCTATCACTATTTCACATCTAGTGCTTTATCAGTTCAAAATAACTTTCTATCTTTCACATGTAATTGGTTAACCTTACTCAACCTACATGTTGTATTATTTCCATCTTAGCACTGTCAATCAATAATATTTTAGATTCTATTTTCATCTAAATCATTCTAACTCTTCTTAATAAATTCAAAATAATTTCTTCTTAATAAATTCAAAATAATTTCTTCCAAAACACATGGTAAGCTGTTCTTACTTAATTTAGAATTTTGGGGTTTTCTTCTTAATAGATTCAAAATAATTTCTTCTTTAACTCATGGTAAGATGTTCTTACTTAATTTAGAATTTTGATGTTTTTTGTTCATGTTTTTTTAAATCTTCATTGGTCATTACTTTTATCATCATATTTTCTTCTCAATTCTCCCTTTCTTTTGCAAGTTCATTTGTTTTAATTACTTATTTATCTTTTTATGATTTTTATGCGTTCCATCTGTCAGCCGTTTCTTCTTTTTCATCTTCTGGTTTAAACCGGATTACTCCACTATTATTTTTTCCCTGTGGTGGATTCTGTCGGTTAAATGCATCAACAAACTTTGCTATGGGATTGCCCCATTTTGGATCACTCCCGTACATTTCAATGTTGTCATATGAGTATATTCATTCGTCTTCATTACTGAGACCAGGCTCAGGTTCTTTGTTTTCACGACGGTTACCTCGTTTGTCCACCTTTCTTGGTCGCTGTTCATCATGTCTGCTCGAGTCCCTCTCCTCAGCCATTATATAATTTACTTGGGCTTGATTGGTTCCCTGATTGTTACTTGGTGGATCTTCCGGAGGTATATCCCTGTTTCTGTCCCCACTTCTTGACCTCATATAATCATTGTGATCATTCCACTGTCTCCTGTTGTCGTCGTCTCTTCCATATCGTCTGTCATAATTTCTGTCATTATTAAAATTCTTACGTCTTCCTTGAAATCGCCTGTTATTCGGATTTCTATTATATCCCTCCGTCTGTACGTGGTTTATTGGCTGTCGACTGTCGTTTGGTTGTTCATTGTTCCTATCATTCCAATCCTCAGTTCTTCTTCGACTCCTGTAATAATAATTTTCTCTCTCAAAACCTTCTAAGAGAGCCTCCATCTCTCCAATAGTTTTTATCTGTCCACACCTACGAGCCCGTACAATGTCTTCTCCAAAGTGATATGACAATTTGGCTATGAGACACTCCTCAGGGATTTTTGGTTGTAAATGTCGAGCTACCCAGACTTCACCCAAAAAGTAAGCAGTCATTGTCTGTCCTCTTCTAGCATCATATCTGCCAGTGCTCAAATTGTCTCGGACTATATTTTGGATAGACTCAGACCAATACTTTATTTTAAAAATTTGTTTAAATTCGTTATAATTGGTGATTTCATTTCTTACTGCCTTCCACCAGTTATCATTACTATTTTTAAAACTCATCGAGGAGATTCTTTATTATTGGCCACCGATTTTCTTTGATTCTATTCAGACCTTCTTCTAACCTCTCCAAAAATTCTAGAGGGTTCTGACGATATTCTTTAAAGTTTATCACTTCTTTACTTTCTCCGATTAGTGTAGGTACATAGTTTATCGGTCTATGTTTTAGTACCTCTATTTCTTCCTTAAGATTTATTATGTCCTTCTGTTGAATTTCCTCTATCTTCTCCCTGTTGTTGGTAACTTGATTTTGTACCTGTATTATCTTAGTCTCTGCCTGATTATATTGTTCCCCTACCTTATTTTGTGGTGTCTCTAATTGCTCCTGAGTATCTTTGTGAAGTATAACAATACTAGTTTTACTGTTATCTTCCACTTTGATTATTTTGTTTATCAACTCTTCGCACAATTGACTTAAATTTTCCTCGGTTTTCTCAACCTTCTGGTTACTTTCAGTAATTCTATTCCTCATTTCTTCTTTATATTCTTCTAACTGCTGTTTTAATTCCTCTTTATTCTTCTCACTCTCTTCCTTCAACAGTCCTTTTAATTCTTCATTACTTTGTCTAATATCCTCCTTCAACTGCTGTTGTAATGTTTCATTATTGCTTTCCAATTTTTTATTTAATTCCTCCTTATCTTCCCTCATTTGTTCCTTTAATTCCTCATTAGTTTGTTTTAATAAGGTTTCATTATCTACTCTCATTTGTTTCAACTCTTCTTGGTTACTATCCATTTTCTTGTTAAACGTTTCACTGTTACTGTCCATTTTCTTGTCCATTTTTTCCATATCTTCCTTATTTTGTTTCAATGTTTCATTATTTTCTTTCATTTGTTTTAATATTTCGCTGGTTTTGTTATTCCCTTCCATTATAATTCTCATCAACTCCTGCATGCTCATATCTTCTTTTTGTGTGGGTTTATTTGGTTGGTCCCCTGGTGTATCCCTTACTCTGTTTCCATTTCATCAGTGACTGTTACTGGGGTCTCTCTTACCATTACTTCTACTTCTTCAACTGTGGTTGCTTCCTTATCTTCTATATTTAACTCTATCTCTTCTTCTTCCATTCGTTTCCGTGACGTCGCTCTTCTCCTTGACATCTCTGTTGTTAATCGTAGCCGCCACTAGAGTAGAAATCACTGTAAACTCACAATAAGAATGCAAAGCTATTCTCTTTCTAGCCTCACTAGTTGGGCTCCAATTCTGTAATGTGTAATAGCGTGTTACCCTCGAATTATATTGTACAAATCTAATAATCGTTCTTTCTAAATTATATTTTATTTAGCTTCACTATTGGGATAGCCAATTTGTTACATCTAGACTCGAATCTATGGTTATTTATCTGAATTTGTGTCTTGTTTAACTCTGTTATTATTTGTATATATTTTTGTTAATATTAAATTAAGGATGAGTATCTGTTCAGGGGGATGTTTGTTGAGCGCCAATTTGCAATCACCGTTTGCAAATAAAATTTTATTGGTGAAATATCAATAATAAATTTTTGTTCAAATTTATGTAAATAGTATATGGTCTCTTTATTCTGTAATGAACTCTCTTTTATCCTTTTCTTTCAGCAATGGATATGATAACTTGTGCTCATCACCACTTTTTTTTTTTAAAAGAAATCTGCTAAGATTTTCAATTGATGAGTGTTGCCAACTTAATCTAATTACTGAGGTCAACTCACAGTATCAGATATTTTGTTCAGAATATCATCCCCTTTTTGTTTTCATGAAATAAGAAACAAATAAACCTTTTTCTGTATTTTATAAACTCAAATCCTTTATTTATTCTTTAATTTTTTCTAAATGTAAAACATAATTTTTAACAAAGTTCGGCCAGCTGTATGTTTATAAGCTCAGAGTGGCAGCAGTAACTCTTAGATCTCAGGTTTTTTAAAACATTTTATATTTTGTATTTAATAAATAAAATACAATTATGATGTTCTGTAGGTCCTTTAGACTACGATATAACAACAGTATTGACAGGGAAAGTACCAAAATACATATGATGAGAAATAGTCACAATGTATCTTAAAAGGATTATATTAAGAGTGTAAAACAGTTCAGTGTGTAGGTTAAGTTATATAAATGTTTTTTAGACTTAATTTAGCTTTAAATTATGTTAGCACTATACATCAATGGTGGCTTATGCTTATGTCCATATTATTAATCATTATTGTTCTCAGTGAAAGTTAATTATGGTTTTTATAAAAAGCGTATGCAAAGTTTTTTGAAACCGTTAGATCAGGTTTAACAGGGAATATTTCAGATTAATTTTAGATCAAAAAATACTTCTCTCCCTGTTGTTAATTGGTCCAATTTCTTCAGAGATGTCCTGGTTTGATTCTGTAGATTCTTGTAGCAATTCTTTCTTCTATTTTGATCTTGATATTTATAATTATTCAATTGTTTATCTGGAGATGCACTGATATCACATATATTATAATTTATTTTTCACTATAAGTATTTAAATCAACCTTTTTGCATTCAGTTGTTTTAGAATCAATCCATTTTCTTCCTCCACATATTAGTTGCTAAGGCCTCTCTTAGATATCTCCTTGGTTTCCAAGTAACATTTTTATATCACCCTGGTGACATCATAAGAATAATATAAACAAACCTTTTACTATTTTATGTCATTTTCTTTTAAAAGGATATACCTTTTTTATAAGAGCTCTTATCTTCTTTTTATTTGTTTCTTTGTTCTTCTGATAAAAAACTGATCATTTTGACATCACTCTTGACTATTTTCTGATCTATATTTCCTGAGCTAATGATTTACATTTTTTTTTAAATTATTTTTGTTCCAAACTTATTTATTATTTCTTTTGTACCTTTCACTTTCTTAAATTTATTTTATACATTTGGTAATCTTTTAACATAAACTGACATTGTTTCCTTATTATTTTAATAGAAATCTTATTCATATAATTTGACTGACTATGATTTTGGTACTTTCTTGTTAAGACTAACATTAGTGTTATTAACACTAGTATACATAATATTAATAAATGTGACAAAAACTGATTACTAATAACTATTAGTAATATGTTATAATTCCCCTTAACTGACTGTGTTTATAACTTTACAGTCTGCACACAAAAAACAAATTTCATAAGTAAGTTCTTACTTTAATTATAATAAACATAACATACAATAAACAGTTAAAATTAAACATATTCAATTAAGTCTTTCTTAAAATGTTATGTCTCCTGGTACTTTTTAATAATACAATCATGGTATATTTATGTTACTAGGGCATGGAAAAAATGTCACGTAACATAATGCCCCCCCAGAAAACAGGTTATTTTAGTAATAAATAGATTGCTTAAATAAGCTGATTGACTTCACCATTACTTTTCTCATTGTCCATAATACTTTTTTATTTCAGCACCTAAAACATGATATTGAGTCTTCATACTTTTCACACCTTGAGTCATATTGTCATATTTTTTATTTCTTTACCTCATCGTTTGTATCTTCCCTAACATTAAATACTACATATGGGTTCGGATTCGGAGGGGCACTATTGGCTTCCATTACTCCGCCGTTTTCCCTAAATATATCATCTGAAATCAGAGGAACTTCATCTCTGTCCAGAAAAAAATAAAGTTGCACTATCACAACACAATACATATAATAATTACCTACAAGGTAACTCCTTCGCTACAAACTTATATTCCAGGGATTGTTAAATTATTTCTTTGAGGTCTATTCACATTTTTATTCTATCACTATTTCACATCTAGTGCTTTATCAGTTCAAAATAACTTTCTATCTTTCACATGTAATTGGTTAACCTTACTCAACCTACATGTTGTATTATTTCCATCTTAGCACTGTCAATCAATAATATTTTAGATTCTATTTTCATCTAAATCATTCTAACTCTTCTTAATAAATTCAAAATAATTTCTTCTTAATAAATTCAAAATAATTTCTTCCAAAACACATGGTAAGCTGTTCTTACTTAATTTAGAATTTTGGGGTTTTCTTCTTAATAGATTCAAAATAATTTCTTCTTTAACTCATGGTAAGATGTTCTTACTTAATTTAGAATTTTGATGTTTTTTGTTCATGTTTTTTTAAATCTTCATTGGTCATTACTTTTATCATCATATTTTCTTCTCAATTCTCCCTTTCTTTTGCAAGTTCATTTGTTTTAATTACTTATTTATCTTTTTATGATTTTTATGCGTTCCATCTGTCAGCCGTTTCTTCTTTTTCATCTTCTGGTTTAAACCGGATTACTCCACTATTATTTTTTCCCTGTGGTGGATTCTGTCGGTTAAATGCATCAACAAACTTTGCTATGGGATTGCCCCATTTTGGATCACTCCCGTACATTTCAATGTTGTCATATGAGTATATTCATTCGTCTTCATTACTGGGACCAGGCTCAGGTTCTTTGTTTTCACGACGGTTACCTCGTTTGTCCACCTTTCTTGGTCGCTGTTCATCATGTCTGCTCGAGTCCCTCTCCTCAGCCATTATATAATTTACTTGGGCTTGATTGGTTCCCTGATTGTTACTTGGTGGATCTTCCGGAGGTATATCCCTGTTTCTGTCCCCACTTCTTGACCTCATATAATCATTGTGATCATTCCACTGTCTCCTGTTGTCGTCGTCTCTTCCATATCGTCTGTCATAATTTCTGTCATTATTAAAATTCTTACGTCTTCCTTGAAATCGCCTGTTATTCGGATTTCTATTATATCCCTCCGTCTGTACGTGGTTTATTGGCTGTCGACTGTCGTGTGGTTGTTCATTGTTCCTATCATTCCAATCCTCAGTTCTTCTTCGACTCCTGTAATAATAATTTTCTCTCTCAAAACCTTCTAAGAGAGCCTCCATCTCTCCAATAGTTTTTATCTGTCCACACCTACGAGCCCGTACAATGTCTTCTCCAAAGTGATATGACAATTTGGCTATGAGACACTCCTCAGGGATTTTTGGTTGTAAATGTCGAGCTACCCAGACTTCACCCAAAAAGTAAGCAGTCATTGTCTGTCCTCTTCTAGCATCATATCTGCCAGTGCTCAAATTGTCTCGGACTATATTTTGGATAGACTCAGACCAATACTTTATTTTAAAAATTTGTTTAAATTCGTTATAATTGGTGATTTCATTTCTTACTGCCTTCCACCAGTTATCATTACTATTTTTAAAACTCATCGAGGAGATTCTTTATTATTGGCCACCGATTTTCTTTGATTCTATTCAGACCTTCTTCTAACCTCTCCAAAAATTCTAGAGGGTTCTGACGATATTCTTTAAAGTTTATCACTTCTTTACTTTCTCCGATTAGTGTAGGTACATAGTTTATCGGTCTATGTTTTAGTACCTCTATTTCTTCCTTAAGATTTATTATGTCCTTCTGTTGAATTTCCTCTATCTTCTCCCTGTTGTTGGTAACTTGATTTTGTACCTGTATTATCTTAGTCTCTGCCTGATTATATTGTTCCCCTACCTTATTTTGTGGTGTCTCTAATTGCTCCTGAGTATCTTTGTGAAGTATAACAATACTAGTTTTACTGTTATCTTCCACTTTGATTATTTTGTTTATCAACTCTTCGCACAATTGACTTAAATTTTCCTCGGTTTTCTCAACCTTCTGGTTACTTTCAGTAATTCTATTCCTCATTTCTTCTTTATATTCTTCTAACTGCTGTTTTAATTCCTCTTTATTCTTCTCACTCTCTTCCTTCAACAGTCCTTTTAATTCTTCATTACTTTGTCTAATATCCTCCTTCAACTGCTGTTGTAATGTTTCATTATTGCTTTCCAATTTTTTATTTAATTCCTCCTTATCTTCCCTCATTTGTTCCTTTAATTCCTCATTAGTTTGTTTTAATAAGGTTTCATTATCTACTCTCATTTGTTTCAACTCTTCTTGGTTACTATCCATTTTCTTGTTAAACGTTTCACTGTTACTGTCCATTTTCTTGTCCATTTTTTCCATATCTTCCTTATTTTGTTTCAATGTTTCATTATTTTCTTTCATTTGTTTTAATATTTCGCTGGTTTTGTTATTCCCTTCCATTATAATTCTCATCAACTCCTGCATGCTCATATCTTCTTTTTGTGTGGGTTTATTTGGTTGGTCCCCTGGTGTATCCCTTACTCTGTTTCCATTTCATCAGTGACTGTTACTGGGGTCTCTCTTACCATTACTTCTACTTCTTCAACTGTGGTTGCTTCCTTATCTTCTATATTTAACTCTATCTCTTCTTCTTCCATTCGTTTCCGTGACGTCGCTCTTCTCCTTGACATCTCTGTTGTTAATCGTAGCCGCCACTAGAGTAGAAATCACTGTAAACTCACAATAAGAATGCAAAGCTATTCTCTTTCTAGCCTCACTAGTTGGGCTCCAATTCTGTAATGTGTAATAGCGTGTTACCCTCGAATTATATTGTACAAATCTAATAATCGTTCTTTCTAAATTATATTTTATTTAGCTTCACTATTGGGATAGCCAATTTGTTACATCTAGACTCGAATCTATGGTTATTTATCTGAATTTGTGTCTTGTTTAACTCTGTTATTATTTGTATATATTTTTGTTAATATTAAATTAAGGATGAGTATCTGTTCAGGGGGATGTTTGTTGAGCGCCAATTTGCAATCACCGTTTGCAAATAAAATTTTATTGGTGAAATATCAATAATAAATTTTTGTTCAAATTTATGTAAATAGTATATGGTCTCTTTATTCTGTAATGAACTCTCTTTTATCCTTTTCTTTCAGCAATGGATATGATAACTTGTGCTCATCACCACTTTTTTTTTTTAAAAGAAATCTGCTAAGATTTTCAATTGATGAGTGTTGCCAACTTAATCTAATTACTGAGGTCAACTCACAGTATCAGATATTTTGTTCAGAATATCATCCCCTTTTTGTTTTCATGAAATAAGAAACAAATAAACCTTTTTCTGTATTTTATAAACTCAAATCCTTTATTTATTCTTTAATTTTTTCTAAATGTAAAACATAATTTTTAACAAAGTTCGGCCAGCTGTATGTTTATAAGCTCAGAGTGGCAGCAGTAACTCTTAGATCTCAGGTTTTTTAAAACATTTTATATTTTGTATTTAATAAATAAAATACAATTATGATGTTCTGTAGGTCCTTTAGACTACGATATAACAACAGTATTGACAGGGAAAGTACCAAAATACATATGATGAGAAATAGTCACAATGTATCTTAAAAGGATTATATTAAGAGTGTAAAACAGTTCAGTGTGTAGGTTAAGTTATATAAATGTTTTTTAGACTTAATTTAGCTTTAAATTATGTTAGCACTATACATCAATGGTGGCTTATGCTTATGTCCATATTATTAATCATTATTGTTCTCAGTGAAAGTTAATTATGGTTTTTATAAAAAGCGTATGCAAAGTTTTTTGAAACCGTTAGATCAGGTTTAACAGGGAATATTTCAGATTAATTTTAGATCAAAAAATACTTCTCTCCCTGTTGTTAATTGGTCCAATTTCTTCAGAGATGTCCTGGTTTGATTCTGTAGATTCTTGTAGCAATTCTTTCTTCTATTTTGATCTTGATATTTATAATTATTCAATTGTTTATCTGGAGATGCACTGATATCACATATATTATAATTTATTTTTCACTATAAGTATTTAAATCAACCTTTTTGCATTCAGTTGTTTTAGAATCAATCCATTTTCTTCCTCCACATATTAGTTGCTAAGGCCTCTCTTAGATATCTCCTTGGTTTCCAAGTAACATTTTTATATCACCCTGGTGACATCATAAGAATAATATAAACAAACCTTTTACTATTTTATATGTCATTTTCTTTTAAAAGGATATACCTTTTTTATAAGAGCTCTTATCTTCTTTTTATTTGTTTCTTTGTTCTTCTGATAAAAAACTGATCATTTTGACATCACTCTTGACTATTTTCTGATCTATATTTCCTGAGCTAATGATTTACATTTTTTTTTTTATTATTTTTGTTCCAAACTTATTTATTATTTCTTTTGTACCTTTCACTTTCTTAAATTTATTTTATACATTTGGTAATCTTTTAACATAAACTGACATTGTTTCCTTATTATTTTAATAGAAATCTTATTCATATAATTTGACTGACTATGATTTTGGTACTTTCTTGTTAAGACTAACATTAGTGTTATTAACACTAGTATACATAATATTAATAAATGTGACAAAAACTGATTACTAATAACTATTAGTAATATGTTATAATTCCCCTTAACTGACTGTGTTTATAACTTTACAGTCTGCACACAAAAAACAAATTTCATAAGTAAGTTCTTACTTTAATTATAATAAACATAACATACAATAAACAGTTAAAATTAAACATATTCAATTAAGTCTTTCTTAAAATGTTATGTCTCCTGGTACTTTTTAATAATACAATCATGGTATATTTATGTTACTAGGGCATGGAAAAAATGTCACGTAACATAATGCCCCCCCAGAAAACAGGTTATTTTAGTAATAAATAGATTGCTTAAATAAGCTGATTGACTTCACCATTACTTTTCTCATTGTCCATAATACTTTTTTATTTCAGCACCTAAAACATGATATTGAGTCTTCATACTTTTCACACCTTGAGTCATATTGTCATATTTTTTATTTCTTTACCTCATCGTTTGTATCTTCCCTAACATTAAATACTACATATGGGTTCGGATTCGGAGGGGCACTATTGGCTTCCATTACTCCGCCGTTTTCCCTAAATATATCATCTGAAATCAGAGGAACTTCATCTCTGTCCAGAAAAAAATAAAGTTGCACTATCACAACACAATACATATAATAATTACCTACAAGGTAACTCCTTCGCTACAAACTTATATTCCAGGGATTGTTAAATTATTTCTTTGAGGTCTATTCACATTTTTATTCTATCACTATTTCACATCTAGTGCTTTATCAGTTCAAAATAACTTTCTATCTTTCACATGTAATTGGTTAACCTTACTCAACCTACATGTTGTATTATTTCCATCTTAGCACTGTCAATCAATAATATTTTAGATTCTATTTTCATCTAAATCATTCTAACTCTTCTTAATAAATTCAAAATAATTTCTTCTTAATAAATTCAAAATAATTTCTTCCAAAACACATGGTAAGCTGTTCTTACTTAATTTAGAATTTTGGGGTTTTCTTCTTAATAGATTCAAAATAATTTCTTCTTTAACTCATGGTAAGATGTTCTTACTTAATTTAGAATTTTGATGTTTTTTGTTCATGTTTTTTTAAATCTTCATTGGTCATTACTTTTATCATCATATTTTCTTCTCAATTCTCCCTTTCTTTTGCAAGTTCATTTGTTTTAATTACTTATTTATCTTTTTATGATTTTTATGCGTTCCATCTGTCAGCCGTTTCTTCTTTTTCATCTTCTGGTTTAAACCGGATTACTCCACTATTATTTTTTCCCTGTGGTGGATTCTGTCGGTTAAATGCATCAACAAACTTTGCTATGGGATTGCCCCATTTTGGATCACTCCCGTACATTTCAATGTTGTCATATGAGTATATTCATTCGTCTTCATTACTGGGACCAGGCTCAGGTTCTTTGTTTTCACGACGGTTACCTCGTTTGTCCACCTTTCTTGGTCGCTGTTCATCATGTCTGCTCGAGTCCCTCTCCTCAGCCATTATATAATTTACTTGGGCTTGATTGGTTCCCTGATTGTTACTTGGTGGATCTTCCGGAGGTATATCCCTGTTTCTGTCCCCACTTCTTGACCTCATATAATCATTGTGATCATTCCACTGTCTCCTGTTGTCGTCGTCTCTTCCATATCGTCTGTCATAATTTCTGTCATTATTAAAATTCTTACGTCTTCCTTGAAATCGCCTGTTATTCGGATTTCTATTATATCCCTCCGTCTGTACGTGGTTTATTGGCTGTCGACTGTCGTGTGGTTGTTCATTGTTCCTATCATTCCAATCCTCAGTTCTTCTTCGACTCCTGTAATAATAATTTTCTCTCTCAAAACCTTCTAAGAGAGCCTCCATCTCTCCAATAGTTTTTATCTGTCCACACCTACGAGCCCGTACAATGTCTTCTCCAAAGTGATATGACAATTTGGCTATGAGACACTCCTCAGGGATTTTTGGTTGTAAATGTCGAGCTACCCAGACTTCACCCAAAAAGTAAGCAGTCATTGTCTGTCCTCTTCTAGCATCATATCTGCCAGTGCTCAAATTGTCTCGGACTATATTTTGGATAGACTCAGACCAATACTTTATTTTAAAAATTTGTTTAAATTCGTTATAATTGGTGATTTCATTTCTTACTGCCTTCCACCAGTTATCATTACTATTTTTAAAACTCATCGAGGAGATTCTTTATTATTGGCCACCGATTTTCTTTGATTCTATTCAGACCTTCTTCTAACCTCTCCAAAAATTCTAGAGGGTTCTGACGATATTCTTTAAAGTTTATCACTTCTTTACTTTCTCCGATTAGTGTAGGTACATAGTTTATCGGTCTATGTTTTAGTACCTCTATTTCTTCCTTAAGATTTATTATGTCCTTCTGTTGAATTTCCTCTATCTTCTCCCTGTTGTTGGTAACTTGATTTTGTACCTGTATTATCTTAGTCTCTGCCTGATTATATTGTTCCCCTACCTTATTTTGTGGTGTCTCTAATTGCTCCTGAGTATCTTTGTGAAGTATAACAATACTAGTTTTACTGTTATCTTCCACTTTGATTATTTTGTTTATCAACTCTTCGCACAATTGACTTAAATTTTCCTCGGTTTTCTCAACCTTCTGGTTACTTTCAGTAATTCTATTCCTCATTTCTTCTTTATATTCTTCTAACTGCTGTTTTAATTCCTCTTTATTCTTCTCACTCTCTTCCTTCAACAGTCCTTTTAATTCTTCATTACTTTGTCTAATATCCTCCTTCAACTGCTGTTGTAATGTTTCATTATTGCTTTCCAATTTTTTATTTAATTCCTCCTTATCTTCCCTCATTTGTTCCTTTAATTCCTCATTAGTTTGTTTTAATAAGGTTTCATTATCTACTCTCATTTGTTTCAACTCTTCTTGGTTACTATCCATTTTCTTGTTAAACGTTTCACTGTTACTGTCCATTTTCTTGTCCATTTTTTCCATATCTTCCTTATTTTGTTTCAATGTTTCATTATTTTCTTTCATTTGTTTTAATATTTCGCTGGTTTTGTTATTCCCTTCCATTATAATTCTCATCAACTCCTGCATGCTCATATCTTCTTTTTGTGTGGGTTTATTTGGTTGGTCCCCTGGTGTATCCCTTACTCTGTTTCCATTTCATCAGTGACTGTTACTGGGGTCTCTCTTACCATTACTTCTACTTCTTCAACTGTGGTTGCTTCCTTATCTTCTATATTTAACTCTATCTCTTCTTCTTCCATTCGTTTCCGTGACGTCGCTCTTCTCCTTGACATCTCTGTTGTTAATCGTAGCCGCCACTAGAGTAGAAATCACTGTAAACTCACAATAAGAATGCAAAGCTATTCTCTTTCTAGCCTCACTAGTTGGGCTCCAATTCTGTAATGTGTAATAGCGTGTTACCCTCGAATTATATTGTACAAATCTAATAATCGTTCTTTCTAAATTATATTTTATTTAGCTTCACTATTGGGATAGCCAATTTGTTACATCTAGACTCGAATCTATGGTTATTTATCTGAATTTGTGTCTTGTTTAACTCTGTTATTATTTGTATATATTTTTGTTAATATTAAATTAAGGATGAGTATCTGTTCAGGGGGATGTTTGTTGAGCGCCAATTTGCAATCACCGTTTGCAAATAAAATTTTATTGGTGAAATATCAATAATAAATTTTTGTTCAAATTTATGTAAATAGTATATGGTCTCTTTATTCTGTAATGAACTCTCTTTTATCCTTTTCTTTCAGCAATGGATATGATAACTTGTGCTCATCACCACTTTTTTTTTTTAAAAGAAATCTGCTAAGATTTTCAATTGATGAGTGTTGCCAACTTAATCTAATTACTGAGGTCAACTCACAGTATCAGATATTTTGTTCAGAATATCATCCCCTTTTTGTTTTCATGAAATAAGAAACAAATAAACCTTTTTCTGTATTTTATAAACTCAAATCCTTTATTTATTCTTTAATTTTTTCTAAATGTAAAACATAATTTTTAACAAAGTTCGGCCAGCTGTATGTTTATAAGCTCAGAGTGGCAGCAGTAACTCTTAGATCTCAGGTTTTTTAAAACATTTTATATTTTGTATTTAATAAATAAAATACAATTATGATGTTCTGTAGGTCCTTTAGACTACGATATAACAACAGTATTGACAGGGAAAGTACCAAAATACATATGATGAGAAATAGTCACAATGTATCTTAAAAGGATTATATTAAGAGTGTAAAACAGTTCAGTGTGTAGGTTAAGTTATATAAATGTTTTTTAGACTTAATTTAGCTTTAAATTATGTTAGCACTATACATCAATGGTGGCTTATGCTTATGTCCATATTATTAATCATTATTGTTCTCAGTGAAAGTTAATTATGGTTTTTATAAAAAGCGTATGCAAAGTTTTTTGAAACCGTTAGATCAGGTTTAACAGGGAATATTTCAGATTAATTTTAGATCAAAAAATACTTCTCTCCCTGTTGTTAATTGGTCCAATTTCTTCAGAGATGTCCTGGTTTGATTCTGTAGATTCTTGTAGCAATTCTTTCTTCTATTTTGATCTTGATATTTATAATTATTCAATTGTTTATCTGGAGATGCACTGATATCACATATATTATAATTTATTTTTCACTATAAGTATTTAAATCAACCTTTTTGCATTCAGTTGTTTTAGAATCAATCCATTTTCTTCCTCCACATATTAGTTGCTAAGGCCTCTCTTAGATATCTCCTTGGTTTCCAAGTAACATTTTTATATCACCCTGGTGACATCATAAGAATAATATAAACAAACCTTTTACTATTTTATATGTCATTTTCTTTTAAAAGGATATACCTTTTTTATAAGAGCTCTTATCTTCTTTTTATTTGTTTCTTTGTTCTTCTGATAAAAAACTGATCATTTTGACATCACTCTTGACTATTTTCTGATCTATATTTCCTGAGCTAATGATTTACATTTTTTTTTTTATTATTTTTGTTCCAAACTTATTTATTATTTCTTTTGTACCTTTCACTTTCTTAAATTTATTTTATACATTTGGTAATCTTTTAACATAAACTGACATTGTTTCCTTATTATTTTAATAGAAATCTTATTCATATAATTTGACTGACTATGATTTTGGTACTTTCTTGTTAAGACTAACATTAGTGTTATTAACACTAGTATACATAATATTAATAAATGTGACAAAAACTGATTACTAATAACTATTAGTAATATGTTATAATTCCCCTTAACTGACTGTGTTTATAACTTTACAGTCTGCACACAAAAAACAAATTTCATAAGTAAGTTCTTACTTTAATTATAATAAACATAACATACAATAAACAGTTAAAATTAAACATATTCAATTAAGTCTTTCTTAAAATGTTATGTCTCCTGGTACTTTTTAATAATACAATCATGGTATATTTATGTTACTAGGGCATGGAAAAAATGTCACGTAACATAATGCCCCCCCAGAAAACAGGTTATTTTAGTAATAAATAGATTGCTTAAATAAGCTGATTGACTTCACCATTACTTTTCTCATTGTCCATAATACTTTTTTATTTCAGCACCTAAAACATGATATTGAGTCTTCATACTTTTCACACCTTGAGTCATATTGTCATATTTTTTATTTCTTTACCTCATCGTTTGTATCTTCCCTAACATTAAATACTACATATGGGTTCGGATTCGGAGGGGCACTATTGGCTTCCATTACTCCGCCGTTTTCCCTAAATATATCATCTGAAATCAGAGGAACTTCATCTCTGTCCAGAAAAAAATAAAGTTGCACTATCACAACACAATACATATAATAATTACCTACAAGGTAACTCCTTCGCTACAAACTTATATTCCAGGGATTGTTAAATTATTTCTTTGAGGTCTATTCACATTTTTATTCTATCACTATTTCACATCTAGTGCTTTATCAGTTCAAAATAACTTTCTATCTTTCACATGTAATTGGTTAACCTTACTCAACCTACATGTTGTATTATTTCCATCTTAGCACTGTCAATCAATAATATTTTAGATTCTATTTTCATCTAAATCATTCTAACTCTTCTTAATAAATTCAAAATAATTTCTTCTTAATAAATTCAAAATAATTTCTTCCAAAACACATGGTAAGCTGTTCTTACTTAATTTAGAATTTTGGGGTTTTCTTCTTAATAGATTCAAAATAATTTCTTCTTTAACTCATGGTAAGATGTTCTTACTTAATTTAGAATTTTGATGTTTTTTGTTCATGTTTTTTTAAATCTTCATTGGTCATTACTTTTATCATCATATTTTCTTCTCAATTCTCCCTTTCTTTTGCAAGTTCATTTGTTTAATTACTTATTTATCTTTTTATGATTTTTATGCGTTCCATCTGTCAGCCGTTTCTTCTTTTTCATCTTCTGGTTTAAACCGGATTACTCCACTATTATTTTTTCCCTGTGGTGGATTCTGTCGGTTAAATGCATCAACAAACTTTGCTATGGATTGCCCCATTTTGGATCACTCCCGTACATTTCAATGTTGTCATATGAGTATATTCATTCGTCTTCATTACTGGGACCAGGCTCAGGTTCTTTGTTTTCACGACGGTTACCTCGTTTGTCCACCTTTCTTGGTCGCTGTTCATCATGTCTGCTCGAGTCCCTCTCCTCAGCCATTATATAATTTACTTGGGCTTGATTGGTTCCCTGATTGTTACTTGGTGGATCTTCCGGAGGTATATCCCTGTTTTCTGTCCCCACTTCTTGACCTCATATAATCATTGTGATCATTCCACTGTCTCCTGTTGTCGTCGTCTCTTCCATATCGTCTGTCATAATTTCTGTCATTATTAAAATTCTTACGTCTTCCTTGAAATCGCCTGTTATTCGGATTTCTATTATATCCCTCCGTCTGTACGTGGTTTATTGGCTGTCGACTGTCGTGTGGTTGTTCATTGTTCCTATCATTCCAATCCTCAGTTCTTCTTCGACTCCTGTAATAATAATTTTCTCTCTCAAAACCTTCTAAGAGAGCCTCCATCTCTCCAATAGTTTTTATCTGTCCACACCTACGAGCCCGTACAATGTCTTCTCCAAAGTGATATGACAATTTGGCTATGAGACACTCCTCAGGGATTTTTGGTTGTAAATGTCGAGCTACCCAGACTTCACCCAAAAAGTAAGCAGTCATTGTCTGTCCTCTTCTAGCATCATATCTGCCAGTGCTCAAATTGTCTCGGACTATATTTTGGATAGACTCAGACCAATACTTTATTTTAAAAATTTGTTTAAATTCGTTATAATTGGTGATTTCATTTCTTACTGCCTTCCACAGTTATCATTACTATTTTTAAAACTCATCGAGGAGATTCTTTATTATTGGCCACCGATTTTCTTTGATTCTATTCAGACCTTCTTCTAACCTCTCCAAAAATTCTAGAGGGTTCTGACGATATTCTTTAAAGTTTATCACTTCTTTACTTTCTCCGATTAGTGTAGGTACATAGTTTATCGGTCTATGTTTTAGTACCTCTATTTCTTCCTTAAGATTTATTATGTCCTTCTGTTGAATTTCCTCTATCTTCTCCCTGTTGTGGTAACTTGATTTTGTACCTGTATTATCTTAGTCTCTGCCTGATTATATTGTTCCCCTACCTTATTTTGTGGTGTCTCTAATTGCTCCTGAGTATCTTTGTGAAGTATAACAATACTAGTTTTACTGTTATCTTCCACTTTGATTATTTTGTTTATCAACTCTTCGCACAATTGACTTAAATTTTCCTCGGTTTTCTCAACCTTCTGGTTACTTTCAGTAATTCTATTCCTCATTTCTTCTTTATATTCTTCTAACTGCTGTTTTAATTCCTCTTTATTCTTCTCACTCTCTTCCTTCAACAGTCCTTTTAATTCTTCATTACTTTGTCTAATATCCTCCTTCAACTGCTGTTGTAATGTTTCATTATTGCTTTCCAATTTTTTATTTAATTCCTCCTTATCTTCCCTCATTTGTTCCTTTAATTCCTCATTAGTTTGTTTTAATAAGGTTTCATTATCTACTCTCATTTGTTTCAACTCTTCTTGGTTACTATCCATTTTCTTGTTAAACGTTTCACTGTTACTGTCCATTTTCTTGTCCATTTTTTCCATATCTTCCTTATTTTGTTTCAATGTTTCATTATTTTCTTTCATTTGTTTTAATATTTCGCTGGTTTTGTTATTCCCTTCCATTATAATTCTCATCAACTCCTGCATGCTCATATCTTCTTTTTGTGTGGGTTTATTTGGTTGGTCCCCTGGTGTATCCCTTACTCTGTTTCCATTTCATCAGTGACTGTTACTGGGGTCTCTCTTACCATTACTTCTACTTCTTCAACTGTGGTTGCTTCCTTATCTTCTATATTTAACTCTATCTCTTCTTCTTCCATTCGTTTCCGTGACGTCGCTCTTCTCCTTGACATCTCTGTTGTTAATCGTAGCCGCCACTAGAGTAGAAATCACTGTAAACTCACAATAAGAATGCAAAGCTATTCTCTTTCTAGCCTCACTAGTTGGGCTCCAATTCTGTAATGTGTAATAGCGTGTTACCCTCGAATTATATTGTACAAATCTAATAATCGTTCTTTCTAAATTATATTTTATTTAGCTTCACTATTGGGATAGCCAATTTGTTACATCTAGACTCGAATCTATGGTTATTTATCTGAATTTGTGTCTTGTTTAACTCTGTTATTATTTGTATATATTTTTGTTAATATTAAATTAAGGATGAGTATCTGTTCAGGGGGATGTTTGTTGAGCGCCAATTTGCAATCACCGTTTGCAAATAAAATTTTATTGGTGAAATATCAATAATAAATTTTTGTTCAAATTTATGTAAATAGTATATGGTCTCTTTATTCTGTAATGAACTCTCTTTTATCCTTTTCTTTCAGCAATGGATATGATAACTTGTGCTCATCACCACTTTTTTTTTTTAAAAGAAATCTGCTAAGATTTTCAATTGATGAGTGTTGCCAACTTAATCTAATTACTGAGGTCAACTCACAGTATCAGATATTTTGTTCAGAATATCATCCCCTTTTTGTTTTCATGAAATAAGAAACAAATAAACCTTTTTCTGTATTTTATAAACTCAAATCCTTTATTTATTCTTTAATTTTTTCTAAATGTAAAACATAATTTTTAACAAAGTTCGGCCAGCTGTATGTTTATAAGCTCAGAGTGGCAGCAGTAACTCTTAGATCTCAGGTTTTTTAAAACATTTTATATTTTGTATTTAATAAATAAAATACAATTATGATGTTCTGTAGGTCCTTTAGACTACGATATAACAACAGTATTGACAGGGAAAGTACCAAAATACATATGATGAGAAATAGTCACAATGTATCTTAAAAGGATTATATTAAGAGTGTAAAACAGTTCAGTGTGTAGGTTAAGTTATATAAATGTTTTTTAGACTTAATTTAGCTTTAAATTATGTTAGCACTATACATCAATGGTGGCTTATGCTTATGTCCATATTATTAATCATTATTGTTCTCAGTGAAAGTTAATTATGGTTTTTATAAAAAGCGTATGCAAAGTTTTTTGAAACCGTTAGATCAGGTTTAACAGGGAATATTTCAGATTAATTTTAGATCAAAAAATACTTCTCTCCCTGTTGTTAATTGGTCCAATTTCTTCAGAGATGTCCTGGTTTGATTCTGTAGATTCTTGTAGCAATTCTTTCTTCTATTTTGATCTTGATATTTATAATTATTCAATTGTTTATCTGGAGATGCACTGATATCACATATATTATAATTTATTTTTCACTATAAGTATTTAAATCAACCTTTTTGCATTCAGTTGTTTTAGAATCAATCCATTTTCTTCCTCCACATATTAGTTGCTAAGGCCTCTCTTAGATATCTCCTTGGTTTCCAAGTAACATTTTTATATCACCCTGGTGACATCATAAGAATAATATAAACAAACCTTTTACTATTTTATATGTCATTTTCTTTTAAAAGGATATACCTTTTTTATAAGAGCTCTTATCTTCTTTTTATTTGTTTCTTTGTTCTTCTGATAAAAAACTGATCATTTTGACATCACTCTTGACTATTTTCTGATCTATATTTCCTGAGCTAATGATTTACTTTTTTTTTTAATTATTTTTGTTCCAAACTTATTTATTATTTCTTTTGTACCTTTCACTTTCTTAAATTTATTTTATACATTTGGTAATCTTTTAACATAAACTGACATTGTTTCCTTATTATTTTAATAGAAATCTTATTCATATAATTTGACTGACTATGATTTTGGTACTTTCTTGTTAAGACTAACATTAGTGTTATTAACACTAGTATACATAATATTAATAAATGTGACAAAAACTGATTACTAATAACTATTAGTAATATGTTATAATTCCCCTTAACTGACTGTGTTTATAACTTTACAGTCTGCACACAAAAAACAAATTTCATAAGTAAGTTCTTACTTTAATTATAATAAACATAACATACAATAAACAGTTAAAATTAAACATATTCAATTAAGTCTTTCTTAAAATGTTATGTCTCCTGGTACTTTTTAATAATACAATCATGGTATATTTATGTTACTAGGGCATGGAAAAAATGTCACGTAACATAATGCCCCCCCAGAAAACAGGTTATTTTAGTAATAAATAGATTGCTTAAATAAGCTGATTGACTTCACCATTACTTTTCTCATTGTCCATAATACTTTTTTATTTCAGCACCTAAAACATGATATTGAGTCTTCATACTTTTCACACCTTGAGTCATATTGTCATATTTTTTATTTCTTTACCTCATCGTTTGTATCTTCCCTAACATTAAATACTACATATGGGTTCGGATTCGGAGGGGCACTATTGGCTTCCATTACTCCGCCGTTTTCCCTAAATATATCATCTGAAATCAGAGGAACTTCATCTCTGTCCAGAAAAAAATAAAGTTGCACTATCACAACACAATACATATAATAATTACCTACAAGGTAACTCCTTCGCTACAAACTTATATTCCAGGGATTGTTAAATTATTTCTTTGAGGTCTATTCACATTTTTATTCTATCACTATTTCACATCTAGTGCTTTATCAGTTCAAAATAACTTTCTATCTTTCACATGTAATTGGTTAACCTTACTCAACCTACATGTTGTATTATTTCCATCTTAGCACTGTCAATCAATAATATTTTAGATTCTATTTTCATCTAAATCATTCTAACTCTTCTTAATAAATTCAAAATAATTTCTTCTTAATAAATTCAAAATAATTTCTTCCAAAACACATGGTAAGCTGTTCTTACTTAATTTAGAATTTTGGGGTTTTCTTCTTAATAGATTCAAAATAATTTCTTCTTTAACTCATGGTAAGATGTTCTTACTTAATTTAGAATTTTGATGTTTTTTGTTCATGTTTTTTTAAATCTTCATTGGTCATTACTTTTATCATCATATTTTCTTCTCAATTCTCCCTTTCTTTTGCAAGTTCATTTGTTTTAATTACTTATTTATCTTTTTATGATTTTTATGCGTTCCATCTGTCAGCCGTTTCTTCTTTTTCATCTTCTGGTTTAAACCGGATTACTCCACTATTATTTTTTCCCTGTGGTGGATTCTGTCGGTTAAATGCATCAACAAACTTTGCTATGGGATTGCCCCATTTTTTATCACTCCCGTACATTTCAATGTTGTCATATGAGTATATTCATTCGTCTTCATTACTGGGACCAGGCTCAGGTTCTTTGTTTTCACGACGGTTACCTCGTTTGTCCACCTTTCTTGGTCGCTGTTCATCATGTCTGCTCGAGTCCCTCTCCTCAGCCATTATATAATTTACTTGGGCTTGATTGGTTCCCTGATTGTTACTTGGTGGATCTTCCGGAGGTATATCCCTGTTTCTGTCCCCACTTCTTGACCTCATATAATCATTGTGATCATTCCACTGTCTCCTGTTGTCGTCGTCTCTTCCATATCGTCTGTCATAATTTCTGTCATTATTAAAATTCTTACGTCTTCCTTGAAATCGCCTGTTATTCGGATTTCTATTATATCCCTCCGTCTGTACGTGGTTTATTGGCTGTCGACTGTCGTGTGGTTGTTCATTGTTCCTATCATTCCAATCCTCAGTTCTTCTTCGACTCCTGTAATAATAATTTTCTCTCTCAAAACCTTCTAAGAGAGCCTCCATCTCTCCAATAGTTTTTATCTGTCCACACCTACGAGCCCGTACAATGTCTTCTCCAAAGTGATATGACAATTTGGCTATGAGACACTCCTCAGGGATTTTTGGTTGTAAATGTCGAGCTACCCAGACTTCACCCAAAAAGTAAGCAGTCATTGTCTGTCCTCTTCTAGCATCATATCTGCCAGTGCTCAAATTGTCTCGGACTATATTTTGGATAGACTCAGACCAATACTTTATTTTAAAAATTTGTTTAAATTCGTTATAATTGGTGATTTCATTTCTTACTGCCTTCCACCAGTTATCATTACTATTTTTAAAACTCATCGAGGAGATTCTTTATTATTGGCCACCGATTTTCTTTGATTCTATTCAGACCTTCTTCTAACCTCTCCAAAAATTCTAGAGGGTTCTGACGATATTCTTTAAAGTTTATCACTTCTTTACTTTCTCCGATTAGTGTAGGTACATAGTTTATCGGTCTATGTTTTAGTACCTCTATTTCTTCCTTAAGATTTATTATGTCCTTCTGTTGAATTTCCTCTATCTTCTCCCTGTTGTTGGTAACTTGATTTTGTACCTGTATTATCTTAGTCTCTGCCTGATTATATTGTTCCCCTACCTTATTTTGTGGTGTCTCTAATTGCTCCTGAGTATCTTTGTGAAGTATAACAATACTAGTTTTACTGTTATCTTCCACTTTGATTATTTTGTTTATCAACTCTTCGCACAATTGACTTAAATTTTCCTCGGTTTTCTCAACCTTCTGGTTACTTTCAGTAATTCTATTCCTCATTTCTTCTTTATATTCTTCTAACTGCTGTTTTAATTCCTCTTTATTCTTCTCACTCTCTTCCTTCAACAGTCCTTTTAATTCTTCATTACTTTGTCTAATATCCTCCTTCAACTGCTGTTGTAATGTTTCATTATTGCTTTCCAATTTTTTATTTAATTCCTCCTTATCTTCCCTCATTTGTTCCTTTAATTCCTCATTAGTTTGTTTTAATAAGGTTTCATTATCTACTCTCATTTGTTTCAACTCTTCTTGGTTACTATCCATTTTCTTGTTAAACGTTTCACTGTTACTGTCCATTTTCTTGTCCATTTTTTCCATATCTTCCTTATTTTGTTTCAATGTTTCATTATTTTCTTTCATTTGTTTTAATATTTCGCTGGTTTTGTTATTCCCTTCCATTATAATTCTCATCAACTCCTGCATGCTCATATCTTCTTTTTGTGTGGGTTTATTTGGTTGGTCCCCTGGTGTATCCCTTACTCTGTTTCCATTTCATCAGTGACTGTTACTGGGGTCTCTCTTACCATTACTTCTACTTCTTCAACTGTGGTTGCTTCCTTATCTTCTATATTTAACTCTATCTCTTCTTCTTCCATTCGTTTCCGTGACGTCGCTCTTCTCCTTGACATCTCTGTTGTTAATCGTAGCCGCCACTAGAGTAGAAATCACTGTAAACTCACAATAAGAATGCAAAGCTATTCTCTTTCTAGCCTCACTAGTTGGGCTCCAATTCTGTAATGTGTAATAGCGTGTTACCCTCGAATTATATTGTACAAATCTAATAATCGTTCTTTCTAAATTATATTTTATTTAGCTTCACTATTGGGATAGCCAATTTGTTACATCTAGACTCGAATCTATGGTTATTTATCTGAATTTGTGTCTTGTTTAACTCTGTTATTATTTGTATATATTTTTGTTAATATTAAATTAAGGATGAGTATCTGTTCAGGGGGATGTTTGTTGAGCGCCAATTTGCAATCACCGTTTGCAAATAAAATTTTATTGGTGAAATATCAATAATAAATTTTTGTTCAAATTTATGTAAATAGTATATGGTCTCTTTATTCTGTAATGAACTCTCTTTTATCCTTTTCTTTCAGCAATGGATATGATAACTTGTGCTCATCACCACTTTTTTATTTTAAAAGAAATCTGCTAAGATTTTCAATTGATGAGTGTTGCCAACTTAATCTAATTACTGAGGTCAACTCACAGTATCAGATATTTTGTTCAGAATATCATCCCCTTTTTGTTTTCATGAAATAAGAAACAAATAAACCTTTTTCTGTATTTTATAAACTCAAATCCTTTATTTATTCTTTAATTTTTTCTAAATGTAAAACATAATTTTTAACAAAGTTCTGCCAGCTGTATGTTTATAAGCTCAGAGTGGCAGCAGCAACTCTTAGATCTCAGGTTTTTTAAAACATTTTATATTTTGTATTTAATAAATAAAATACAATTATGATGTTCTGTAGGTCCTTTAGACTACGATATAACAACAGTATTGACAGGGAAAGTACCAAAATACATATGATGAGAAATAGTCACAATGTATCTTAAAAGGATTATATTAAGAGTGTAAAACAGTTCAGTGTGTAGGTTAAGTTATATAAATGTTTTTTAGACTTAATTTAGCTTTAAATTATGTTAGCACTATACATCAATGGTGGCTTATGCTTATGTCCATATTATTAATCATTATTGTTCTCAGTGAAAGTTAATTATGGTTTTTATAAAAAGCGTATGCAAAGTTTTTTGAAACCGTTAGATCAGGTTTAACAGGGAATATTTCAGATTAATTTTAGATCAAAAAATACTTCTCTCCCTGTTGTTAATTGGTCCAATTTCTTCAGAGATGTCCTGGTTTGATTCTGTAGATTCTTGTAGCAATTCTTTCTTCTATTTTGATCTTGATATTTATAATTATTCAATTGTTTATCTGGAGATGCACTGATATCACATATATTATAATTTATTTTTCACTATAAGTATTTAAATCAACCTTTTTGCATTCAGTTGTTTTAGAATCAATCCATTTTCTTCCTCCACATATTAGTTGCTAAGGCCTCTCTTAGATATCTCCTTGGTTTCCAAGTAACATTTTTATATCACCCTGGTGACATCATAAGAATAATATAAACAAACCTTTTACTATTTTATATGTCATTTTCTTTTAAAAGGATATACCTTTTTTATAAGAGCTCTTATCTTCTTTTTATTTGTTTCTTTGTTCTTCTGATAAAAAACTGATCATTTTGACATCACTCTTGACTATTTTCTGATCTATATTTCCTGAGCTAATGATTTACATTTTTTTTTTTATTATTTTTGTTCCAAACTTATTTATTATTTCTTTTGTACCTTTCACTTTCTTAAATTTATTTTATACATTTGGTAATCTTTTAACATAAACTGACATTGTTTCCTTATTATTTTAATAGAAATCTTATTCATATAATTTGACTGACTATGATTTTGGTACTTTCTTGTTAAGACTAACATTAGTGTTATTAACACTAGTATACATAATATTAATAAATGTGACAAAAACTGATTACTAATAACTATTAGTAATATGTTATAATTCCCCTTAACTGACTGTGTTTATAACTTTACAGTCTGCACACAAAAAACAAATTTCATAAGTAAGTTCTTACTTTAATTATAATAAACATAACATACAATAAACAGTTAAAATTAAACATATTCAATTAAGTCTTTCTTAAAATGTTATGTCTCCTGGTACTTTTTAATAATACAATCATGGTATATTTATGTTACTAGGGCATGGAAAAAATGTCACGTAACATAATGCCCCCCCCAGAAAACAGGTTATTTTAGTAATAAATAGATTGCTTAAATAAGCTGATTGACTTCACCATTACTTTTCTCATTGTCCATAATACTTTTTTATTTCAGCACCTAAAACATGATATTGAGTCTTCATACTTTTCACACCTTGAGTCATATTGTCATATTTTTTATTTCTTTACCTCATCGTTTGTATCTTCCCTAACATTAAATACTACATATGGGTTCGGATTCGGAGGGGCACTATTGGCTTCCATTACTCCGCCGTTTTCCCTAAATATATCATCTGAAATCAGAGGAACTTCATCTCTGTCCAGAAAAAAATAAAGTTGCACTATCACAACACAATACATATAATAATTACCTACAAGGTAACTCCTTCGCTACAAACTTATATTCCAGGGATTGTTAAATTATTTCTTTGAGGTCTATTCACATTTTTATTCTATCACTATTTCACATCTAGTGCTTTATCAGTTCAAAATAACTTTCTATCTTTCACATGTAATTGGTTAACCTTACTCAACCTACATGTTGTATTATTTCCATCTTAGCACTGTCAATCAATAAT
This sequence comes from Magicicada septendecula, assembly GCA_034769895.1. Lineage (NCBI taxonomy): Eukaryota > Metazoa > Arthropoda > Insecta > Hemiptera > Cicadidae > Magicicada > Magicicada septendecula. The sequence goes on along the minus strand of CM068367.1, from coordinate 515,490,695 downwards.
ATTTTAGATTCTATTTTCATCTAAATCATTCTAACTCTTCTTAATAAATTCAAAATAATTTCTTCTTAATAAATTCAAAATAATTTCTTCCAAAACACATGGTAAGCTGTTCTTACTTAATTTAGAATTTTGGGGTTTTCTTCTTAATAGATTCAAAATAATTTCTTCTTTAACTCATGGTAAGATGTTCTTACTTAATTTAGAATTTTGATGTTTTTTGTTCATGTTTTTTTAAATCTTCATTGGTCATTACTTTTATCATCATATTTTCTTCTCAATTCTCCCTTTCTTTTGCAAGTTCATTTGTTTTAATTACTTATTTATCTTTTTATGATTTTTATGCGTTCCATCTGTCAGCCGTTTCTTCTTTTTCATCTTCTGGTTTAAACCGGATTACTCCACTATTATTTTTTCCCTGTGGTGGATTCTGTCGGTTAAATGCATCAACAAACTTTGCTATGGGATTGCCCCATTTTGGATCACTCCCGTACATTTCAATGTTGTCATATGAGTATATTCATTCGTCTTCATTACTGAGACCAGGCTCAGGTTCTTTGTTTTCACGACGGTTACCTCGTTTGTCCACCTTTCTTGGTCGCTGTTCATCATGTCTGCTCGAGTCCCTCTCCTCAGCCATTATATAATTTACTTGGGCTTGATTGGTTCCCTGATTGTTACTTGGTGGATCTTCCGGAGGTATATCCCTGTTTCTGTCCCCACTTCTTGACCTCATATAATCATTGTGATCATTCCACTGTCTCCTGTTGTCGTCGTCTCTTCCATATCGTCTGTCATAATTTCTGTCATTATTAAAATTCTTACGTCTTCCTTGAAATCGCCTGTTATTCGGATTTCTATTATATCCCTCCGTCTGTACGTGGTTTATTGGCTGTCGACTGTCGTGTGGTTGTTCATTGTTCCTATCATTCCAATCCTCAGTTCTTCTTCGACTCCTGTAATAATAATTTTCTCTCTCAAAACCTTCTAAGAGAGCCTCCATCTCTCCAATAGTTTTTATCTGTCCACACCTACGAGCCCGTACAATGTCTTCTCCAAAGTGATATGACAATTTGGCTATGAGACACTCCTCAGGGATTTTTGGTTGTAAATGTCGAGCTACCCAGACTTCACCCAAAAAGTAAGCAGTCATTGTCTGTCCTCTTCTAGCATCATATCTGCCAGTGCTCAAATTGTCTCGGACTATATTTTGGATAGACTCAGACCAATACTTTATTTTAAAAATTTGTTTAAATTCGTTATAATTGGTGATTTCATTTCTTACTGCCTTCCACCAGTTATCATTACTATTTTTAAAACTCATCGAGGAGATTCTTTATTATTGGCCACCGATTTTCTTTGATTCTATTCAGACCTTCTTCTAACCTCTCCAAAAATTCTAGAGGGTTCTGACGATATTCTTTAAAGTTTATCACTTCTTTACTTTCTCCGATTAGTGTAGGTACATAGTTTATCGGTCTATGTTTTAGTACCTCTATTTCTTCCTTAAGATTTATTATGTCCTTCTGTTGAATTTCCTCTATCTTCTCCCTGTTGTTGGTAACTTGATTTTGTACCTGTATTATCTTAGTCTCTGCCTGATTATATTGTTCCCCTACCTTATTTTGTGGTGTCTCTAATTGCTCCTGAGTATCTTTGTGAAGTATAACAATACTAGTTTTACTGTTATCTTCCACTTTGATTATTTTGTTTATCAACTCTTCGCACAATTGACTTAAATTTTCCTCGGTTTTCTCAACCTTCTGGTTACTTTCAGTAATTCTATTCCTCATTTCTTCTTTATATTCTTCTAACTGCTGTTTTAATTCCTCTTTATTCTTCTCACTCTCTTCCTTCAACAGTCCTTTTAATTCTTCATTACTTTGTCTAATATCCTCCTTCAACTGCTGTTGTAATGTTTCATTATTGCTTTCCAATTTTTTATTTAATTCCTCCTTATCTTCCCTCATTTGTTCCTTTAATTCCTCACCTTAGTTTGTTTTAATAAGGTTTCATTATCTACTCTCATTTGTTTCAACTCTTCTTGGTTACTATCCATTTTCTTGTTAAACGTTTCACTGTTACTGTCCATTTTCTTGTCCATTTTTTCCATATCTTCCTTATTTTGTTTCAATGTTTCATTATTTTCTTTCATTTGTTTTAATATTTCGCTGGTTTTGTTATTCCCTTCCATTATAATTCTCATCAACTCCTGCATGCTCATATCTTCTTTTTGTGTGGGTTTATTTGGTTGGTCCCCTGGTGTATCCCTTACTCTGTTTCCATTTCATCAGTGACTGTTACTGGGGTCTCTCTTACCATTACTTCTACTTCTTCAACTGTGGTTGCTTCCTTATCTTCTATATTTAACTCTATCTCTTCTTCTTCCATTCGTTTCCGTGACGTCGCTCTTCTCCTTGACATCTCTGTTGTTAATCGTAGCCGCCACTAGAGTAGAAATCACTGTAAACTCACAATAAGAATGCAAAGCTATTCTCTTTCTAGCCTCACTAGTTGGGCTCCAATTCTGTAATGTGTAATAGCGTGTTACCCTCGAATTATATTGTACAAATCTAATAATCGTTCTTTCTAAATTATATTTTATTTAGCTTCACTATTGGGATACCCAATTTGTTACATCTAGACTCGAATCTATGGTTATTTATCTGAATTTGTGTCTTGTTTAACTCTGTTATTATTTGTATATATTTTTGTTAATATTAAATTAAGGATGAGTATCTGTTCAGGGGGATGTTTGTTGAGCGCCAATTTGCAATCACCGTTTGCAAATAAAATTTTATTGGTGAAATATCAATAATAAATTTTTGTTCAAATTTATGTAAATAGTATATGGTCTCTTTATTCTGTAATGAACTCTCTTTTATCCTTTTCTTTCAGCAATGGATATGATAACTTGTGCTCATCACCACTTTTTTATTTTAAAAGAAATCTGCTAAGATTTTCAATTGATGAGTGTTGCCAACTTAATCTAATTACTGAGGTCAACTCACAGTATCAGATATTTTGTTCAGAATATCATCCCCTTTTTGTTTTCATGAAATAAGAAACAAATAAACCTTTTTCTGTATTTTATAAACTCAAATCCTTTATTTATTCTTTAATTTTTTCTAAATGTAAAACATAATTTTTAACAAAGTTCTGCCAGCTGTATGTTTATAAGCTCAGAGTGGCAGCAGTAACTCTTAGATCTCAGGTTTTTTAAAACATTTTATATTTTGTATTTAATAAATAAAATACAATTATGATGTTCTGTAGGTCCTTTAGACTACGATATAACAACAGTATTGACAGGGAAAGTACCAAAATACATATGATGAGAAATAGTCACAATGTATCTTAAAAGGATTATATTAAGAGTGTAAAACAGTTCAGTGTGTAGGTTAAGTTATATAAATGTTTTTTAGACTTAATTTAGCTTTAAATTATGTTAGCACTATACATCAATGGTGGCTTATGCTTATGTCCATATTATTAATCATTATTGTTCTCAGTGAAAGTTAATTATGGTTTTTATAAAAAGCGTATGCAAAGTTTTTTGAAACCGTTAGATCAGGTTTAACAGGGAATATTTCAGATTAATTTTAGATCAAAAAATACTTCTCTCCCTGTTGTTAATTGGTCCAATTTCTTCAGAGATGTCCTGGTTTGATTCTGTAGATTCTTGTAGCAAGTCTTTCTTCTATTTTGATCTTGATATTTATAATTATTCAATTGTTTATCTGGAGATGCACTGATATCACATATATTATAATTTATTTTTCACTATAAGTATTTAAATCAACCTTTTTGCATTCAGTTGTTTTAGAATCAATCCATTTTCTTCCTCCACATATTAGTTGCTAAGGCCTCTCTTAGATATCTCCTTGGTTTCCAAGTAACATTTTTATATCACCCTGGTGACATCATAAGAATAATATAAACAAACCTTTTACTATTTTATATGTCATTTTCTTTTAAAAGGATATACCTTTTTTATAAGAGCTCTTATCTTCTTTTTATTTGTTTCTTTGTTCTTCTGATAAAAAACTGATCATTTTGACATCACTCTTGACTATTTTCTGATCTATATTTCCTGAGCTAATGATTTACATTTTTTTTTTTATTATTTTTGTTCCAAACTTATTTATTATTTCTTTTGTACCTTTCACTTTCTTAAATTTATTTTATACATTTGGTAATCTTTTAACATAAACTGACATTGTTTCCTTATTATTTTAATAGAAATCTTATTCATATAATTTGACTGACTATGATTTTGGTACTTTCTTGTTAAGACTAACATTAGTGTTATTAACACTAGTATACATAATATTAATAAATGTGACAAAAACTGATTACTAATAACTATTAGTAATATGTTATAATTCCCCTTAACTGACTGTGTTTATAACTTTACAGTCTGCACACAAAAAACAAATTTCATAAGTAAGTTCTTACTTTAATTATAATAAACATAACATACAATAAACAGTTAAAATTAAACATATTCAATTAAGTCTTTCTTAAAATGTTATGTCTCCTGGTACTTTTTAATAATACAATCATGGTATATTTATGTTACTAGGGCATGGAAAAAATGTCACGTAACATAATGCCCCCCCCAGAAAACAGGTTATTTTAGTAATAAATAGATTGCTTAAATAAGCTGATTGACTTCACCATTACTTTTCTCATTGTCCATAATACTTTTTTATTTCAGCACCTAAAACATGATATTGAGTCTTCATACTTTTCACACCTTGAGTCATATTGTCATATTTTTTATTTCTTTACCTCATCGTTTGTATCTTCCCTAACATTAAATACTACATATGGGTTCGGATTCGGAGGGGCACTATTGGCTTCCATTCCTCCGCCGTTTTCCCTAAATATATCATCTGAAATCAGAGGAACTTCATCTCTGTCCAGAAAAAAATAAAGTTGCACTATCACAACACAATACATATAATAATTACCTACAAGGTAACTCCTTCGCTACAAACTTATATTCCAGGGATTGTTAAATTATTTCTTTGAGGTCTATTCACATTTTTATTCTATCACTATTTCACATCTAGTGCTTTATCAGTTCAAAATAACTTTCTATCTTTCACATGTAATTGGTTAACCTTACTCAACCTACATGTTGTATTATTTCCATCTTAGCACTGTCAATCAATAATATTTTAGATTCTATTTTCATCTAAATCATTCTAACTCTTCTTAATAAATTCAAAATAATTTCTTCTTAATAAATTCAAAATAATTTCTTCCAAAACACATGGTAAGCTGTTCTTACTTAATTTAGAATTTTGGGGTTTTCTTCTTAATAGATTCAAAATAATTTCTTCTTTAACTCATGGTAAGATGTTCTTACTTAATTTAGAATTTTGATGTTTTTTGTTCATGTTTTTTTAAATCTTCATTGGTCATTACTTTTATCATCATATTTTCTTCTCAATTCTCCCTTTCTTTTGCAAGTTCATTTGTTTTAATTACTTATTTATCTTTTTATGATTTTTATGCGTTCCATCTGTCAGCCGTTTCTTCTTTTTCATCTTCTGGTTTAAACCGGATTACTCCACTATTATTTTTTCCCTGTGGTGGATTCTGTCGGTTAAATGCATCAACAAACTTTGCTATGGGATTGCCCCATTTTGGATCACTCCCGTACATTTCAATGTTGTCATATGAGTATATTCATTCGTCTTCATTACTGGGACCAGGCTCAGGTTCTTTGTTTTCACGACGGTTACCTCGTTTGTCCACCTTTCTTGGTCGCTGTTCATCATGTCTGCTCGAGTCCCTCTCCTCAGCCATTATATAATTTACTTGGGCTTGATTGGTTCCCTGATTGTTACTTGGTGGATCTTCCGGAGGTATATCCCTGTTTCTGTCCCCACTTCTTGACCTCATATAATCATTGTGATCATTCCACTGTCTCCTGTTGTCGTCGTCTCTTCCATATCGTCTGTCATAATTTCTGTCATTATTAAAATTCTTACGTCTTCCTTGAAATCGCCTGTTATTCGGATTTCTATTATATCCCTCCGTCTGTACGTGGTTTATTGGCTGTCGACTGTCGTGTGGTTGTTCATTGTTCCTATCATTCCAATCCTCAGTTCTTCTTCGACTCCTGTAATAATAATTTTCTCTCTCAAAACCTTCTAAGAGAGCCTCCATCTCTCCAATAGTTTTTATCTGTCCACACCTACGAGCCCGTACAATGTCTTCTCCAAAGTGATATGACAATTTGGCTATGAGACACTCCTCAGGGATTTTTGGTTGTAAATGTCGAGCTACCCAGACTTCACCCAAAAAGTAAGCAGTCATTGTCTGTCCTCTTCTAGCATCATATCTGCCAGTGCTCAAATTGTCTCGGACTATATTTTGGATAGACTCAGACCAATACTTTATTTTAAAAATTTGTTTAAATTCGTTATAATTGGTGATTTCATTTCTTACTGCCTTCCACCAGTTATCATTACTATTTTTAAAACTCATCGAGGAGATTCTTTATTATTGGCCACCGATTTTCTTTGATTCTATTCAGACCTTCTTCTAACCTCTCCAAAAATTCTAGAGGGTTCTGACGATATTCTTTAAAGTTTATCACTTCTTTACTTTCTCCGATTAGTGTAGGTACATAGTTTATCGGTCTATGTTTTAGTACCTCTATTTCTTCCTTAAGATTTATTATGTCCTTCTGTTGAATTTCCTCTATCTTCTCCCTGTTGTTGGTAACTTGATTTTGTACCTGTATTATCTTAGTCTCTGCCTGATTATATTGTTCCCCTACCTTATTTTGTGGTGTCTCTAATTGCTCCTGAGTATCTTTGTGAAGTATAACAATACTAGTTTTACTGTTATCTTCCACTTTGATTATTTTGTTTATCAACTCTTCGCACAATTGACTTAAATTTTCCTCGGTTTTCTCAACCTTCTGGTTACTTTCAGTAATTCTATTCCTCATTTCTTCTTTATATTCTTCTAACTGCTGTTTTAATTCCTCTTTATTCTTCTCACTCTCTTCCTTCAACAGTCCTTTTAATTCTTCATTACTTTGTCTAATATCCTCCTTCAACTGCTGTTGTAATGTTTCATTATTGCTTTCCAATTTTTTATTTAATTCCTCCTTATCTTCCCTCATTTGTTCCTTTAATTCCTCATTAGTTTGTTTTAATAAGGTTTCATTATCTACTCTCATTTGTTTCAACTCTTCTTGGTTACTATCCATTTTCTTGTTAAACGTTTCACTGTTACTGTCCATTTTCTTGTCCATTTTTTCCATATCTTCCTTATTTTGTTTCAATGTTTCATTATTTTCTTTCATTTGTTTTAATATTTCGCTGGTTTTGTTATTCCCTTCCATTATAATTCTCATCAACTCCTGCATGCTCATATCTTCTTTTTGTGTGGGTTTATTTGGTTGGTCCCCTGGTGTATCCCTTACTCTGTTTCCATTTCATCAGTGACTGTTACTGGGGTCTCTCTTACCATTACTTCTACTTCTTCAACTGTGGTTGCTTCCTTATCTTCTATATTTAACTCTATCTCTTCTTCTTCCATTCGTTTCCGTGACGTCGCTCTTCTCCTTGACATCTCTGTTGTTAATCGTAGCCGCCACTAGAGTAGAAATCACTGTAAACTCACAATAAGAATGCAAAGCTATTCTCTTTCTAGCCTCACTAGTTGGGCTCCAATTCTGTAATGTGTAATAGCGTGTTACCCTCGAATTATATTGTACAAATCTAATAATCGTTCTTTCTAAATTATATTTTATTTAGCTTCACTATTGGGATAGCCAATTTGTTACATCTAGACTCGAATCTATGGTTATTTATCTGAATTTGTGTCTTGTTTAACTCTGTTATTATTTGTATATATTTTTGTTAATATTAAATTAAGGATGAGTATCTGTTCAGGGGGATGTTTGTTGAGCGCCAATTTGCAATCACCGTTTGCAAATAAAATTTTATTGGTGAAATATCAATAATAAATTTTTGTTCAAATTTATGTAAATAGTATATGGTCTCTTTATTCTGTAATGAACTCTCTTTTATCCTTTTCTTTCAGCAATGGATATGATAACTTGTGCTCATCACCACTTTTTTATTTTAAAAGAAATCTGCTAAGATTTTCAATTGATGAGTGTTGCCAACTTAATCTAATTACTGAGGTCAACTCACAGTATCAGATATTTTGTTCAGAATATCATCCCCTTTTTGTTTTCATGAAATAAGAAACAAATAAACCTTTTTCTGTATTTTATAAACTCAAATCCTTTATTTATTCTTTAATTTTTTCTAAATGTAAAACATAATTTTTAACAAAGTTCGGCCAGCTGTATGTTTATAAGCTCAGAGTGGCAGCAGTAACTCTTAGATCTCAGGTTTTTTAAAACATTTTATATTTTGTATTTAATAAATAAAATACAATTATGATGTTCTGTAGGTCCTTTAGACTACGATATAACAACAGTATTGACAGGGAAAGTACCAAAATACATATGATGAGAAATAGTCACAATGTATCTTAAAAGGATTATATTAAGAGTGTAAAACAGTTCAGTGTGTAGGTTAAGTTATATAAATGTTTTTTAGACTTAATTTAGCTTTAAATTATGTTAGCACTATACATCAATGGTGGCTTATGCTTATGTCCATATTATTAATCATTATTGTTCTCAGTGAAAGTTAATTATGGTTTTTATAAAAAGCGTATGCAAAGTTTTTTGAAACCGTTAGATCAGGTTTAACAGGGAATATTTCAGATTAATTTTAGATCAAAAAATACTTCTCTCCCTGTTGTTAATTGGTCCAATTTCTTCAGAGATGTCCTGGTTTGATTCTGTAGATTCTTGTAGCAATTCTTTCTTCTATTTTGATCTTGATATTTATAATTATTCAATTGTTTATCTGGAGATGCACTGATATCACATATATTATAATTTATTTTTCACTATAAGTATTTAAATCAACCTTTTTGCATTCAGTTGTTTTAGAATCAATCCATTTTCTTCCTCCACATATTAGTTGCTAAGGCCTCTCTTAGATATCTCCTTGGTTTCCAAGTAACATTTTTATATCACCCTGGTGACATCATAAGAATAATATAAACAAACCTTTTACTATTTTATATGTCATTTTCTTTTAAAAGGATATACCTTTTTTATAAGAGCTCTTATCTTCTTTTTATTTGTTTCTTTGTTCTTCTGATAAAAAACTGATCATTTTGACATCACTCTTGACTATTTTCTGATCTATATTTCCTGAGCTAATGATTTACATTTTTTTTTATATTATTTTTGTTCCAAACTTATTTATTATTTCTTTTGTACCTTTCACTTTCTTAAATTTATTTTATACATTTGGTAATCTTTTAACATAAACTGACATTGTTTCCTTATTATTTTAATAGAAATCTTATTCATATAATTTGACTGACTATGATTTTGGTACTTTCTTGTTAAGACTAACATTAGTGTTATTAACACTAGTATACATAATATTAATAAATGTGACAAAAACTGATTACTAATAACTATTAGTAATATGTTATAATTCCCCTTAACTGACTGTGTTTATAACTTTACAGTCTGCACACAAAAAACAAATTTCATAAGTAAGTTCTTACTTTAATTATAATAAACATAACATACAATAAACAGTTAAAATTAAACATATTCAATTAAGTCTTTCTTAAAATGTTATGTCTCCTGGTACTTTTTAATAATACAATCATGGTATATTTATGTTACTAGGGCATGGAAAAAATGTCACGTAACATAATGCCCCCCCAGAAAACAGGTTATTTTAGTAATAAATAGATTGCTTAAATAAGCTGATTGACTTCACCATTACTTTTCTCATTGTCCATAATACTTTTTTATTTCAGCACCTAAAACATGATATTGAGTCTTCATACTTTTCACACCTTGAGTCATATTGTCATATTTTTTATTTCTTTACCTCATCGTTTGTATCTTCCCTAACATTAAATACTACATATGGGTTCGGATTCGGAGGGGCACTATTGGCTTCCATTCCTCCGCCGTTTTCCCTAAATATATCATCTGAAATCAGAGGAACTTCATCTCTGTCCAGAAAAAAATAAAGTTGCACTATCACAACACAATACATATAATAATTACCTACAAGGTAACTCCTTCGCTACAAACTTATATTCCAGGGATTGTTAAATTATTTCTTTGAGGTCTATTCACATTTTTATTCTATCACTATTTCACATCTAGTGCTTTATCAGTTCAAAATAACTTTCTATCTTTCACATGTAATTGGTTAACCTTACTCAACCTACATGTTGTATTATTTCCATCTTAGCACTGTCAATCAATAATATTTTAGATTCTATTTTCATCTAAATCATTCTAACTCTTCTTAATAAATTCAAAATAATTTCTTCTTAATAAATTCAAAATAATTTCTTCCAAAACACATGGTAAGCTGTTCTTACTTAATTTAGAATTTTGGGGTTTTCTTCTTAATAGATTCAAAATAATTTCTTCTTTAACTCATGGTAAGATGTTCTTACTTAATTTAGAATTTTGATGTTTTTTGTTCATGTTTTTTTAAATCTTCATTGGTCATTACTTTTATCATCATATTTTCTTCTCAATTCTCCCTTTCTTTTGCAAGTTCATTTGTTTTAATTACTTATTTATCTTTTTATGATTTTTATGCGTTCCATCTGTCAGCCGTTTCTTCTTTTTCATCTTCTGGTTTAAACCGGATTACTCCACTATTATTTTTTCCCTGTGGTGGATTCTGTCGGTTAAATGCATCAACAAACTTTGCTATGGGATTGCCCCATTTTGGATCACTCCCGTACATTTCAATGTTGTCATATGAGTATATTCATTCGTCTTCATTACTGGGACCAGGCTCAGGTTCTTTGTTTTCACGACGGTTACCTCGTTTGTCCACCTTTCTTGGTCGCTGTTCATCATGTCTGCTCGAGTCCCTCTCCTCAGCCATTATATAATTTACTTGGGCTTGATTGGTTCCCTGATTGTTACTTGGTGGATCTTCCGGAGGTATATCCCTGTTTCTGTCCCCACTTCTTGACCTCATATAATCATTGTGATCATTCCACTGTCTCCTGTTGTCGTCGTCTCTTCCATATCGTCTGTCATAATTTCTGTCATTATTAAAATTCTTACGTCTTCCTTGAAATCGCCTGTTATTCGGATTTCTATTATATCCCTCCGTCTGTACGTGGTTTATTGGCTGTCGACTGTCGTGTGGTTGTTCATTGTTCCTATCATTCCAATCCTCAGTTCTTCTTCGACTCCTGTAATAATAATTTTCTCTCTCAAAACCTTCTAAGAGAGCCTCCATCTCTCCAATAGTTTTTATCTGTCCACACCTACGAGCCCGTACAATGTCTTCTCCAAAGTGATATGACAATTTGGCTATGAGACACTCCTCAGGGATTTTTGGTTGTAAATGTTGTAATTTTTGCTCACTTTCTTGTTGGAGTTGGTTATTGTTTGTCCATTGATTTTCGGTCTGACGGAGGCACTGATTGATTGATTGATAATTCCGGAGCAGCGGCAGCCCTATTGAGGATATGTGCTAGATAAAATATAAATCTGAATTGATTTCTTTTGTGGAGGATGCGGATATGGTCGGGCCATAAACTTTTTGTGTGTTGTCATTTTCGCTGTAATGCATTTTCAGCCATTTTGCCAAGGTTGCTTTAACGAGAACATGTATTTTATGTATTGGCATTTTAATAATTTCATTGTTACTGAGTATGTTGTGTTGTGTCCGTTAACTGGTTGGTGTTGTGGTTGTGTTTTCTTGTGTTGGGGGAGGCTTGCTCTGCTCTTTTGTACTACCCCCTTTCCTCTCGCAGCGTTAGGGGAATCCTGAAGCCACTTGAGCATTCTCAAGTTTTTCTTGTTTTGTCGTGTGAATTGTTGTCTGTGTGTAGTGTTAATTATGTAAATTTTGGGGGTGATAATTCAGCAACCTGAATTGAATAATTTGTTGGCTATGTATCATATGGAGCGTCGGTCGATGAAAAGTTAGTTGGGAAGGCAGTAAGGTGAGGTTGATTATGGATTTTGTTATGGCTCTGTTCCCGAGAGAGTGTATGCAAATGAAACAATGCACGGGAGAGATATTTTAAAAATTGAATATACGTAAAATTATAAAATTATATCCAATACAATAGTGAGGCGAACGAGGTATGCCGATCCGAAAGTTAACCTTTGGCCAGCTGATAGCCGCAGCTGTAATGGTATTTCAAGCCTTGCTACCTGCTTATCTGATAGACTGTGCATCGTTGTATGTTATTATTGTGTGCCTGGCTTTCTGAAGTCAAAGACCAGTTTATTTGTTTTTTGTTTGACCAGCTGTTCGAGTAATGTAAAATGTAGGTCAGTTATTAATGTGGATTATTGTTTGGCCCATTCCATGCCGCATTCCGGGTTGCGTCCCCAGTTTTGTTTGGGCGTCTATTATATTGGTGAGTGTAGGCGGTCCGCAGAGGAGTTATTCCCCCCTTCTTCCTCAAGTATTGCAGCTCATGTGTAATTAAGGTGATTTAGAGTTCAGGGTTGTGTACCCGCGTTGCTCTTCCACTGTGTACTGTAGCGGGGCCGTCCACCCTAGTGTAGGGGAGTGGACCACTCATGTGTCAAGGTGGATGTTCCCTTGTTGAGTAGTATATGGGTGGTCGGGATAGAAGGTGGAGAGATGGACCAGGTGATCGCTCATGTATCAAGGTTATAGTACCTTATTAGCCTTTGGGCATCTGTACGTGAGCGAGAAAATAGGTCGGGTCACCAGTGAGGGTGACGTACGGGCGGTCTCGTGAGAGGCAGTGGTGGTGGAGGAGTCGCACGAGGGTTTTGACTGTTGTTTGGTCGTGAAAGGGGGGATAGAAGAAGAACCTGGTTAGGTATTAATTTAGGGGTCTCAGTTTTTAGGTTTGGAGGCCTTAGGAGGTCAGAACTCATAGGAGGTACCCCGATTCTTGTCTTTCTTCTTCTGTCTCTTGTCGCTGTATGTTGGCCCTGGCCAGGTCAGCATGCAGCACACACATACACATTCAGACACACATGCATACACACTCCACTTCTTCCTTCCTCTTGTTTCGTTTTCTCTCTGAACCTCTGTCTTCCTAAGTGCGATAGTTTTCTGAGATTTCCCTAGAAAGTCTGGATCTTGCGATTATAGGGGTGCAGCCAGGAGATCAGTTTGTAATGATTGGTGAAGAAATAGAGTTTGCAGCCAAGTAAAAGGAATCGAGCTAATTTGGGCAACGACGTGCTGATACTGCATTCTAAGGTTGGTACAATAGTTTATTTTGAAAGTAAATGTTGGCGGTTGGATATGAGTAGTCCATGGAAGTTTCACATTAATTTGCTGCTAAGTCAGAGGTTTTAATTAGAGGTCCCATCTCGGGAGAATGAGGTAAAATATGTTGACCTTGGGTTGTCTTTTGTCTGGAGTGGTGCGTTTGCGTGGTCGTGGTGCGATGTTGATAGGTTAGTTTATTGGGGGCTAGCCTTACTACCGTAGGGTAGTTGACCACTCACATGTCAAAGACCTTGTTTTGTGCGTTATCTTTCTGCTAGGCAGTGCAGTGACATGTGTGGTACCTTCTCCGAAGGGCAGGTGTGAGTGGTGGTAGAGACGTGTTGTTGTTGTTGTTGTTTACGGTGTTGATTGGCGCTTGGGATCTCAGGTTGTAAGGAGATTCGCCAAGGCAATCAAGAGGACTATGGTAGTCCTCGGTAGACAGTCATGAGGATTGTGGATAGGGATTTGAGTTTTTTTTTGGGGCCAAGGAAGTTGCCATTTTAGGGTGAGATTGTGCCGAAGTGTTTGGCATTTTCAAAATCACGCCAGGACCTCTGCTTTCGGTGCCGCTCTGCCTTCCTAAGAGCGATATTCTCCTGAGACTTACCCGTGGGAGCCAGGAGGACCGTAGTAGTCCGGAGAAAGCAGTCATGTGGACTGTGAATTGTGAGATTTGAGTTTTTGGGGCAAGCAAGTTGCCATTTTGGGGTGAGGGTGTGCCATGGTTATATTAAAAGGTAAACACCATGGCCAGTTTAATTGTATTTCCGTATGTTCGATGCGGTATCGCTGCATGTTACAATGCCCACCTTCGATATCTAGAATTAGTCGGCCGCCGCGACCTTGATCGGTGACGTCATTTGGTTGGCAGTGGCGTTTGTGCTTGACAACGAGATTTATGCAGCAGCGTTTTCAAGTTTTATAAGTTCATGCAGCGTCTTCTCTCGCGTCTCTTTCTCTTTCAACTTTTTGCTGCTTGGATCATGACGGTGTACCGTGATTGTCTACTATGAGCCTATAATTCGATAAAGAGCTTCAGGTGAGTCAGTATTTAGGGTTTCTTTTTAATATTAATCCAATTGGGGCTTGTGTGTGTAAAATATAACGATAGTGTGTGTGTGTGGCTAAGGCTGTCCATGTTCGTTCCAGTAAAAATACAAGCACGTGGTAAAGTTATTTTGAAGTAAATTTAAAGAAATAATGTTAGAGACAGTGTAAACTTAAAACAAAAGAATTAAATGAGTTATGAAATTATAATTGAGGTTCCACTGAAGTCTGGTTATTAATTAAAATAGTTTGTAAATGTTATAGCAGAGACCACGTGCTCGTCAGTCATTCATAATGTGAAGTTAAATATACAAGGTAATCCATAAAAAGTTTTAAGCTTAAAGTGTAATGATTTCTGTATAACAAAGTGAAATTTAAAATTCAAATTAATAGCTTGAAGGGGATTTTGACTGGGGTTAATGGCAAGCATTTGTTGTATTGAAACTATAGCGGTGTGTGTGATCTGAGTGCATTGACGAAGGAATGTAGGGGTGGTATGTTCACTTCTCTGAATCAAATATACAAATAAAAATTTTCACAGGTTTCCCCGCTTTAGTCGGGAGGAAAGGGGTCGACGAGATGGGTACTCAACATCTTCTCCCATCCGCAGAGCGGGTGAGTAAGGAGCCCCAACGCCATCACGACATGCGACATCATTTTTCGCACCCAACTTGAAATGCAGGAATCTCTTTAATGTAATCTGAAAGATCAGGTGGGAACTTTCCTTATTATTATATATACATCACACATGAAATACTCCGCTGGTTACCGGGTAACACACACAGAGAAACTCAGTTCTAGAAATTAGACTCATGCTTCAGAGTTAACATTACCTGAACATGTTTTGTGAAGACATGCTAAAGTGTGTATAGTGATGACTGTGTTATGAATAGGTTATAAGTATTAGTGTATTAATCTTGCATGATGTCAAGGGTTACCATTGTATAATGTAAATATTTAATTCTAATTTCTGCAAAAGAAAACCATTTTCAGAATTCATGTATTAACAAAAATCCAGACCTTAAGAAAATGTAATACCCGGACAGTACTTGCATCTACCTGTCATGTGACTTGTATCCTGCAAGTTATACTTTTCGGTTCTTTCTATTCTAAATTAATACTCCTGTTGATTTAGTTATTTATTATTTGGTTCTGCTTGACTATTCAATATATAATAAATACAACAAATTTTTAATAATTAATTAACAAACTTCAACCTCTGTTTAATGTGATCACTAGTTTCGATTTTAATGTTATTTTGCCCCTCGTGTTATTAATCCAAGTGCTGGGGACGGGTAGATGAAGGTATTTGAACACACTTAAGTAATTATTTCTTTTTTTAATTTTAATTATTATCTTATTATCTACGGATAATGGATTGTCATCTTTAAGTAGTCATAATTATCTCATGTTGATTAATTGTTCAAGCATTATGAATGCAAATGAAAACATCTTTTGAAAGTAAAATACTCTGTGTTTAGTAATTTGGTATGTCATTATTTAATCTTTAGAGATATTTTGGAAATATTATTGTTGCAATCCAACCACCATGGTGCTTTAAAGAAATATTTAAATTGATGTTAAGCATTAAGAAAGACTCAAACCAAAGAATGTAATTGTAAAAGAAATTGTTTCGAAATCAAGAAGCATAAATAAAATCTTGTTGCTGTTAATCAAGTGTTTCCTTTTTTCTTGCAAGACCTGTCACGATGGACTCAGCACATTTTACTTCCATCTAGGCCATGCACCTAGTCTTAAATATTAAGTGATGCCTTCAAAAAAAAAAAAAAAAAAATGGAGATTAAAAAAAGGGGTGTTAAATTAAGATTTTGGGGTGGCGTTTCAAGTTAACAGTTAAGGATGTACATATCAATTAACTTAGGAGTGTTGTAGGATAGTCATACCATCTAACCATCTTCTCTCAGTCGTATGTTACATGCTGTTGGGTGAAATTAAGTTTTGCGTCTTGTCAGAATTCACTATGAGTGAAAATATGGAATGACATGTTTTCATCAAATTCTGGTAAGAGAATTGGAAAACCACCACAGAAACTTACCAAATGTTACTAGCAGCTTACAGAATTAAGACAATGTTATGTGTACATATTTTTTGAGTAGATTAAAAGATTTGAAGATGAAAGAATGACTTTTGAAACATGAATGTAAAGGACGTCCTTCAACAAAGGTGAAGTAATCGAAAAAATTTGCAAAGCCATCCAAATTAATCACCACCTGACCATCAGAGAGCTTAGCAATGATTTCAACATTTATTTAGGTGAGTTCAAACCATTTTGATTGTGGCTGTGGGCATGAGGAGAGTGGCAAAGTTCATTCCAAAACTGCTGACAGACAAGCAAAAGAGATCACCCTTGATTTGCTAGAATGTGCTGAATCAGATGAAAATTGTTTTAAATCAGTAATTACTGGTGATGAATGTGGGTCTATGGTTATGATTTGGAGACGAAGGTCCAGTCTTTGCAGTGGAAGACACCTGATTCTCCATGACCTAAAGGTAGTATTTCGCTTGAACTGCCCGCCGCTACGGTTGGCAGAAACTGTCAGTAGTAACGGCTGGCAGCGACTGATGGGCTGTTTCGGTTAAACTGCTCGCTGCCGCTGCTGGCAGGTTGCTGTCAGCTCTGGAGTGATACACATTGCCAGTAGGTCTGTTTGTGATTTTGTTTGAAATGGATTTAAACACATTTTCTTCATGCTTGAGGATGAAGAAGAAGAAGAAATTAGAAGCACTTTCAAGTGTACAATCAAGAGTTGTGTAAAGTGAACTTTATTGCAGCAGAAAAAGTGAAGGATATTTTGTATCACTGATTAGAAAATATTTGAAAAATATGAAGAGATGTTCAGAAGGGTTTTAGACTTAACCTGTTGCAGTTTAACTTCGTTTTGAGTTTTGTGGAGAAGGATTTGTCAAGAACAATTACCAATGCGATACAAGACCCGATTAATGCAGGGGAAAGACTAGGATTTATCTAAGGTGTGTAAAAGTAATTTAGTGGGTCAAAATAAGAAGAAAAACATTCCATGGATCTTCATTTTCCAAAACAATAACAAACTGTTTTGTAGATAGTGATTGACTATATGGAAAACTTCCAATTATAAAATAACTCAATAAAAGGATAATTACAGTTTCCAAATAATAATAATAGCATCATTTTAACAAGAAAACTATTGTATGATAGTAAGCTTTGTGGAATCTTTTCCTTTTTTAACTCAGTTCCAACTGATAACAGATAAAATCTTTAAAAAAATCATAATTAAATACTTTGCTTACTATTTAATGTTCTTTACACATTTGCTTAGATTCACAGTAATCTTTGTATGTTTTTCATATTATAAAATAACAAGTAAAAATGCAAATAGTAAAAATAACAAATGTTTTTCTCTTGCCAGTTAGTAACACTTTTAATCACGTCTTATAAAAACAAGCAAAAATGTAAAAGTAACCAGTGTTTCCCTTTTTTAATATTAATACAACTTTAATCACTTAGTAGGTCATCATTTTCTTTCTGTGTATTTGATGCGGATAGACCATAATATTTCTGTAAAATTCTCTATGTTTATCTGATACACATACTAAAGAATTTTTGCCACATCTGATCTCTTCTTATCATGTATAAGAACTTCCCTATCATAAACATTGCTAACAGAAAGTAAAGTACTTTTACCCCCTTGTAAAGCTTGAACATTTATCTGTGAATACTATCAATAAACTCATGTTCTAGTACAATTCCTTTTGTTCTTCCTTGTAGATGAAATGTTTATATTTGCTTATGTTGAATATATCTCTACTCTCCAAGCTTTTATTACTTCTTTTGAAAAATATACCACTCTATAAAATTTAATATTTGTTGCCTTTTCACTGATCTTACTTCGAATAATGGCTGTGTTGTTTTAGGACTTCTGATCATTTCATCATACTAAAGTGGTGTGTAAATCCACCACTTCATGATGTCAAATAACTCTTTTTACAGCTAAAAAGTTCCCGTCACAAGGAAAAAGTACGTGGATTTGAAAGTAGTGGTGTATATTTGAAACCGCCCATTTATACTTAGACTCATTAATAACCTCACCAACATGTGGTTTCGCGTTTTTGTCCAGGACGTGAGTCGCTGAACACGTGTAATTCTTTCATTTCAAATAGAATGCAATTAGTAATACAAACACTTTAAAATGAAGAAACCTCATCAGGGTCTTTTTCCGCTGTTCTTTCATGATATGTGTAAATGTGGCTTTCTAACTACATAAATTACGAATACATAAGATGAAATGCCACAAATTTCTTAGAAAAAACATCTTTTGCACGGGCAGGCAAGATAATGGCATGTTTTACGTGAAATGCAAAACAGTGTCTGCTAGGTCTTTTCTGAAGCTGCGTAAATTTTTAACCTCTTCAATTTTTTTATAAAACTTACAAGCTCTTCTATCATGGGCAAGTATTTCTGCAACTGCAATGCACTTGGCATTATCATTAAATGATGTAGAATTAATTTTAGTATTTAAATATTTGCACTGTGAACATACATCAATTTGGAGTCTATAAAATCTGTGGATATAATTTTCTTTGTAATAGCTTATGAAATATTCGTGGTTTATTACATTCATCAACTCTGAATGTTTTTTAAGAAGCATGTCATATATAGCCTTAAAAGGCAAACCAACTTCCAAGTGGGTTATAAGATAAGATGAGAATTTTTTTAGGAAATCAATATGAGCATGTAGTTTGATTAAAGCATCTTGGAGTTTTATTATGGTTGCCTCTCATATGAATAAGATGTAATCCTTCAGCTAGTAACGTAGTTCAATGAAAGAGTAGTTTGCTTGAAATTGTATGTTAACTAAGAAAAGTGTTCCAGCACACTTCAATCTAGTCTGAGTCCGTCATTGCAAAATATTTGAACGATAATATAAATTGTTTGGAACTTTCAATTTTTGACCTATCTCTATTAACCTCTTGCCTTTCAATAAGGCCCATTAAATATGTACTTTGTCCATTTTTGGTCTATCGCTATACATTGTATTAATAATATTTTCTCTGTTATTAGAATTTAATATTCCAGTACACATCTTCTTACACTTCTTCTTAAGTCCAGTAATCTTTTTCCACTAACCTTCCTTCAGTAGTAACAAACTTTTGTCATTTAAGCCCATCTGATGTAAACAATTCTTGTATATTTCCATGTTTTTTACAGAATTTCATACTCAGATTCCGACATTTCACAACTGGTTTCAAAATTGTATCTTTTGACAGGAGAAACTGAAAGCAAACCGAAAACAAGAGTACAGACTGTTGCAGTTGCCCGTCTTGACTGGTTCCCAATAAGTCGAGCCGCACCAGTTGACGGCCAGGCGTTATGACATCACAGCCGCTGACAGCCCAGCAGTTACAACGAAATACGTCCTAACTATAAAACATGTAGGGGACTGCTCACCTCAACTGCCAACTGTTGGGCAGTTCCAGCAAAATAGTACCTTAAGAAAGATCGGAGGGTTCACAGCCAAAGTACACGTTATAGGAAAAACCTAAAAGCAGAATGTTTTTCATCTTTCTGCAATGGATTTTAAGAAAACCAAATACTTTCTGCAAGCATTTCAGTAGTAACGTAGTTAAAATTGTTTGATGCAACAGCTCTCTCCGTTCAATATAGTCTATAAGTATTAAAATAATAATCCTTAAAATTTCAGGAGACAAAAATTGAGATATTTTTAGATTTAGGTTTTCAGAAATATAAGGTCTATCAGGATTTATTTGAAAAAATTTGTAAATTACATTTAAATATATTGATATTATAGGATATTGATTTTAGGTTGATATAAAAAATCAGTCCAGAAATACACAACTATCCGGATTGTGAATTACTACGCCGGAGCGCGGCTGCGTGACTCAGTCTGCCGGCTGCAGCCGGCGCTCTCACTTCAATAGATTACATGTAACCTTTACCACTCGGCCAGTCATCTGAAATTTATTGGTATATTATTTGGTATATTATTGAGTCACAAACATAGATTTTGTTATTGAATTGATTCGTTTATTCGTATCTGTTTTTATGCAACAGTTTATTTTTTTAGAAATTTTACTGCAGCAAATTTTTTACGCGTTTTTCATTAACGCGGTGGACGATCTTTCTGCAGGCCTCGTTTCCTTTCTGTGACAATGTTGCACTGCCGCCCGTTGTTCTGCTTTGGGGAGAAAAAATAGTTAAAGTATGATTACTCTCTCTCTCTCTCTCTCTCTCGAATCAATGAATAGTCATAGTTTTTGTTAGCTGTAACAAAAAAAAAAAACAGTTTCAGGCAAATGTCTACAGAGATTTAATAAGATTTTGTTAAATAATCACATAAACATAAATTGTGTAAACATTAAAACATTATGTACTGAATTTTCATTCACAAAAAAATAATTCTATTTATTGGTTACTCATCCTTCCACACAAGTAATCTTTGCACAGAAAACCTGTAGTGCAATACTTATTATTCAGTAAATTAAAACAAAATTAATATCGATTTCCTGTAGTGAATTATAACAAGTCTGTCAGTAGAAGACTCATATAAGCCTATTATTTATCGTACACATACATTATTACTGTTATTATTTTCACTTTGTTCTATTAAATGTAACTATAATTTTATTACAGCATTTTGGTACTTTCGTCTTGCCACACAACGTGATGTAATCAGCACAGTCTGATCATTTCCAAACATTGAGACACACACTATTCACAGGTTGTTTTTAATGAATAATAGTTTTTTTCTGTGAATACAACACAAAAAAAGACATGATTTTTTAAATACTATAAGCTGCTGCTATGAAATGGCTGAAATCCCTCCATATCTGTATCATATTATTTTCATGTTCTGTCATTTTGCTATTTTGTTCTAGCCATATTGTGATGTCATCAACATCATTATCTAAAATCCTCCTTTCCGAACAGCTTCTGCTATTTCTGATTTCACATGCAAAACAGCTTTCTTCTAGTCTTCATCTGTTATTTTTTGCTTTGCCAGTCAGTCACTGTACAATTTTTGTTATTGTCAGCAGTGTATCCTTTTATATGATTCTATATAATTTCAATGGGATTGAAGTGGCAGTAGCAACGTGGCAACCTTGTCACTTCAGGTCCCTGTTTTTCACCATTTCATTAATACAGTGGAGTCACCAGCTTGTTCAGTTGACAGTTGTGAGGAGGTTTGCTATAATCATTCTTTGGTCTGCTATGACAACATAATGGACTAGCTAGTCGACAGTATTGTGGAACACTTCTCAAAATTGACTGAGCTTCGTCTTCAAAAAATTCTCTTACACTACTTCAAAATAAACCATCTCTTATACTTAGTTACAAATGGTTACATGCCAATAATAGTAGGTGGCCATGTCATTTGTCTTTGATGTGATTATAAATTCTGTATCGTAGGCCTACTCTAGCATATGTTGAAATAATGGTAATAGGATTCAAACATGCTGTTTTTAAAATGTACATTACCATATTGACAAGACTAGCATTATAAACTTAAGATTCGGTGTGAAATTAACTGAGCATTTGTGTGAAGGTTGTATACATGGGAAATATGGCAGCATTCTGTGTGACTGCTGTTACATTGCTATAACAGCAATATGATTAGTTAAAACTCTCATTCTCTTGTGTTCGGGCACACCCTATATAAACATCAAAACCGTGCTTTTAATAATATTAAAGTAGATGCTTAATTTTGTGTAGTTGTAGTAACAGAGTAAGAAGGAAAACAATTATATTAATTAATGTTTAATAATATTTTTGTAATTTTTTCCAGTTTAGTAGCGTACATTGAATAGAACAAAATGAGACTTAGACTGTGTGATTGAATCAGAAGAGTAAAACGGCAGATTACTTTGTGAAACTCGTGATGGAGGAAGAGTTCCCATGTCCTCAGTTTCCTCTACTATTCCTTGTCTCGTAGAGTTTGTTATCTATAAAAATTAATATGTGTACTATTAAAAAGAGATAGGCATTCAGTTTATTCTGTATTTAAAATTTAACTGTTTATAATTATAGCACCTAATGGCAAACCGGTTTCCTTCTGAATTTGTAGAAGACAGAGAAAAGGAAATACTGTATGTGATTATTCCCTTCTGATAATGCTTATAATAAAAGAGGAATGAGAAATGTGTGTCCTTCTTCAGTTTTACAGCCACTCATTACGTTTTTTATGTGAGACTGATTATTCAGTGAACTTTTGTCAGTAAAAATTTGTAACACCTTTTTAATTCATTGTTATTTATAATTTGTGAAGTTAAAATAAAATAAAATTTGAGGAGTATATATGAAAATCATGTACATCTATATACCTATACCATAACATTGTGCTTAAGTTTCAAGTATATTGCAATTTCAGAAAGTCCAGGTGAGTAACTCTTTGTATTTGTCGATTATTGATCAGTGAAATTAGTAAAGAAACTTGGTTTTTGATTGTATATAAAAGTATACTACAAATGACACATAACTTTGTGTTATATGACACACATACCAGAAAACGTGTATGAATGCTGCATCACTACAGAACATGTATATGCCATACACATAATAAATATGTATATTTTTTAAAATTATAATCTAAATAACGGAAAATTATAAGGAGCAATATTTTAGCTACCACAACAATCATCAGTTGTTTTTAGGCTAACATTAAACTAATACATTGAATATAAGTACTAACTAATACTCCATCAATGAGTGGTAGAGAGTCAGAAAAACAAAATAAACACACAGTAATGATCACAAGACTAAATAATACAAATAAATATTACAAAAAACACAACACTCGACAACAACAATAACAACACAAGACACAAATGCACAGAACACTTGCAGAGCACAAGGTCAACAAAACACTGTGACAGGGGTGCAACAAGACCAAATCTTATATAAGAAAAAATTATTCCACATCTTAGTATTTTGTTGAAATACAATATATATATATATATATATATATATATATATATAGTTTCTGCTCTTGTGCACTGGATGACTTAAAAATTTACTTGTCCAAAAAGTAAAGTTAAAACATTGAAATTCTTAAATCATTATTGTGTTGGTGTCAATGTCATTATTCTCAATCATTCCGCACATTTATAATTATTTTGACCATTAAACAAAGCTGTAAAAAATAATTTAAAACATAACTCTCTGTATTTCCATTGTTAATCAACATAATGGTTCAGTTTTACTTCGATATGGAGCTTAATATGCCATTACGGTGACAGAATACTTAAATTTTCTGTACTATTTACAGCCGTCAAAAAAAAAATTTAATATAATGTTTGGTTATGACTTTTTTGAATTATGACATGAAAAAGATGACCCATGGGAAACTTTTTTCTTGTTTCAGATAGAGATCTGATGTAAGCAAATGAAATTAAGAGAAGGGCTGAATTTAGTTTTTATTAAGTTATGCAAGTCCATAGCTTACAGGTTTTCAAAGAATAAATGTGTTCATATTGAGTGTTAAGTATAACATGAGCACAGTGGATGCTTGGTATATTGGAATACATCTTTGTATTTGATTACTTTTTAATACTTACTATTTTCATAATAGTTATATTTTGCTTTATAACATATACTTTATAACCGTTAAAAGTTATTAGATATTCTACTGAATAATCTTATGTAATTACTTAAGTACACAAAAGGACAGTTTTGTGTTTGGGCAGTATGCTCGTCCACTGTTTGTTTCATTTGTTGCTTTAATCGGCTGGACCATTTTTTACAAAAGCAGTGTCAAATCAAGTGTCTTGACTCTTTGAGTGTCAATCATGTATGATATTTTAGAAGAAAGTGTTTAACTTAATAGGGTATCAACATAACAAAACAACACAACGCATAATGCTTGTACACGTAAGTTACTTTTAAATAACTACTGTATTATCTTACCATAGTAGTTAAATGAGTACTTGAAATTACATATATTTTATTTCTGTACAATAAATTATAAAATGAGACTTGTGTTATATCACTACTATTATATGTTATTAAAACTGACAAGTAATGATTGTAAATTGCTTTAGATATTGTCTAAAAGTAATAAGTCCCATACAGCATACAAATATGTACAAGTTTCTCCCTTGTTCACTTCTAAAAGAAGAAAAACCAACACAGTCATGTTGATGCAAGGGTAACTACAAGGACTAATTATGTAGTTAGCTACAATGAAACAAACATATCTGGCCATAACACTATTCCTTCGTAGCAAGCTAGTTTTTTTCTTTCAAGCTTTCTTCGTTGTAGTCACCCTTATGTTTGCCCTTTTTTAGGCTGCTGACACACGGGCCACTCTGTGGCGACACTCAGTCGCATCCGGTTGTTTTGCATGGTTTTAAATTGTACCCTTGCACACGAGCAACTGTGGCAGGCAGAAGCCAGTCCCCGTCACGAATGGCGACGATTTGTGGCATTGGAGCTGGCACACGGGCCACTTTCAGTCGCGCCACACTACACACAGAGTACACTACACTCACTACGCTCAGAGTAGTGTTGTGAAGCGTGTATTAACACTGTAATTCCTATAAAATTTAGGGAGTTTTCTTACTATTTGTTTTTAAACTTTTTAAGACTTTCTTGTTTCTAAAAACTATTTAAAAACTTTAACTATCATGTCGGATTTTGATTCTGATCGATTTATAATTGAAGTGGAACAGAGACCTGCAATTTGGGACCCGAGATGCAATGAATATTCAAACAAAATGGCAAAAGGGAGAGCATGGGAACAGCTCTGTTATATTTTTATATCAGGCTTCAGTGAAATGGACAGCCTGATGAAAAATAAATCAGGTATGTTTCTAATCAGTACTACAGTAAAGTATGTAATAAAAATTAGAATAGCAGTAATAATAATAAAGTAGGCCTACTGCACTAAACTAAAGTGTAAAGTTCATAAAACAACTAAAGTCATAAATGTCTAAAGTTGGTAGACATTATATTGTGTAATTATATTATGACATAAATGTAGGCGTATGTAATAGAATAGAAACAAAATACATAGGCCTATACAAGGTCTATGAAGTGCAGTATTTGACTAATGTCTAAGTTTTGTATAATGCGAGAACTTGTGCAATCCGAAGAAAAACTTCGGTCCCATGCAATTCCACTTTGAACAAGTTTTTCTGTTATTAATAATAATAAAACAAGAATAATTTCGTACAAGAATATATTTTTAATTATTTTATTTATATAACACTGTTTCAATAGTATTTAACACACATCGTCAGATATGCAAATTAAAAATTATTTAAATTAACAGTATTTAAACAGTGTTATATTGAAAAAATAATAAAAATATATTCTTGTACGAAAAGTTTTATTATTATTAATAATAATATAAAAATAATACAAGAATAATTGAGTAATTATGAATGCAATATTTGCTTTAATAACTTTTGTATTGTATGGAATGCACCATAAAAAATTACCAGTGTCTGCAACAGTCGTATACATTTGCATCTAGCCCATATGGCTCCTACAAGTGACCTGTTGAGTATCATAATTACAACACAAGAAAAAGAGCAATGACTTCTAAATTAATGTTTTATGCAAACACTACTTGAGAACATACTTATGAGCCAAAACAATCTTGCGAAACAATCTTTTATCACTGAGCAAATGGAGAGTGGCGCGTCCCTGAAGCCAACCCATTCACACGAGCCACTGACTGAAGCGACTGAGGGGCGCGACTGAGTGTCGCCACAGAGTGGCCCGTGTGTCAGCAGTCTTAATTGAAGTGGCACCAAACTCTAATTTGCCCAAATTTTATACAATATTAAGTGTAATGTTCACAATTTTCTTTCGTATAAACATTCAAAACTTCGTTAGTAACAGCAAAATCAATGAGAGTGATTTGACATCTTTTTCAACAAAAATGGGCCAACTGATTAGTTTCAAGAAAGCAAACAAACGTATCACCTGAACACAAAACTACTTTTTGCATAGTCGAGTAATTTCATAAGATTATCAAACTTAACATATAATAACTGTAATGGTTATAAAGTGAAACATAACCATTAGCAACATGTGCAGTTATTAAAAAGTAACCAAATACAAAGGAAGAGTGCATGTAGGCCCATACCAAGCATCACCAACTTTTGCAGTACACTTAACACTCAATATAAGTATTTATATTTTGAAAACCTGATAAGGTAGAAACTTGCAATTCAGATAAAAATTAAATTCACCAGGCCACCTTTTTTCATTTTGTAACTCGAAAAAATTGTAACCGATTATTACATAGAATTTTTTTGAAATCTGTAAAGAGTACAGCAAAAATTTAAGTTTAACATTGCCGCACTGACGTATTAATCTACCTATTAAAGAAATAACAAAATAGTTAGGCTTAAGCATATAACTTTTAAAAGAATATGGAGGTAAAAGAAGAACTAAACAAAGTGTGTATTGTTACAATAATAACAATATGTAAGTAGAACTCTGACGACTTTGAACAGTAAGCTTGAGATGCACAGTGAACAAACGTCTTGTTGTGAAGTTAACAAAATTTACGTTCATTTTGGACGTGCACAGAACAGTTTATACAGCATTTCATAGTCATGCATTGGTAGGAGCACATAAGTGTACATTCACTTCTGAAGCATGTTGTGATGACAAAAAGTATTTGTGGTATTCATTGGTATTAGTTGTGAATATAAAACACTGGAAATGACTTGTGTTAATAAAAAAAATGTAAATTGACTTCTGGTGTTAACATCAGAAGAGTGCAACTTTTGTTGTGAAGCAATATTGTGTGGTAGACGGAGTTTGTATGTGAATGAGACAGCAAGCAGTTGACACATACCCTCTCTGTGGTCACTGATTACGTGGGAGTAATCCTCTTGTTACATCTACACATCTCAGCATTTAAAAACAATTGTCAGGTTTCTAACAGTGATGATAATCAACATGTACATTTTTGTGTAAACATGAAAGTAACACACTGACAAATTAATTGTGCTGTGTTTACAATTAATTGATTAAATTAATGATGGATTGTCATACTTAATGAGTGTACCATAAGATTAACTGTACTTTGTATGCTGACCTTATCAGAATTTCTTGCATACAATAATACTGACAAAAAGCTGTAATTAAAAAAAGTATATGATTTTATCAGGAACATTAAAATTATGTAGTTCAATGTAGATGGTGATAGTATAATAACTTTACAGATTTCTAACAATATACTTGAAAAAAGATATTGAATAGCGTATTCAAAGTATGATTTTGGTTAACAGCATGTGTGTGACATTGTTAAGAGTCTTGCTGTAGTCTACACCTTTTCTTAGGTTTCATTTTGGTAATATCAGCCCTCCATAATAGTTGTCTCAATGTGTTAAAGACTTCATTAATCTGTTAGCATAGATTTTAACACAGTACAGTACAGTAATCCCCCATTATAACAGACTAATAAGGGCTCTGAGATGTCCTTTGTATTATTTTGAATGTTCATCACTTCTTTCACAGCACTTTAACAATTAATATTTAAATTATTTTAAATATTGTCCTTTGTATTGAAAGCCTGTTATAATTGTATATTGTAGTGGTTCAGTATTAAATAATTATGTAATAATTGAATTTACGAGTTAAGGTACAATAAAACATTTAAAAATATTGTGTGAAACTTTTTGCAAGGGTTAACCAGGGATATCGTTTAGTGTACTTGGCAGAGAATAATAGGCAAATACAATTAAACAAATGCATATTTATAAGCATTACAAGTAGAATTTATTCAACAAATAACACACATGATGATATGAATATATGTATTTAAAATATGGTTTGAAGGTTAAGTTTCTGTTAACATACAATAGTAGTTTTCTACTTACATACCTCCTTTGCTTTATTTATAATTTAATACACGATTTACCGCACTCAATTCTCTGCTCTTTTCACTTCACTTTAAAACACCACCACTTTTCACTGGGTATTTGAATTTTAAGGATTTTTTGGGCATCATAGTTGTAGATCATTGAAAACGCCATTAAAAGCTGACGGTCGCTGCTCTCCGCATCTCGCCTTCGCTGCTCTCCGCATCTCGCCTTCGCTGCTCTCCGCATCTCGCCTCCGTTATAGTTATTTGATGGCGTCTATGGGGATGACATAGTATTTCCTTGAACTGAGTAGCGTGTCCGGGTCTTACAAATTTAAATGTTAAACTTCACTGGTTATATATTGAACATTACATTAATGAGCTGACCGTAAATCCTGTCCGCCCATTGCTAAAATTAAATTAACACCCCTTTTTTTTCTTTATATTAGTTTCTATTTCACTTGACTTTTACTAACGGTTTAAAATTCTAAGCTTTGACATAATTCGTCTATACTTCTAATTAAAACTTATTGAAAGATCTCAGGGTGTAAAACTGTTGAAAGTTAATTTTAAAATTGTCGAACTGCGTCTAGAGACGTCTTGATATTCTGAACAGTGACGAAAAGTCCTTATTACATTAAGAGACTTAAAAAGGTCGACATTGATGTCTGAACATTGACATTCTATCACAGCTTGAAAACTCCCGAACGTGAAGCAGTTAAAATTTAAGCTGAAGATTAATGAACTGCGTCCAGAGACGTCTTACTATTCTAAAAGTGACTGAGAAGTATCAAAAGAACTTCACATTTGTTTTTTTTTTAAACAAAACTGAACCTTCGCGAACTGCAGCCGAACAACCGCCCGTCTTCGCTGGTGACTAAGAAGTGGCGTTAGAAGCTCTACTCTGGGAGCGTTACATTTTACAATTCATAGCTGGGGCTGATTCTGCGCATGCGTACAAGTTACCCTGTTCACTCTCTATCATTCTGTCTCTTCCCCACAGTAATTCCCAGAACATGGATAGTGCCAGTTATTTCTAGTTTTAGTGCGCGTATATGCGCATGGGCGCGGGACTTTAAGCGTTGACGCCAAGAAGTATGAGATCATTCTGATGTCATTCAGTATTGCGAAATTTGTTTAGAAAAGTGAATATATACAAGCCAGACTGTCGCCAATAATATAGAAATCTAATACTGTATGCCCAAAATCCCATACTGCATGGCTTATAGTATTATAATAAAATAAAATAAGTATTATATTACTACACGTTTACATTATTACTGAAATAAAACAATATAATAATACCATATTATAGGTAATACAATATAATTAAAACAGACATATAGGCACATTACAATATAGCAAGTAGGCGTTTTATAATGTGGATAAGACTCATTTAAAGTATGCGGATAAAAATGAAAACAACTTATTTTACTATATTTATATAAAATTGATATAGATAACTGTATAGCAGTACAGCAATAACAAAAGTTACATCTTATACAAAATACTGTATACATAATTATAACAAAAACTTAGTCCATTGTGAAGAAAACTTTTATATTTTACATAAATTATTCATAATTATAATAAAAAGTTTGTCCATTGTCTATCTCCTACAAAAACAAGATGGCTGGCTGTGTCA
Organism: Magicicada septendecula; assembly: GCA_034769895.1. NCBI lineage: Eukaryota > Metazoa > Arthropoda > Insecta > Hemiptera > Cicadidae > Magicicada > Magicicada septendecula. Next base: position 515,460,834 of record CM068367.1, on the reverse strand, counting down.
GAATCACTTTCAATATTTACTGGCTTAAAGAAATAACTAATTTTTGTTTTAGATTGATTAGAGTTAATTTCCTTAGTCAGTAACTCAAGGTGTCGCAAGTGGTCATAACAGGGCGACATGTTTCCATTTTTTAAATTAATGAACGTACTCGGTGACAAAGTGGCCTTTTACTTTGCTCACTTTACATTTTTAGATTGCGTTTGATTTTTCAGCATTCCATTTCTTAGAGCGAGTTCCTATTATAAGCAGGGCCTGTTTTACCGGGGGATTGTTGTACATATAATATTTAGGAATTAGACCTAACTTTATATTAAAAGATTTCTATACTGTTTTGTATTCTGTGCTATTCTTCAACTCCAGATCTACAATTAACTATTTATATACTCATTTACATCTATATAAAAGTGTCATAAACTACTCTAAAAATTGAAGAATTACAGAAATTAGAGCACTTGATACATATACCTTGTATATGCAACTGTACAGTGTGTGGTATAATGAACACTGAAAATTTATGATTAATCATATGCAGGCACTTTACTGAATTGGTTAAATAGTTACTTTATTGTGACTGTTGCTCACATTTAACATAAATTATCGTAGCACCATATAAGTAGAACTCAAGGTCTGTACCATTTTGTTGGTGGCCCTGTAGCTTTCGGCAACGTGTTTTCTGTAAATACATAATTTGTTTTCAGTTATGTACATTTACTGTAGACATGCCTGAGGATAGTTATTCCGTGGTATTAGTATGATATCTGTGTATATTATTTTGAAAGTAGTTATGTGAACTTTAGTAAAGGCTAAACTGTCAGATGATGGGGACTACCATCTTAAGGTATCCTGGCATGTGATTTTTCTGTTGGGTCTGTCTACTGTAACTTGTATATTACCCCTAAAAGCAGAGTTACCACTTCTACCAGCTCCACTGTACTGAAGTTACTCTTCTCCACCCTCACTGCCGGTGTGGACTTCATCCACCTTTTATACAGGGTTCCCACTTTCACTATATGTGTTGTACCAATGATCCCTTTCAGCCCAGAAGAAGATGGCTTGACTTGGGCACAACAGGCTGTAAGCTTATTCTTAGGATGTAGAAGAAGACGATTTATTTTTAGGCTTGAAGATGGGTCACTGCATATGAAAAAACGTAAAACAAAAATCTCACTCTCTCTCTCTCTCTCCCCCTACACACACACGCGTGCGCATAAAGAATTTCGACGAAACCAAAACAAAATAATGTTTTGTAAACAAACGATTCCTAGACTGTGGGGAATCGAAAGTGTGGAAGCGTCACATTTTTCGATGACGCATCACGCATTTTGTGGAATGACCCCCAGCCTAAAAACATTATCATGTTAAAAAATAATTCATTTCATCACAAAAATGTATTGAAATTACTGAATACATTTATTCAATAAATTTATTGAATAAATGAGTTTAATGATTGAACTAAAACTTTTATAAACAATAACATTGCATGCACTGTACCCATTCAGTCTGCAAGAGCTGATATTCCCCTGGTGACCGTCACAGCCAACTTGTGTATGTTTGTTTTACTATCTTCAATAAGATATTATGTTTTAGTATTGAACATAAGGAATATTTTTAAAAATGCTATTCTGAAATTTGAAATGTAGTAATTCCTTATTCTGAATGTGATTGTCATATCAATTAAATAATAAATTTCTGGGGTCGAAATAAAATGTAATTAAAATGAAAAAAGGCTTAGAAATTGCAAAGTGAGGCTACAATTCTTTTTTACAGTACTAATTTACCAATGATGTACACTCATAGGTTGCAAACTGAAGTTTATGAGCTGATTTCGGGCCATAGACAAAAAAGATTAAGAACCCTCTGATTTAGAAAGTGAATTTCAAAAAATGTAATAAGCAGTTGTTTTGTTTTGTTGAACCTCTTTGACAAGGTAAGTTTCTCGTTCTGACACACAGGAGAGGATTCACATTCTGAACCAGAAATAACTACAGACATTAGCAGGATACTACTCTGATCTATACAGTAAGAGAAGAGATTTAAAAGTAGTGTCAAAAGTAGATTCTGAAGACTGCACCAGGCAGTGATCAAGAAGATGGATCTTCCTGATGACTCTCTAGCAGTTCAACATATTTGTGGAACTGACAGTTGTACAGCACTAGATTATTCTGATGGTCTTTGACCAAAATCCTGTGGTCCATGTAGACCTAACTATAGTCTATACAACAAACAGCAGCATTATTCAGTATACGTCATAACGAAATAGAATCATTTTTTTGGCATCTATCCCAAATGAGTCTTGTTATATTTTTGGACAATAACAAATTATACAATACACTTCAGTTATGATGAATGTAAAACAACCCATCTTGATGGTAAAAAACTGCTAAAAATTATCATAAGGAAAGGAGCAATCCATAGCTAAAATGATGGCATGTTATGCAGTGTTTCCAGCTTTATCTACAAGTTTTATGCAACACATAAGCAAGTAATGAGAACAATGTCAAATGGAGAAAAACATTAGTTGATAGATAGTTGACTTGGAAAAACATTCTTGCTACTCTGAAAACAAAATTGTATTTTGACAACTTTTTCTGTTCATAAAATTAAATGGCTTAGATCCAGTAAAGAAGTATGAATCTCTGGGTACTTTATGTATAAAAAACATATGTTCTTAATTTGTGCCATTTTATAATAGCAAGAAAACAAGTAGGGTGCATATAAGAGAACCAAATTAAACCCTTTTTCAACTTTATTAAAATTTATACTGCAAATCTGAATGAATCACAAGTTGGGTGGGAAGCAGCTATCACATACAAGGATTAGTTATATATATATATTTAAAAAAAAAAAAAAAAAAAAAAAAAAAAAAAAAAACAGTTACGTGGCAACATCAAATCATGAAGCACTGCCCCCTTGAAACCAAAAGATTTGTTCAGGCGCTTAGGCAAGGAAGGTTAAGTACACATTATTAGATAAAAATTCAGGTCACTAAATTAGGTTAACAACAGAACTGTCACACTAGCAAGTTCGTTTTGTCGTGGTGAAACAATGAATTCAGTCACGACATATGACGTCAGGGCCAAACCTTTGAATACGCCACTTGGAATGTCGATTCAAATTAATGCCACTGTCAAATATGGCTTCAAAAATACCATTAGAACAATAGAGTGAAATCACGCTACCTCAGAAATTGAGACAGTAAATTTCGCCCCAGTCTGCAAAATACTCTCGTGCTGTACAGCCGCAAAGTTCCGGAAAGAAATCGCGGGCGCACGTACACCAGAAAATGTGAATTTTAAACGCAACCAGTATTTGGAATAACGATGTAAATGCATAGTGACAAATTTAAATTGGAGTGACAGTTTCGGCTAGAAATCAAAAGTGAAAACAGGGAGTCAGCAATGTAGTTGCGCGTACACGAGGAGACATCTTATGGATGTTTGCAAACCAAGGACTACATAAGGGAAGTAAATCACTCAAAATTATGCAAAAATAAAAATAAAATGAGCTCTAAAGGGGGATTTAAATTATGTGCTGGGTGAGAGGACAACAGCTGTCAACTTAAAAATATCGTGTCGTTACTCTATAGTGACTATTTGCATTACTTTATACCGGATCATATTTTAATATATTATATATTATTCATATTTCCTGTCGGAACTGTTTCAAGGTCAAGCTCTCAGGTTGGTACCGGTGTGTATACCAAGTTAGTGTTCACATAGTAGACGAGTAGAAGAGGGAGAGAAAATATTGTTAGTGATAATGCAAAGTAAGTCAATTTAATTGGTTCCTTTGACTATACAAAATCTAAAAATGATGTGATGAATAAAACTAAGTTCACTTAAAAAACAAGTAGAGTTGAATCATTTATTTGGATAAACCATTTCTGTTCTCCAACATATGCTCAACGAACACTGGACCTGGTAAGTAAAAATTCCGATGTTGGTAGTCATCAAAGATGGCGGCCAAAAGAGTCGAAAACTAATATTGTAAACAAAGTTTAATAATTAAGTATAAATAGAGTTTTCAATTGAATAAAAATGTTACAATGGCGCCCGAAGCTGGGACGTTTGCATAAATAAAATTTATGCAAATGTGGGCCTGTTTTGGGTTACTTGAGGTAAATACATAAATTTTAATTACGTCTAACTAGACGAAAATTATAAGGTTATGAAGAAGGGATAATTATAATATTTTGTTATGTGTTAATCATATATATTGTGTATGGTAATAATTTTGACGGGTTTATACAATCCAAACAATTTGAAAAAAGTGGATAATAAAGAGAGTGAGATTGAAGTGAGCGAGTCAGCTGGTATGGGGGAACCGGGAGTTCATTCGACTCCAGTGAATCGGTTCAGTGAACCCAGCCTAACTGAGTCAGCCATTACAGACGACTCAAGTACTCAGTCAACCCCAACCTCAACAAAATGTAATAGTAAAATTCGATAATGACGTAATGAGTTTTTTACAAAAACAATTTAATGTAATAAATTGTCGTTTTGATGTCAGTGATATTAACATGAATGAACAAAAGAATGAAATCAAGAAAATAAAGAGTAATTTTGATGAAAAGTTGAATGAGATTAGAGACGAAATAAAACAACAGAATTTTGATATTAATAAAAGTTTAGAAGAAGTTGATGAACATTTTAGTGCTATTGTAAAACAATTACAAGATGAAGTAAACGAAAGTAGAAAGAGAAAGGAGGGGGTAGAAAATAGTACATATAATAAGGTAAGTGGTTGTAATGGTGTTAATTATAATTATGAGAGTATAGTGGGGGTAGAAAATGGTGAAGAGACCGATCAATTAAACGAGAATAAAGACGATCAGGTAACATATAATAAGGTAAGTAGGGGTGAGAATTATGATGATATAATTAAAAATGTGGTGTTCGAGAGTAAGGTTGTGAATAATGATAGTGGTGATGAAGTTTTAGTAGAAGTAGAATTGAATAATGGAATGTTAGTGAGTGTTGATGAGTTAGAGAAAGAATGGAAAGAGTTTACAGGTAGAGGGATTGCAGAGGGTAAATTTTCCCCAGGTTTATTGTGAACCAAGGTGTTTACAAGTGTTTTTGAAGGGCGAGAGTCCCTTAGTGGAAAATGATGTGTTTTCAAATTGTTCCCTGAGTTTTTTTGGTGTTCTTGGAAGAGCCAGGAGGTGTTTTAAGGTAGTAGTACCCTCTGCATGGAATGATAGAGAAAGTGTGAAATGGTGTTATGATGAGAGGTATTTTGAGAGAAAGGGGGAGATAGAGTTCTTTGAGGTTAGTAGAAGTTATAAAGAATTAATAGAGAGAATGAATAGTGAGAGAGTTGATGATTATATTGAATTCTTACCTTGCAATGTAGTTGGTGCAGCAAGAGGTGATAATAATGTTGATAGCTTACCTGTACATAGACGTGGGGTATTAATAGTAGATGACTCTGAAAATAAGGAGAGGAGAAAATGCTTAAGGGCGACAGATAATAATACTGACGGTGACAAGACCAGAATTACTGATGTAGACAGGTTATATGATTTGATAATAATGTGGGGTAATCCTGTAAAACATTGTTATGAGGTAATAGAACCATTTGAAAAAACAAAGTTATTATAATAGTAATAACAAAATGCACTTAATTATAAATGAATTGTGTAGACGTAAGACAAGATTATTATTCGATAATGGTGGTTAAACATTTATTGTTCACGAACATTTAATTATGTGAGTAGTGGTTCTGAAATGGACTGAATTATGAAATGATTTGTGGTAAACTCGTATAAGAGATAATAATGTGGATTGTATATACTTTTGTGTTGATGTCAAATGTATTTGTGTATTAGATTATGGTGTACTCTGTATTTTATGTAAACAATGTATGTATGTAATAGGAATTGATTTAATAATAATAATATTTTACCAGACTAAATAAATAATGAGAGTAATTGTGAATTTTATAATGTAATTAAAGTAACATAGTGTTTTAAAAAACTGATTGAATTAAATAATTGGAGATTAATTAATTAATTTAGAATGTTGTACAGAGGAATTTTGGTCATGAATTTAAATGATTTTTCGGAGATTTAGATTTTATAATAAATAGTAAATTATTAAACATACAATGTGTTTAGGTACAAAGGTTTTGTAAAATATATAAAAACACTTGGTAAGTTTCACAAATTTTTTAATTAACTCTGACAGCTGTTTCGACTAACTAAGCCATTGTCAAAGAGGCGAGTGAATGAAATTACTGAACACAGGATGTTAGTGGAGTGTAGGTGGTGAACATCTGTTTAGGGCGTATCTGGAACATCTGTGTTGTGATGGCGAGGGGGGTGCAAGAGACAAGGGAAGGTCAGGTGTCTTTAAAAACTAAATACAATCATGAATGCAAAATATAAAATTAACTGAACTAAATATAAACTGAATGCAAAATTTAAAATAATGATGAACATTCAAAATAATATAAAATAAACTAAACTAAATAACAGATTTTAATAAAAGGGATACACAAAATTCAGTATGTTCATTGGTTACATTTTTGTTATTTTTATCGCTTTTTTAATTTCTAAAAAATTCATTTTTTTACCTTTTTGTATGTTGTGGAGTAGTGTTATGTTTTTTGTGTCTATGAAGTGATTGTGTTGTAAGCAATGATCTGCAAAACCTGTATTAGATGTATTGGTTAAAATCGCCTTCTTATGTTCAGAAATGCGATGTTTCAGAGCACGGCCACATTGTCCGATATAAATAGCATCGCATTCTGCACAGTGTATTTCATAAATTCCATTTTTCTCCAGTGTGTTAGATTTTTCTTTATTATTGACTAGTAGTGAAAAAAGATTACGTTTTTTTACTGATACCATGTTAAGACCATGGTTTTTTAACCTATTATTAATCTTATCTGTTATACACGGAATGTAATTTGTTAAGTGAAATTTTTTGTTACCCTGATCTGGCTCTATGGAATAAAATTCTTTTAAAGTAATTTTCTTGTTTTTTTAAAATTAAAGAGTCAATTATTCTTTCATCATAACCGTTATTTTGTGATATGGCTTTTATAATATCTACCTCTTTATTGAAATTTTCTTTGGATAAAGGAACTATAAGGAGATGATTAACCATTGCATGAAAACTGCTTAATTTTATGTGCCATGATGTTAGTGATTGTTTATGTATAATGGTATCTGTAAAAGTAGGTTTTCTATATATCTGAAAACTAAGATTATTTTGTGACCTAGTAATGGTAAGATCCAAAAAATTTAAACTTTTCATATTTTCTGTTTCAAGTGTAAATTGAACGCTACTATAAAAGGAATTAATATAATCTAAGAACATATGGAGCTGTCTGTCTGTTCCCGTCCAGATACAAAATATATCATCAACATACCTTGCCCAATGAAAAACATATTTTATGTTGGGGTTATCGGATGTAAAAATGTTTTCTTCCAAAAATGTCATAAAGATTTCACTTAATAAAGGTGATAAAGGAAAGCCCATAGGTAAGCCATTTAATTGTTTATAGATTTTATTATTAAACTGAAAATAATTTTGTCCTATGCAAATATCTAAGGCCGAGAATAATTCTTTTTTCTGATCACTATTTAAGGTTAAAGTATTTTGTATATGTGAGGAACAGATAGACAACAGAACATCTTCAGGTATAGACAAAAATAAATTCTTAACATCAAATGAAACTAATTTTGCATTCAGTGGTAAATTACATGCATTTACCACTGAATGCAAAATTAGTGATGATTATTTCAATAAGGCATTGAGTCAGTCAGAGATAATCTTAAATGGGTATTAGACAAAATAAGAATTTCTGGAATAAAAGAAATACAGAAACGGGGTAGTAGTAGGGACACAGTAGCGAGAGTGAATGTGTGTAGAGAGAAAGGGAGTGATGAAAGTGGAGAGTAAATAGATGAGAGTAGGGTACATAAAATTTGTAGTGAGGTTGGAGGTGTAAGGAGTCATCAACGCAAAGCGTTGTGGCGGGAGGTGAAAAGTTTTAAAAAGGGTTGTGGAGTTACCTGGAAGGGCCAGGAACTGATAAGGGAATGAGCTGGTGGTGCGGGAACACACATCCTATGTACAAAGAGGGTATCAGGTGGTTTGTTATAAGAGGAGAAGGATTTAAGTAGAGTTAGATAAAGGAGTGGAGGTAAATATTATTGAGAGATCGGTGTCGCCCTATGCAAATCCGTTAGTGGTTATTAGAAGGAAAAAGGTGAGTAAGGTTATATCTAAATGCCCGTTCAATAAGTCAAATCATTATGAATGACTGAGAATCACCCGAACCAATTGATGATGAAAATGCTAAATAGAAATTCATAGTTGAAATTATAAGGTAACAAGTGAAAGATTTAATAGAATTTGAAACTAAAGTAAAGCTGTAAGGTGTGTAATTGTTGGTCAAACTTAAATTTGAAATGTTTTTAAGGGATTAATTAGGGGGGGATATTAAATAATGATGGAGAAGGAGGTTACTAAACTGTTAGCAATAAGTTTTATTGAATATTAAATTGAGTTATGTCAATGATGTAGAATGTGTAGTTGATCTGATGATGTAACTAAATGATTTTGTATTGATTTGAGGAGCATTATGAAGATGCTTAACGATTTTTAAGTAAATAATTTGTTAGGATGTAATTGATTTAAATGTGTTTTATACTATATAAGAATTTTAATAATGAATTTAATTATTTTGAAATGTGAATTATATAATGGAAGGTATTTGTAATGACGTAATGGGAAGTGGTTATTTAAATTCTGATTGGAAGCAGGGAAATAATTTTGAATTTTGGGATAAGAGTTAACGAGAGAAGGGTATACAGAATGTTGGTATGGAATTGTAAAAAATGTATCATGTTATGTTAAGTATTCATCAATGTATGTTAGAGGTTAAGAGAAAAACCAGTGCTTCTTAATGCAAACCAGCACAGCTAAAGGGGGACCAGATCAGTTAGGGATATGGCCACTACCCCACCAGTTGGCCAGTTAGTTATTATATAAGGCCACTATTTGATATTTTGATTTCATGTTTCAGTGTCTGGTGATGCTGTGGCGGTGGTCCTGAGCTGGCCGGCGCGTCAGAGCAGGGGCGTCAAGTGCCTGTCTGGCCTTGCGGTGTTGGGATCTCGAAAGGGAAGTCCAGTAAGGTCATTCAGGTACGGCCGCAGTCACTGGACCAGGGGGTAAGAACCACAAATTTTAATAAAACATAAAGGCGGTTGTGGCAACATATCCCTTTAGGAAGTATGAGAGTGTCAATGAGAGTTTTTATACTTCGGCATAAAACCTCTCATTGAGGGGGTATTGTAACGGGGCGGGTTAGGCCCACCCAGGGGTAAATTGGGGAGAAATAATAATTGTAATTTTATTTGAAAATTATAACGACGTATGCCATGTGAACGAATTAGTGTCAAGGTCAGTGATGCAGAACGCAAGAGAAGCAGTTATTTTTAGCCGTATGACATTTGAACTTTGTAAACCGGGGTCACGACATATGACGTCAGGGCCAAACCTTTGAATACGTCACTTGGAATGTCGATTCAAATTAATGCCACTGTCAAATATGGCTTCAAAAACACCATTAGAACAATAGAGAGAAATCACGTGACTCCCCCGCTACCTCAGAAATTGAGACAGTAAATTTCGCCCCAGTCTGCAAAATACTCTCGCGCTGTACAGTCGCAAAGTTCCGGAACGAAATCACGGGCGCCCGTACACCAGAAAATGTGAATTTTAAATGCAACCAGTATTTGGAATAACGATGTAAATGCATAGTGACAAATTTAAATTGGAGTGACAGTTTCGGCTAGAAATCAAAAGTGAAAACAGGGAGTCAGCAATGTAGTGCGCGTACACGAGGAGACATCTTATGGACGTTTGCAAACCAAGGACTACAACATAAGGGAAGTAAATCACTCAAAATTACAAGTTTAATTTAATCAAAATTAAAAAATAAAAATAAAATGAGCTCTAAAGGGGGATTTAAATTATGTACTGGGTGAGAGTATATGTACGTATGTGTGAGTGAAAATTACGTAAGGAATAGCACTGGTTAGCGTTAAGAAAATTTAGTTTATGTTTTCAATGTCTGTTTTCTTGTGTCTTGATGAGTTTAACTTTTTGTAACCTCATAAAGTACCAAGTTAGTGTTCACATAGTAGACGAGTAGAAGAGGGAGAGAAAATATTGTTAGTGATAATGCAAAGTAAGTCAATTTAATTGGTTCCTTTGACTATACAGAATCTAAAAATGATGTGATGAATAAAACTAAGTTCACTTAAAAAACAAGTAGAGTTGAATCATTTATTTGAATAAACCATTTCTGTTCTCCAAAATACGCTCAACGAACACTGGACCTGGTAAGTAAAAGTTCCGATGTTGGTAGTCATCAAAGATGGCAGCCAAAAGAGTCGAAAACTAAGTAAACAAAGTTCAATAATAAAGTATAAATAGAGATTTAAAGTTTAATAAAAATGTTACACAGTGGTCAGAGGATGGAAAGAACAAATGATGTCACTTCTGTCTAGAAGACTTATCAACAGTGAATTAGGTATTTGTGAATTTGGTGCTTTGCTTTGTGCAAACTGGAATTGTTTTAGAGTTTGTCATGCAAAAAGTGACAACAATCCGATAAATTATAGTATTTATAATTTGTATACTAATACTTCTCATGCCATGATGTATCTAATGCACTTCATATGGGCAATGTGTAACAATAACATACTGTATTTTTATTACAAAAAAAAAAAAACAGAATTCATATAATGATAAGATTATACATTTTAATAATATCACTGTGATTTTTTGTAATCTGTTAAGTAAAGTGTTCTGACTTTTTGGCTATTGTTTTTATTTTTTGACAACCTCCAGTACCAAAGATGGAGACTTTTTCTTTATTTCCATAAAAAATGTTATGTTTTTAATTTTTGCCATTTTATAATAGGAAGCATACATGTGGGTTGCATATAATAGATCCAAATTAAACCCTCTGTCAACATTATTAAAATGTATACTGCAAATCTGGACGAGTCACAAGTATAGCAGGAAGCAAGCATCACATGCAAGGATTAGTTATGAATAAACAGTCCCAACACGAGATATGGTCAACATAGTTTGGACATGAGAGGGTATTCTACTGTGAAAGTACACTCATGAAAAGACAGTGTCTAATGCCAACATTGTGTTAGCAAGGAGTATTGTTCCCTAACGCGGTATTAAAAACAAAAAATTGTTAATTCCAAAGGTGGCAATTATATTCCAAATTATGAAAAAAGTAAATATATTCTATAAAGGAAAATCTTTACTTGTAGGAGGCAGTGAGGAGAACAACACAAACTAGAATACAAATGAGCTGTCCCACACTGTCCACAACTGAAACAGCACAATGGCTATAACATGACCCGGGTAGTATTTATTAATGAAGAGCTAAAGGAAGGAATCAAACTCTCTTTTTGAAACAAAGACAGGAAATATATTACAGATAAGTGACGTGGAATGGCAGAGTGCTAACTATTAAAGAAGACTCTGAAAACCGTCCTGAGTTTAGAACCATAACACGTTCATTTATAGTAAATTTCCATGAGAAAGGTATGCTATAGATGTAGTACTTGTAAGAAGCAAAAGGTTAAGTCTGTGAAGGAATTTCATTTTAATCTTAAATGTTACAAGAGGAGTTCTCTGCAGACAGATGAAAAAAGAATTCTGCACGGATCTGTATTCATTCACAACACATATGTCTGAAGTGAACAAGAAGCACATTAATAAAAGGCATTAAAGGTATAACAAGAAATGTAAGAAATGCCACAGGCCTACAAAAAGAATCATACAGAATTGATATGACATAAAACATTCTATAGAAGCATTTAAGTGAGTAGTCAAGTAGGTATCTACAATCATGAAGATTGAAGACAATACATATGGGCCAATAACTGAGCTTACACAACTTGCTGGCAAGTGGAAATTAGCAAGTGTACAGAAAATAATTAAAGATACGCAATTTTTCTTGTGCTTGGTATAGTTTACAGCAGTAACATGCAATACACTTATTTAAATATATACTACAGTAGTTAATCTTCTAAATAAGAACCATGCAATTTCCATAGCGACTATAAACATTAGTAATGTTACTGACATCTCTACACATATCCAGTAAAACATGAAAATCGAAAAAATAAAACTGATTAAAATTTGTTTATTTATTTCATTTAATACAATATTTTAGTTAAATCTACCTACTGTAACTTTGGTTTCACTAAAACTACAAAAACTGAAGGACCTCATTGTTAATATGGGTATTATTTTTCATAGTTAAAAACAGTAACAATACGTATCATTTATTAAACACAGATTACAATTTTTTATGAACAATCCAAAAACAATTTTTATCTTCAACATAACAATCCTCAAGTCCTGACAAATGTATAATAACCCAGGTACATATCCTTTAACTTTCACATTTTAGTTCATACACTGATTAGAAAAATATTTAAACATAAATATACATTAAGGATTTTGAATTTACTGAGTTGTCTTGAAAAGATAATTTCTTTTATTAACTAAAACCTGCATTTACACAGAAAGGAAGCAATATCTTTAAAATAGGCTTTTAAACATTTGACTACAGGGTTCAAGTTAAAACTATTTTTTAAATTAAGTTTGTAAGGTATCATGAACACATTCAGATAAAATTAAAGATTTACCCTTTTGTCTTCATTACTTTTTTTTTGTTACAAATTTTGGTTCTAAATTTCTGTTATTAGTAGTAAAAATTATTCCTAGACCTGTGCATTTTGCACATGCGTTATAAGAATGCCGCAATAGGAGTTTAAAAATGATAATTCTACACTTTTTAACTATACAAATTTAACATTTTGTGCTTGATATTAATTGCTCATTTTAACAGCTGACGCACATAAAACCATATTAAGCTGACTTGTTTAGTATTCTAATGGAATAATTGTTGTGGCTGCTTTCAATTATTTTATTTTAAAGAATTATTATTCTAACACAATGACAATAAATAATTATTCTTTTTTGCAATGGTTCAAAAAATTGCAATGTTTTGCTTCTTATTTACAATTAAAAAATTTATGTACACAATTTTAATAGAAAATTTTTTCAATAATTTTCAATCTTCTTAAACATCATAATAAAGTATGATGCTTTCACAAAGGGAATGTTTGTTCAATGAAAGAGTCTCATAACATCTAGTACCACAGTAATGTCCCATTATGTGGTGGATCTTTGATAAAAGAAAATAAGTCATGTTTTGTGACCATTTATGATCAAAAGTCTTGACAACAGCATTTTCATTCTTATTTTTTGTTATTCTTTCACCTAGTAATAATCATAATAAATTTGGTTTAGCAATTTATGACTAAACACACATAAAAAACTGATTAAGTTCTTCTAATGTATTAAATAAAATTTCTGCATTTTTACAACATTTATTAAATCTGACTTATTCTCTGTTAACATGGGGCCATTCAATAAGGAACTTTTTTGAGTGAATAATGTAATCAACCAATATAATGAAAATCTTATGTTAAATCAAAATTATTTCAGTTATTCTCTCACTTATATTAACAGACTTTTCATCTGTGTAGATTGGAACATTTAATAAATGATACCATGTTGCCCAAACAAATTTTCTGCATTATTTTTCTGAATTTGAATTCTACCATGAATTTATAATACAAATTCTTTATAAATGTAACAGCAATTTCATGAATATTAAAGGCACAGCTGGTTGTTTATAAGTATACTATATACGTTTTAACAGAGTTAACATTTCATTTGAAAATGTAAATGTTACTCTGCTGAAGTCAGCTGAATGAAACAAAGTAATAATAATAACAGACAACTAACTTTTGAAATACCAAAAATAAGTTGGAAAACAATTAATCTTATCCCTGCCTTAAAATTCATTTTAGTTGGCATATATTGTGTGTGTGGGTTCACTATTTACACTGCAATGTACATTTTGTAGAAATACTAGGTACAAAAGTGTCCAGATTATGGGGCTTTTTCATATTTTGGTTGTACACACAGTTAGTTTATACAATAACATATAGATGAATATGACTTAATTATTTTTATCTATGTTTTAATTCTTTGTGTATGTGTGAAAAACAAAAGACACATATTATATTGTGCAGTAGAATGAATAAGCCAAATGAACAGCAGAATTGTATTATATATTAAACATAAATACTTCTGATGACACAGAGAACCTCTGTGAAATACATGCCAACAGATTTAATATTAGCATATGAAAACAATTTTAATCATTTTAATATTAATGAAATAACAAAATACTGACTTTTCAAAACAGAAATTAATAATGACCAATGACCATACCTTTCTTATAACAAAGATAGTGTAACTTATATAGACTGGTAGTCTACCATTATGACCGATCTATTTAATTTTAGCACATTATAAAACACTTGACAAATGTGGTTGTTACAAATTATGTATTGTGTACGGAACGAGAAGTAATGCTTATGTAGATGAAAAATTATATTTGTAATATGTATGTTGTATCATGTCATGTACATCAGTATGTGTTGTAATCTTGAAATCATTTGCCTTCTTTTTAGTTTCTATTGTGATAGCTTCAATCCCTAATACATTTTACATTTGTTCTCCCATCTTCCATTATATATCGCTAATAAAATCAGTGCATGTACACGCTACATGAGATTTCCATACTTGTACAAAAATTAGAATGGGCTACATAAATCTTTTAGGCTAAGTATTTGACTATTCACTGATCATTTTAAAAACAATCAAAACTCTTCCCAAAGACAGATCATCCTAAACAGCTATGAGTGCATAGACCTGCAACTCAGTTCAGCTACTGAAAATAAATGTTTAATTCCATCATTGATGCCACAATAAGGTGAAATGGGATGGCTTTCTGTTTATACTTGATGATGCATAGTTAACATGGTTTAAGTTTTCTGTGGACTCTGTTGTTTCTCTAACTAAATTTATCTTAGTTGTTACCTGACAGAATATTATATGAAAAAAATTGCAAGTAAAATTACCAACACAACTCGTGTTGTTTCACAGTACACTCCAACTGTCATTTCACAATAAATTTATGTAAAACACATACATAATCTGTAGGCATATTTTGCATAAACACGAGTGCATGCGTCGTGTTTTATAATTGAGAAAGTATAATTTCTTATGTTAGTATTGGTAATATATAAATATTATATATATGTTACATAATCAAATTACAGTGGCATTAAGTATCACCAATAATTATCTCGAGTTTGTGGCAAGACTATTAAAGATATACTAGAAAGATATATATAAGAGACGTTGAAGATCAAAACAGATTTCAAGCAGGCCATCATGCATGTCAACTCGAAGCAGGTTATAGGTAAATGATTCACGCATAACTCACATGGTATTTATGGATTTGGCCAAAGGTGTACAATAGTGTTTTCTTGAAGAACTGTAGATTACGTACCAACAAGGATTTAAAGAAGCATATGTAAATGCTGTAAAATAACTATATGAGAACACAAGGAGCTGTATAGAAGTCGGTTACAAGTGAGTGCAAGTTCACTGTCAAGTGAGTTTTGAATGGAAAAGATATGAAAAAGAGGTGCTGTGTAGCCCCAATGGTATTTAAAAAAACAGGGCTCTGGATAAGTAGGGACAACAATGTTGCAATGTGGGAGATGGGAAGCTATTTACACATCATTCTGCAGACAACCAGTCATTTTAGCTACATATGAGATGGACATTGAGTATATTTAGGAAAATGCACGAACAGTACAAGGAGTAGCGCATGACAAACAGCTCTGGGGAAAAAACAAAATATCTTGTGATTGGGAATGAAAGGGAAGATTTCAATATTGATGAGGAAATATACTAAATATTGTGAACAGAAACACACTGGAGTGAAAATAACAAAAAATGAAAGCAGGTTTGGACTGCAGTCAGACAACTAAATAGGCTTTTATAGTGTATGAAAATTGTAAAAGTAAAAAACAATTACAAAGCCACAGTAGAAAGTATTAGCACATTTAGTGTAGAGGACTGAAAAATTAATGCAATAAACATAGCTAAAATCCAAGCTGTGGGGATGGATTATTGGGGAAGGTGTTGTAGTCTTACAAGACATGATCAGGAATACAGAAAAACTGAATATAATGGGAATTTAATATGAGCATACTGGAATCAATTTATTTAAAGAGGTTAAGACACTATGGACATGTCTACAGAATCTCGAATTAAAGATGGATGAGAAGATAAATGACTGGTTTCCGCCAAAATAAAAGGCAAAAGTAGAGGAAGCAATATGGGATTGAGTAGTCACATGGTGGAAGTTTTTGGAGGAAAAAAATGGAAGCTACACTGTGAGGCTGTGTCAACAGTGAAATAACTTGCTATAATAATAATAATGGTAGATGGTATATACCTCAAGGATACACTTGCTTCAGGTACACAATAAAATAGGAAAATTATCTTCCTATAGTTCATTCTTCAAAATCCATAATATTAACCTGCTCTGGTCCAGCTAGAATGGAACACGCCACTTTTGAAATGTATGACTGCAATAACTAAATTACTATCGGGCTCTTTCATTTTACATGTCTGAAAACTATCATATTGTACTAGTTATTGTATTACAAACCCAATGTACTCAAATTTAATAAAAGATGATTGAAATATAATTAACATTTTAATTAATTTTTTTCAATACAAATTTAATCTCAGAACAGAAACTGGAGAGTATTATTAATGACAGTAATTGTTCATATTACCATTGCGTAATTTAATAATAATCAGATGGAACTTATGCATATATTTACTATTTACAAATGAAGTAAACAAGGATAATTCACTAAAATAATTTAAGTACTAGAATACCTTATTTTATTTATAAGCTGCTGTCATGTCTACTGAATTATCTAGAATTTATTTGAATATGATTATATGAGGGCTCTCAAATCTTTTCATTTTAACCACATGCACAGACTTGTGATAACTGACTGAGATTTAAATCATTAAATTAGAAAGATTAGTCTATTTGCTATATAAAAGAATTGAAACCTAACGTCAAGCATTAGTAAAGAACCAGTCACCACTAGAAAATTACAGTACACTGTATTTTTAGACCTACAGTATATATTAATCTCATACATTCACAAAACATAAAAACAAATAACATATAATAGAAGTAGTAGTAGTAGTAGTAGTACAAGGTATAGAAGTATAGTAGTTGTACAAGGTACATATAAAATTCAAACAATGTATAAATAAATTACATTTTATTTGAAGGCAAGTAATACAAATTATTACTTAAATTAAATTTTTACACTAAAAAACTACTTATAATGAAAATGTTTACACCTTCATGTTACTATTACAAATATCTTATTTAAATTTGTTGTTTTTTTACATATATATCACATAAAAATGATGCTTTTCAAAAAATTAATTATCTATAAAACTTACCTTATATTATTCAGGTAGTGTTCAATTAGTATGTTACGCATGATGTACACATACATATGCGCACCTAATATACACAAATACACACGCACATGTACTTACAGAAATTAGAAAATACTATTGCCAAACGACAAAATATCTGCAATTAAGATTTATACATGGAATGTGTCAATATCTGAATTCTTTATATTCCAAAAAACTTAAGGATGGAATGTGAACATTCAATTAAAAAATAGTGTGCGGCATACAACATTACACTTAATGTGCTTCTTTGTATGAATGTGTGCCTCTCAGTGACCACTGTATTCTTATACAATTATTATGTTTATATATTTCCTTACTACTTATTTTATTCAGCAGTTTTTTGCAATTACAAATTCTATAAACCTTTCATATAATATACACATTCAGCTTACTTGAATGCCACAAATAATATTACAATATTAAAGAGAAATATTATAAACAATAATTAAGAAAAGTAAAATTTTGAATTATAAACCACTTTTCTTAATATAATATCACAAAATTTAATAATTTAATAGCTTAAAAGAAAAATTTCAAATTCCTAACCTTTGCAAAACAACAGGAAGTGCAATGTGTGAAATTTACAATGCCTTAATGCTGTGCGTCTGAGTAGTAGTGTGAATGCTTTGAGTTAGTATTGCTGATCATTAATATTGCTGATAGTACTACTGTACAGACAAAATGTAATAAATTACAGACAACACCAAAAAGAAAGAAATTGGTCTTCCAAGAATCTTTGGTGTATCAATCAAAGCAAAATTATAATTACAACTGTTACCCTGTTATTACTATATTTTACATCAAGCAGGTTTGTATATATTGTTTTTACAAATATCCAGTTATAGTGAGAAAAAACATCACTGACTATATTTACAATAGAGAACATTTTGTTATAATTATAAATATTACACTTTATAGTTGTATAAAGCAGCCAAATGTGACAGTTTATTCCACTGAATACACAACAAATTTTTCAACAGAACAATAACGTATACAAAACTATAATACACTGATGAAAAACAACAAAATTATATAAATTACATTTTACTTTCATCAATCCTTTTAAAACACAATAAAAGTTTTTCATTTTCTTGGCAGACTGATTGTGAGGAAGTTTGAAAATGAAGAGACAACGAGGCGAGCACGTCGCCATTACTAATCTCATAGTTTGTGATTACTTGTTAGCCAGGTGAGACCTTCATATAGCCCATCACCAGTAGTCGCACATGATGGTTGTACATACCAGTTGCGATCTCGAATACGTGTTAGTCCTAACTTTTCTTGAATCTCATGTGGCTTCATTGCTAAAATTAATTAAAAAACTTCTGATTACTACAACAAATATGTGAACATTTAATGAACTGCATAAGTGCCACATTTATGATACACTGTGTGTTTGTTATAACAATATTAATGTAAACACAGCTTCTTAATGAAATATATGCTCATCACAGTAAATGGATAAATTCACTCTTCAAGACAATCTACTTCTTACTGAAAGCAGGATTCATGAACTTGATATAAGAGAGAAAACAGCAGAAGTGATAGTAATTGGAGATGACTCACAAAAAATGATATTCAACTGAGAGGTGCAAGGCTGAAACAAGTACAGATTTTATAACAGAATAACTACCGCACATATTAACTTAGAGACACAAGAAAGAATTAAAAGCTTCTGAGATACGATGCTGATGAAAAATTAGGCAATTCATGAAGAGATAGGTTGGCCAATGATAAAGTTTTTTTTTAATGGCACACAAGAAAAATTTTTTTGGAAAAGCTCAACAGAAGAAAATAAGAAAAATAAGATGTTTGGATGCACTTAGATAACCATCATGGAGACCTAAGTGTCCATGATACTAAGAAGGCATATGCTTTATAGGAGAAATAATAAGCAACAATTCTTGGACCAAGTGGCTGCAGAAATTAATCTGAATAGATAGAGTCAATCAACAAGATGATTTGACACCATCAACTAATCCTCTGACTGATATTCCAAGAACAGAACGAACAGTATGCGTAAAATGTCTGTATCATCTTCAGTAACATTATTTTCCACGCTGTTGGGCCATAGTCATCTTCTTATAAAGTCTGGCTTTCTAAGAAGAGGACCATGGCCCAACAGCCCAGAAAATAATTTTACTTAAGTTGACTCCAGCTGTGAATGTTGTCTTTATTATCAATAAGAGTTTACCATTGTTTCAGAAGTGTTTGGTCGAAAGGCAGGTAACACACTAATTAGCCAAGTAACAGTGACTGTAATGATAATAAACAGTATCATTTATTAATATTTACTTTATTTACTATATATAATTTACTAATAATTACTACATAATTTTTTTGTAATTCTATTGTTGATACTGTACTTTCTTCTTCTTCTTCTCGTTATTATTATTAATATATATCCCAAATAATATTCTGAACTTCAATTACAACTCATTTTTAATTCTTGTAGTATTACAGTTAGTTTGTACCCTCTATGGTAATTATTGTTCACTTTAATGTGTGCATATTATAAAAATGGTCCTGCAGGCTGAGTGATTATCTTGTTAATGAGGTGAGCTAGACTGTTATCAACAATTGCACGATAGTTTGCTTCTAGTTTATCATAAAAATTCCATGAACACTTATAAATCAAAATGTTTTAGTTGTAGACACAACATATTTCTTAATCAACTATTCCTGGCAAAAATACTCAATTACCACAAATCTGAATAACAACTAATTTAATTTCTTCAAATTTCAAAAACAAGTAGTATTATTTATTTATATCAACAGTATTATTTACACACGTGCCAATGGATACATACACCAGGTATGTTACTTTCTGCTCAAATACTTGTGTTCTGCTTTGATTGGTCTGTAAACAAATCTGGTTGATGACCAATTCAATTATATAGAAACTATAACTTACTAGTTGTCCAATACACAAATTGGAGTTAACCTTCTTAAATATCCAGAATATTCTTATATAACTTACAAGGCATCAATAAAACATTTTTTTGCATACTCAAGGATCAAATAATATATTTGCTGTCCTTGTGAGTAATAAACAGTAACTAACGAGTATTTAGACAACCATGGATTAGCTCATACATATAATTTGCCTAATACTTACCATCAGGAAGATCCTGTTTATTTGCAAATATAAGAATAATAGCATCTCTCATTTCTCTATCATTGATGATACGATGTAATTCTTGTCTAGCTTCATCAATACGATCTCTATCTGCACAATCTACTACAAATATGAGACCTTGTGTTCCTGTGTAATAATGACGCCATAAAGGTCTAATTTTATCTTGTCCTCCAACGTCCTTCGAAAACACAAAATATTTAATTATTCACTAACATTTAGTAGTTGATTTATTTACTTATTTAATCACGATTCTATAGGGACTTATATTTAATATTCTGAAGAGAAAAGGGATACCAAATCGTCTGTTAGAAATTATTAAATGTATATATACAGATTCAAGGATATGCATAGCTGGGAATAATAGTAAGCTGGAAATTGCGAAAAGAGGGCTGAGAGAGGGAAGCAGCCTTTCACCAAAATTATTTAATGTGTACATAAACGACATTCTATGCGAATGGAAGAATTGTTTGCCATTTTATAATTGGGGCTTTGCAGATTACAGGAGTGTCTGTATCTTGCTTTTTGCTTATGACCAGGTTATCATACCCAATAATGAAGATATTTTATAGAGAGTATTCCATGAGCTTCATAAATAATTAAGAAATATAATTTAATTTTAACTGTTGGAAAATCTAAAGTAATCACTTTTGTGGAGCATTTACAATTAGAACAAAATTAGTGACTGAACAGAACTGTTAAAGAAGTTTCATCATTTAATTTCTTAGGGTACAATATCGTATCTTGGAGAGGTTGATGTATGGAATAAGATAGGACACTTTAATAGGATGAATGACACTATCAAGCTATTAAGTTATCTGTGTAATGACAAGAAACAAGAATGGCAAGAACAACACTATATAAAGGAATAAAGTTAGGTAAGAGACGCTATTAAAATTTTACACAGTGATGTCCATTTCAAGCCGTCTGTATGGTAATGAAACATGAATGCACATGACAATCGACTGCAAAGTGCAGAGATATGGCCCCTTAGATCAGGAGCCAGGTATAACAGGCTAGATAGGAAAAGGAATAAGGACATCTGTCTTGAATTAGCATTCCAACCAGTGAAAGACATGGCGAGAAAAGATAGACAGAAATGGTTTCATCACGTAACATATATGGGCCCATCAAGAATACCACACGTAACTGTAAAATATATGCCTAAAGGTAGAAGACATCTGGGATGGCCAATGAAAAGACCAGTTGTTCAATGGATGATGTAATGAGCTTTGAGCCTTATACTTGCAAAGAAGAAGAAACAAGATTCAAGGCTGTGAATACCAGAACAACATTTACTTTAACTGTTATCTTTTATTCATTTAATTTAGATCACTGTCCTCAAAATATATATCCTCAGCATCATACTCTGAGAAATCACCACATATTCTGTACACGCAATGACACTGCATGGACAACATAATCCTATGTTGGTGCAATTATGGCTAAGTTAGTACCAAGTATGTAGAAGACATATTGGTAAGAATTGACGCTAAAAGTTAGTTTTTAATTAAACTGTTTGTGAGGAAAGTGGATCTCTGTTGATGTTGAAGCTACAAATTCATGGAAACACGATTTGTTTCAAAAGATTTCTGATGACAGTTGATGGGGATTCATTCTGTAAGTATACCTCTGACAAAACACTTCCTTTTAAATGAAATGGTTGCAGTGACAGTAAGGAGCGCATTACATTATTAGTTGGAACAAATATGGATGTATCAGAAACACACCATATATGAAAATAAAACATATAAAGAAAAACACTGTTATCAAACAATATAGGATGACAGGTGAAATCTTCAGAAAATGCTTTTAAAATATCGGTATGGAGAACCATACACGACTTCCATGTTCTAAGATTTATATTTAAAATCATATTCGAAATGAAATATTTCCATAGAAACTACGTCTTTCTACTTATTGCTTCAGCATTAACCACAGTACTGTGGACACTAACGTATACCACCTCACGTTTTCGCACTCAATTTTCACTGATGATGGCAGTCGATGGCTGTACAGTAGTAGTGCGGTAATTTTTACATTATAGGTTGGCTAATCTGCGCTTTTAATTTGCACTTTAATCTGCTCAATTCATGTCCGTGCTTCCGCACAGTTCGTCACAGACGCTCGCTAGTGGCGGTCAGCTCGCGCCCGCAGCTATACTGTCACATTTTTCTTCTTGTCGCGGCAATTAATGTAGGCCTTAGGCCAACACTTCATATATGGCCCTTTAGGCCCTTTCATCAAATTAATTTCAATGTAATACGACTTGTATTTACGATGCGCTCATTTGCCAATCTCTTAGTCAAAGGTGAAACCTAACAATTTCTATGGTGTAAATGTGAACAATTAAATAAATGTATTACTTACAGTCCACTCTCTCTTCATCATTTCTGCATCCTGGCGAATCAACCTACAGTAAATCACGAACACTTCACACTTAACATTTTTGCGTCCTTGGACCGCTTCTAAACATTTTTTGGTCCACACATGGCGGATCATTCTTCTACTTAACATTTTTTGGTCGCTCCGGACCTGGATTTCCGGATACATCATTCACATTTATTATTTTTCTGCCCCTATTTCTGGCCATCACGGGCGACTCAGCATATCCGCTGATACGACCGTGGCGTGATTCGATCAGCATTTCGCTCGTCGCCTTTGAGCCTCCTGACGACATCATTGCAAGAGCCTGCTAGCTTCAGTACGTCAGTCAAAGCAGTCATCTCTCCGAGCTGTGTGTTGGCCATCTTCTCCACGGCGTCGATGCTTCAGGACATCGCCCACAAGGTATCACCTCACTAACATCATTTCAAGGTGCGTACAATGGCTGAAGAAGGCCTCAAAGTGTTAGTCAGAAAGAGAGGTGGCTTAAAGTCAGCAATAGTGCGCATACAATCAGCTGTCAGTAACTTTGATACAAACTCTAATACAAAACACTTTTTAACAGTAAGACTTGAAAGTTTGAAAAGCTTGGCAACGAGGTACAGTCCGAAATCGAACTTATTTGTAAAGACATAAACACTGCTCAAGAAGACCGAGTTGAGGTCGAAGAAATGCTATATTCTACGGAAGCAAATATTTTACAATTAATTGATACCTTTAATGTTCGGACTGTACCTCCCGTATTATCGGGCCATATGCAATTAAAACCAATACGTTTGCCCTGCTTCACAGGCAATATCTTGGAATGGCAGCATTTTCACTCAATTTTTTCGGACTTGGTGCATGCAAGATCCGATCTAACGCCAGTGCAGAAACTACATTATTTACATTCTTCTCTAAAAAATGAACCGTTAGACTTAATTAAATCACTACCTATTTGTAATGAAAATTACTCGATAGCGTTGAGTTTGCTGTCCGCAAGGTATGACAACAAGTTCATACTAGCAAAATACTACATTCAAAATTTACTTCAAGTCAAGTCGACAATTAAAGACTCTGTCCAAAGTTTGGCAGAATTCACAAATACGATAATGTCTTCCGTTAATTCACTGGCGGCAATGCAACTGTCAGTGAATTCATTTGAACTTATTACTATACAATTATTATCAACTAAACTCGACCCTACTACTTTTAAATTATGGAAGGAGTCTATAGACCCTGATAATCTTCCTAACTTTCAAGATTTCACTCATTTTTTAAACGCACGTAGACAGCTGTTAGAAAATACACTGCCTATCGATGCCGGACAGCAACTCAACAAGCCGAGTTTAAGACTCAACAATAAATCTGATAAATATAAATCACGAAACGCTACTGGCAGTACTACATTTAAGAGTTATCACTCAGCGTCAAGCAATTATTCATGTTTGTGTTGTAAATCTAATCATCCAATTTACATGTGTGATAAATTTCGTGCACTAAGCACCGCTGGGTGAGGACAATTTGTATCAAATCACAAATGTTGTACCAATTGTCTTAGATCAGATCATTTTGTATCTAATTGTAAGAATAAGCAGGCATGTAAGATCTGTTCAAAACGACACCATACATTGTTGCACATGAAAAATGTGCCGAACTCAATCTCTGCCAGTAGCAGTAATTATTGTTCATTTAAATTACGAATAATATTCTTTTATCAACAGCAATTGTATTTGTCATTGACCAGGCTGGCAACAGACAAAAGGCAAGAGTTCTTTTGGACGCAGGTTCACAAATAAATTTTTGTACCAAATCATTTGCAAAGAAATTACGGCTTAATTTGACTAAATCCAACATACCAATTACGGGTATAAATAGTACAGTGTCATGCCACTAATCTCGCGTCTGTACGCATTATTTCTCGTTATCAGAGATTTAGCTTCGAGGCAAAATGTGCTATCTTATCTGCCTTAACCCACAATCTGCCAGCACAATCGTTTGACATAAATCAATTCAACATTCCAGACAACATTTTTCTTGCTGACCCAAATTTCAACATATCATCCGAAATCGACATACTCTTAGGGGCGCAATTTTACCTGGATTTAATTTTAGCCAACAAATACGTACGCGGCCCTCATTTTCCCATCATTCAGGAAACAAAGTTAGGCTACATTTTGGCTGGCAATCTGCCCAAACACTGCCGCTACAAGGGTCCTGCTGTTTCGTTCCTAGCTAGGAACAACGACAGTCAAATTTTGCAGTCTCTCGAAAAATTTTGGGAAGCAGAAACTATCCCTGACAACGCACCTGATAACGAGTCAGCTTGTGAGGAGCATTTCGTGCATTCTACTCATCGCAATCATGAGGGTAGGTTCGTGGTTTCACTGCCATTTAATCCGATCATCTCCAGTTGGGGGACTCTTACACCAATGCTGAAGCAAGATTTTTGAATTTAGAACGCCGATTCAGGCGTGATGCTAAGCTCGCGCGCGATTACGCAGACTTTATTAATGAATATAAGGATCTTGGCCACATGACGCTTATCGATAATTGCTCTATCAATTCAGGAGTGTCAAATACTTACTATCTGCCTCACCATGCCGTTTTTAAGCAGTCTAGCTTGACCACAAAACTCCGCGTCGTTTTTGATGGTTCGTCCAAAACTACCAATGGCCTTTCTCTCAATGACATATTGTTGGTAGGCCCGAATGTTCAACAAGACCTTTTTTCTATTCTTTTACGTTTCCGCATGCATAAATATGTTCTCATCGCCGACATCGAGATGTATCGACAAATTCTCGTAGCTGAAGGGATTGTCACTATCAACGTATTCTGTGGCGTGACTCTCCCCTCGAACAATTTAAACACTTTGCATTGCGAACGGTAACCATGGCACGGCTAGTGCTTCGTTTTTGGTCACTTGCTGTCTTATTCAAATTGGTAGGGACCATCAAGCTTCTTTTCCTGATGCGGCGTTAGCTATAACAAATGATTTCTATGTCGACGATTTGCTTACCGGTGCAGACACCATCTCTGATCTGACCAAGTTGAAATCTGACTTAGGTGCGTTATTGACTCAATACGGTCTCACGTTGCATAAATGGGCATCTGATGAACCCAGAGTGGTCGCAAGTCATGACAATTTATCACTCCCCTTAAACAAACAGGACAATGTGCGTACCCTGGGCATTCTCTGGAATAACACTGCCGATTCATTCCTGTTTGACATTAAATCATTCCCCGTTGAATCAAGCATCTCCAAGAGGAGAATTCTTTCGATTATCGCAGGCATATACGATCCACTTGGACTGATCGGTCCCGTTGTTTTCTTGTACAAACAGTTTATGCAGCAACTCTGGCTTTGCAATCTTGGTTGGGATGAACCGATCTCCGGGCAATCACGTTTGGATTGGCATTCATTGTGCGACAAATTGTGTCTGATTAGCAAAATTGTTGTCCCACGTTCTATTCGTTGCAAGTTTGAGGCAAGTACAGTTGAATTACATGGTTTTCGGATGCCTCTGAAAAGGGGTTTGGGATGTAGCGTTTCATTATTTCTCTTCGGAGGTCTTTTTTATTATTTTGGTTAGTTGAACATTTTTTTAATGTTATAATATAATCAATATCTTCTCAGTGTTTGTTGTACCAATTTTTATTTCATCTTTTCTTCAACAGATCCAAAAAATTAACAATTCATCTTCACTCTCACAAAAACAGTCTCCTTGACAACGCCACCAATTTTCCATTACATCACTCATACAAATTCTGTTTTCATACATTTAGTTATACATATATAATTATTTATATTTAACATTTTATATCAATTATCATTATTACAAAACAATATAATAATTATTACCAAACAATATCATTATTATTAACAAAAAATATTAGAACAGAACCAATAATAACTATACAATTGTGATTCGGTACCAGGAATCGAACTCGGGTCCCCCGGTATCCTTACAATCCCTCCCCGCCTAAGTCTATTCAACTTTCGGCTTCCAACAAGGAGGGTGAAAATTGAATGACAATATTGGTTAGGTAACTCCGGCAAATTCAGGCCGTGCTGTTGTCTGTATGTCCACATCACTTCACATGGCCCTACTTAAACTATCAGCATTTTTGTGATATTTCCCGGCCTTATGAGTAATGACAAAATCAAATGATTGTAAGGCAAGTGCCCATCTCATTAATCGGGCATTTGCAGATCCCATAGTTTTTAAATAAATCAGAGGATTGTGGTCTGTTACAATAGTAAAAGTCAGTCCCCCATCTAAATATTGACGGAGTTTAAGAACGGCCCAGACGATGCCAGCGCATTCCTTTTCGGTCGTCGCATAATTTATTTCTGGCCCTTTCAGTTTTCTACTTAAAAAAATAACTGGATGTTCATATCCGTCTTTATCAGTCTGACTCAATACTACGCCAATTCCGACGTCAGATGCATCAACTTGAAGCATAAATGGTTTTTCGTACTCAGGCGCCTTTAATACTGGTTCAGAAGCGATCATTTTCTTTAAGATTTTAAACACCGTCTCACATTTCTCATTCCATTGAATTGATTTTTTTTCTTTTCCTTTCGTCAGATCACTCGGAGGAACAGCAATAGTAGAAAAATCTTTGAGATATTTTTGATAATATCCAATTAGGCCCAGGAATGATCGAACTTCAGTTTTTGTTTTTGGTATTGGATAGTCTATAACAGCCTTTATTTTTGCTTCGGCTGGTGTCCGATAACCCTGTCCAACTAAATGTCCCAAATATTTAACGGTGGCTTTTGCAAACTGACATTTAGTGGGTTTGACTGTTAGTCCGGCTTTTTTTAAAGTCTCAAATACTTTTTTAAATGTATCAGGCGATCTTCCCAAAAAGATGAAAACACTGCTATATCGTCAAAATATGTTTCCATAAATTTGTGTATTCCTGATGTTAGTTCTCTAATTAGTTTGCAAAATGTGATAGGTGCATTTTTAAGCCCAAAAGTGCCCGTTATGGGCAATTGCGATTTAACCAATTGAAGGCCCATTCTACAGGCGAAATCCATTGTGCAGAAATTTGCTTGCGAGCCGGAATCCAATAAAATTCTAACAGGGAATTTTCTACCGGCCTCTTGAACTAATTCACGTCAGAGCCGATCTGATGGACATACAAAAACTTCACTATTTGCACTCGTCATTATCTGGCGAGGCGCTTAATGTAATAAAGTCATTGCCAATCACTCATGAGAATTACGTGGTGGCTATCGATCTGTTGAAGAATAGATATGACAGTAAGCTAATTGTCTCCGCCCATCATGTCGAGAATGTCCTGACCGTACAATCGATTCAACAAGAATCTCAAGTTAGCATATCTAGATTCATTGATGAAATCTCGGCCAATATCAATGCTTTAAATAATCTCAACTTGCCAGTCAACACATTCGAGATCATTGTCATGCATTACTTAGCTAAAAAACTTGATAGTTACACTTTCCGGCTGTGGAAAGAGAGCTTGTCGGAACATAAATTCCCTGATTTTAATAATTTTATGAAATTCCTAAACTCACGCAGACAATTACTACTAAATCTTGATAGCGCAACTACCTCAACGAGCAAGTTAAATACCAGCGATAAGACTCCTTATCGCAAGGCAGTTAAACTGATAAGCGCTCCAAAGGGGGCATTCCATTCTCAGGTCGGAGATAATTTATGTAGACTATGCAACGGTAAACATAGAATTATTGACTGATTACAATTCACATCGCTTTCTGTCCCTGAAAGAAAAAACGTCATAATAAAAAACAAACTTTGTTTAAATTGCCTTCATCCGGGTCACGAAAGTTCTCAATGCACATCAAAATTTTCTTGTAAAAAATGTGCAAGGCGTCACCACACCATGATTCATGTCCCCAACAAAGACGGATCTTCCATTAATAACCAGTGCTCACTAAAGTTGCAAACGAATAAATCAATATTGTTATCCACCGCTGTCTGTATGACCACTAATAAGGCCGGTCCTGTAGAACATGTTTCTAATAAAGATTGGGTTGAGGATGCAATAGGGACTAATTTATCATCCGAACAGATTCAGCAACTTAGAATGGTAATTGAGGAGTATAAAGAAATATTCACTCCTGAACCCGGATTAGTCACATCAGTTACTCATAACATTGAGCTGACTAATGATACCCCTTTTTTAAGTAAACCATATCGGTTGTCACCTCGACAGACGAAGATCTTAGAAGATGCAGTTAAAGATATGCTAGAGCGCGGAATAGTGGAAGAATGTACTTCTGACTACACGTCACCTATGATACTAATAGAAGTCCCAGGCCGAGACCCACGGCCATGTATAGATTATCGGAAAGTCTTATATCTGCTCAGTAATACATAAGTGTATCATTTGTTTCCGTTTCCGTGCTAGAGGCGCGAATCAACTATTAGGTCAGTTACCCCCTTCTAGGGTAACGCCTGCTAAGCCATTTTCCCAGTCGGCCGTGGACTACGCCAGTCCTGTACTTTTATGCCATGGCGGGCAGCACTCAAAGTCCACGTCAAAGGCATACATCGCGTTATTCATATGCATGAGCACAAAGGCCATCCATTTAGAATTGGTGTCAGATCTCACCTCCAACGCTTTTATAGCGGCTATAAAAAGGTTCATCGCGCGCAGAGGTATTCCCGCGCAGATATTTTCGGATAATGGTACGAATTTTCGTCGTACCAACAGCAACTTATACGAATTGTACAAATTTTTAAGGGTCAAAGGGAGTTGAGCAATCTTCTAAGGAGTTTTGCGGTCTCCGTGGTATCAAGTGGTCCTTTATCCCTCCCTCAGCCCCTCATTTCGGTGGTTTGTGGGAAAGCGGTGTTAAAAGTGTTAAATATCATTTGCGTTGCGTAATCGGCGGTACTATATTGAATTTTGAGGAGTATTCCACTCTTCTCTCTCAAATTGAGGCTTGCCTTAATTCACGCCCTTTATGTGCTGTGTCCGACGATGTTAGAAACCCTGAACCCTTAACTCCCGCTCATTTCTTGGTTGGTGCTCCACTGACTGCACTTCCGGAACCCGACTATACCGAAGGCAATACTAGTCATTTGGGCAGATGGCAACTGCTCCAAAAATTTACGCAATCCATCTGGAAATGATGGTCTAGGGATTATCTGCAGCAGCGCAACAAATGGCGCATGGCGTTAAGGAATTTGAATGTCGGACAGCTTGTCCTCATTTTGGATGATAATTCTCCCCCACTTCAGTGGAAGCGAGGAGTAATTACTAATGTTTTTGCGGGTCAAGATTCATTAGTGCGCGTCGCGGAAGTTCGCACCGCACTAGGTATCTTACGCCGACCCATCCACAAATTATGCCCCCTTCCGGTGGCAACAGACTAGTCGTATGCGTGCCATACGAGACGTGCTAGGATTGTGAACTTGTCACATTGCCTGCAATTCACCCGGAAAATTTCCGGGGCGATCATACAAGTCAATTGTATCATTAGCGTTGTAATTATTATTACTACGTTCTGATAGCTATTATTGCAATAGTTAGTGCGTTTTCATTTTATTATCAATTATGTATTGTTATATGATTATATATTGTAACGTTACATAACCCAGTCCCAAAAATGATAACGTAATCACCCCACTATAAAGGTCAGAAATGGGTATCATATACCTAGCTCTAAATTACTTTATATCACAAAACATTATAAACTATACTTAATTGATATAAAGTGTACCAAGTGAGTTATAGTGTACCCAGTGAGTAAATAAGTGATTTTGAAGGGAGCATCTCACAGACTTATGCTGTAGATGTAGAAACAATTGATTATAATAGTAGACTGTGTTGCTACTAACCAATTATGTGTTTTGTTTAAATATTGTATGACTTGTATTGTGTAGGCAACTAAAATTTAGTACCTAGGTTTAATTTTATATTTAATAGGATAATTATGTTTGAATATAAGATAACCCAGGGTTAAATATAAAAGAGTTAAATATAAAATAATAAAAAATAAAATAATACTGTATGAGTAAAATGGCAGAAGAAAATAGTGCAGTGTAAGGATACTATAAGAAATTAATAAATAATATATAAATTCAATTAAAGGAAATAATAATATTAAAGACCTATATCTAAGGTTATGAGAAAATAAACGGAAAAACCTTATATAAATCAAATTGGATAATAAACCAAAGTTAAAAAGAATTATTTTTCTATAAATAAGAAATCAATTTATAATAATTAAAAATGGCCTATATACTCAAAAGTAGATAGAAGCACCAATAAAAAATTATATAAAAATTATTGGTTACTAAGAGTAACCGGGTAACAACATATGGATTAATTGTTAAAACGATTGGAAACCGTTCGGTTGAGAAAAAGTAATGTCACAAAAATTTTATTAAAACCATTCAAAACTTTCGGAAACAGTGCCAAAATGGAATAAAAATTAACTCACAGTATACACCTTATGTTCAAACTCCTTCAGATATCAACTATAACGTGCTTTACCCAATAAAAAAGTGAAATAACCAATTACCAGATCTGGCCTAGTTAAACAGCACTTCGAGATTTTTGCGAGATTGTATCTTATGGACATTCAGCGAAATTACAAAACAACTAGAACTACAACACTAGAAACAGCTCCATTCAAGTAAAAACATCAAGGAAAGAGGTAATATAAATGTTATTTATAATTATTAACCAAGAAAACCTCATATCAAATCGTTGTGCAGTTCCAATATTTCGTAAATGATTCCATGTGTATAATAAAGAAATAATCTGCACTCTTGCGGACAAATCCGGAACTACATACTACGAAATAAACCAAAAATTCAAAATTTATTATTTTTATCTTGTAAAGCGTAGTATATAATTATTCATTTCTGACCGTCTCATAACACAAAGAACTTACCCTTAAACCTGGGGAAATTAATAAAACGAATTATATGTTGTTTAATGTCTAATCAAGGATAAAATTATAAAATCATAAAAAATATATTTTATGATAATTCAAATGTTTACCTAAATAAATCGATCCAATGTATTGTTGACTGAAAAGATTGATTATAATACTTGTATACTGGAAGAAGAGGAAATCAGTGATTTACTTAAATAAATACTCTGAATATTTTATGTTAAATAATCAAACGTGTATTCTTTATTGTAGAGGGTAGTTGTTGTAGATTTTCAGGAAGCCAAGAAGAGGACGTTCCACAGGGGAGTATCACCGAACAGTGGTGTTTGTTTAACCTAACATTTTGAGGTTGATGTCAAAATCAGCTGATCTTATGAACAGCGAATATTTAAAATTAAGAAATTGTATAATCTGGGTGTAACAAAATTGTTCTTACTCTCTCTTCTAACTAAGATTAAACAACTTCCTTAATACCTACCAAATCACACACACTCGATTTCTGTTTCGTTTGGTAAACATCAAATCCAATTGATTTGAACATTAATAATTATAATTCATAAGTGACAATCGCAAAAAGGTACTCTGACCGCTCCGAGACTTTCAAAAAATAACTATATACCTCAATACAAGCGATTACGTTACAAATTGACGAAATCAACATTGGGGCTTGAATAAGACGGAAGTCACACCTATAAAGCGAGTACGTTACAGATTGACGTACTAATGTGGGGCTTAATTAGGTAAGCATAATAAATAATAAGATACTTTCACGAGATACCCGCGGGAAGTTACAGATTGGCGCTTACAACAGTGGGGCGTAATTAAATAAGACGAGCACACAATAGGTCACATCCAAAGACTCCACCGAAAGTACCTCAGAACGATCACGTTACAGATTCGCATACAACGTGGGGCATATAATATAAAACTATACCTTTCAAAGAATCGTCACGTTACAATATTCAACTTTGAAAATTATTATTGTACCAATTATTGTATCTATTGTATTTTTCAATGTCATGTATTATTGAATTTTGTGATCTTTATTATACTATTATGTACCTTTAATTATTATGTCAGTCTTTATGTATTATGTATACTCGAAACTCATGTTATGTATTTTTACATTGGATATGTCTACCATATCTACATGTACCATTGACCTTTGATGTCATTATGATAACATTATGTACATATACATTGTTATGTTCTTATTATTTGTATTACTATATATGAAGCAGTGTTCAAGATGGTTTCTCTTATATAAATTAAGGTTTGTCACTTACGTTTTTGTTAAAGTTTAAATATATGTATTTCATGTCCATAGGTTAATGCTTCAAGAGAGACTATGTTTAGTTTTGCAAAGACTCGTTTTTATCATGATTTTTTTTATTTTGTACCTTTTCTAGCACAGAAATTGTTTTGTTTTGACTTTGAGCTTTTCTGATAGCTTAATGAATTTTGTTATCTACAGATTTTTATGTTAGAAGTGATTTATTTTAATCCAAGGGTAAATTTAATGTATAAGCCCTTTAAGTATATTGTGTATTGTTTATATATAACATTGATAATATTTTGTAATATACTGTTCCAAATTAATTTAAATTTCAAAATCGTCCCGATTTTGAGCGGGCAGTATGTTTAAACTTTGTACTGTATTTATTATCTGTGTCTCGTAACCATGGCAATGCGGCACGGGCGGATGACGTCACTTGCTTATCAAGCGCTGCCGGCAGTCAGCCGGACTGACGGTGGACAAGTTAAGTTTAGTTTCTAATTAGACTCCGAGCGGTAATCTCGTCAAAAATCACTCTTCCAGCAGCGGCTTCTGGATCATTATCCAATTTTCTTCATGTGCAGTTTGCACCAAATTACTTAGACGACCTTTGTCTAATTACCTTGGATCTTGACTTTCATCAAAACTAAATTAATGGGCGTTATGGCCTTTAAACATCCGCACGTGACGGCAATGGCATATAAAACTTAATATTGTCAATAAATGTATATCATACATCAGAATTACAGTCCACTTCATTACATTTCAAACCCAGCCCTTTCTACTTAGCGTCTTTGGAACAACTCTAGAACTTCAAGAGCTTCCAGTATGCAACAGTAAGAATTTTACTAATGAATATGAGTATTTTGAAATGTGAATTATATAATGGAAGGTATTTGTAATATTGTAATGGGAAATGTTTATTTAAATTCTGATGGGAGTCAGGGCAATAATTTTGAATTTTGGGATAAGAGTAAACAAGAGAAGGGTATACAGAATGATGTTAAGGAAGTTTACAAATGTATCATGTTATTTTAAGTGTTCATATATACATGTGTGTTCAGAATTAAGAAAAACCAGTGCTTCTTAACACAAACCAGCACAGCTAAGGGGAAACAGATCAGTTAGGGATATAGTAATATACAAGGCCACCATTTGATATTTTTGATTTGATGTTTCAGTGTCTGGTGATGCTGTGGCAGCGGTCCTGAGCTGGCCAGCGCGTCAGAGCAGGAGCGTCAAGTGCCTGACTGGCCTTGCGGTGTTGGGATCTCGAGAGAGAAGTCCAGTAAGGTCATTCAGGTGCTGTCACGGTCACTGGACCAAGGGTAAGTTAGATATTTTTTTATGTAAACCGTAAAGGGGGTTGTGGCGACATATCCTGACTGATCCCTTTAGTAAGTATGAGTGTGTCAATGAGAGTTTTTATGCTTCAGCATAAAACCTCACATTGAGGGGGTATTGTAACGGGACATTTAGGCCTACCTGGGATAATATAAAAAATTATTATGTTTTGATAAAAATAATATTTCCTTATGTAATAATAATTTTAGGGAGGCATAAAAGGTAATATGAAATAATAATTTTGGGGAAAAGTAAACAAACTTTATTTCATAAATTATACAACGCAACAAATATTGAGCGAAATTGTGCCAAGGTCAGCTCCAGTAACAAGCAAAACTGCTATTTTTAGATTACGTGGATCCACAAAATGAACGTTAAATGAATTGTGTTTCAACTAATTATTATAAAAAGTAAATAACAGTTGTGTTTCAATTAACAGTTTCGATATATCTGGCGAGTATTACGGTAAAAATTACGAAAATGTACGGAGTGAGGACACAAAACACCTACGGAGACTGGACTGATTTTTGGGACACAATGGCAGATAAGTAAAAGCTTGAAAGAAAATAAAAGAAGAAAGTTAAAAATTACACCCATTCAAAATTAAAGAGAAACAAAAAAAAAATGGCACCCTAAAATATATGTTCAATTTAATAATAGTGAGCTCACTAAAGGGGTTTTAAAATTTTGTAAGTTATAAATGAGTATATATGTGAGAGTGAAGCGCTGGTTTGTGTTCAAATAGTAAATTTATTTTAAGAGCTTATTATTTTATTGTGAGTGTAGGCAAAATCGTATATAAGAAGATTAAAGGTAGAAATAATTATTGCTCATTAACAGGTTTTGTCACTAACATGATCGTCTTTTAAATGCGTTAACCGTGGTAAGGGAGAGAAAGGAATAATTTGTTTATGATGAAATTGAAATACTTTAGTAACCAATAAAATTTAAATCATGGGAAACAAGTAAAGTTTTCTTTATTTCGAATAACCATAATCTGTTCTCCTGTTCGTCGAAAAGAACTTGGCCCTGGTAAGTAACAACTTTGTATACAGTTGGTAAACTTTAAAGATGGCGTCTGAATAAATAGACGTAAGCAAGTGAAATAATAGTTCAATAATAAAGTTACACAAATAAGTTATAGTTGCATTGATTGCCCGAACAATTTACGAATAATTTATAGTTACATTGGCGCTTCCGAACTTAGGGACATTTATATAATAAATTTTATATAAATATACGCCTACTAGGAGAACAGAATGGTTATTCGAGATAACAAAAAAATGTATAAATAAGGTACGTAAAATAGACGTAGATATGGGTTATGTTTTGATAACTGTAAACTATTGATGCTGATGTTTTGTAGCGGGTATTGTGAATTAAGATGGTAATTATTAAGTAAAATAAAAGGGGTATTATATAATTCATTTTGAACATGGCCGAGACTCAAGTAAACGATATAGATTTCGCGTGGGATGAATGGGAAGACGAATTCAGAGGGATTGTGGATAAAATGACAGACGAGGAGTGGGGTAATTTGGATGATAATTTGACACGAATGGAAGAACAAGAAGAGGGAATATTTGCTGAAATTAAAAAACATAGTGAGGATAAAGGAAAGATAGTTGAAGTGATAGGCGTAGACAATAAGGCAGTGAATAGGCCTAATGATAAGGATGACAGTGTGGGGGTGGTAGAAAAAGAGTATTCACTGGATGATGTGATGAATCTTTTGTAAACAATGTATGATGAACTAAGTGGTGCTATTAAAAAGGGGTTTGACGAGATACACAAAAAGTGGAAAAGAGATAGATGTAAGCTACCAGAAAATAAAGAAAGTGACCTAAACCAGGTGAGTAGTTTTGATAGTGGAGGTAAAAATGATGACACTTTTACAAAAAATAATGCTAGTTTAAGTGCGGTGGAGATAAAAAATGAGGTAAGTGAGGTCAAAACAAATGATAATCAGAATGGGGTTAGTTTAAATATAAACAAGGAAGTAACAGTTAACAAGGTAAATGATGACTGTAAAACAAGTGAGAATTATAATGATGTAATTGAAAATGTGGTATCAGAGAGTGGTACATTGAATAATGATAGTGACGATGAGAGTTTAGTAGGAGTAGAAATTAGTGATGAGGTAGTAGTTGTTAATGAGATTGAGAGAGAGCGTGAAGAGAGGATAGGTGAGTATGGAGGGCAGAGGGCAAATGTTCCCTGTGGTATAAGTGGAGTAAAGACTCCACATGTGTTTTATGAGGCCGAAGGTTCCTCCAGAGGTTATGTGGGAGACATGGTGTCTCCAAATGGTCCCTTAAGTTTTTGTAGTGATGTATCTGGTAAAGCCAGGAAGTATTTTAGTGATTTTATGTTGCCCTTTGCATGGAATGAGATAGTTCAGGGGGGCTGTGAGAGGTATTGTGATGAGAGAGAGAGAAAGAGAGAGATTTTTGAGATTAATAGAGGTTATGAAATGTTAGTGCAGAGTTTAGATATTCAGATAGGAGAGAAAATTGACTTACCTTGTGAAATAGAGATGGATGATTATTTTGATGATACGGTTGTGAATGACGAAACCTTACCTGATGTTGTGATGGATATAGTGGAGGAATATGCTGATAGAATGTACCTTATGTTAAACAATAATACTGACGGAGACAGAACTAAAATCACCAATGTAGACGGGCTTTATGAATTAATGGGAGACAAATATGTAGTTAATTACTATGTTAATATAATTAACGAAAGTGATCATTACAGTAATAATTGAAATGTATGTAGATAAAAATGAGTTATGTTATAAATACATCAGACTAATATATGATGATGGGGGTTAAATGAAAAAATAAGTGAATGGACATTTAAAATATTTTAGTTTATGGTAATGACCTTGCTAACTTAGGAAATGAGGTGTGGTAAACAGAAATGATATGACCAAGAATTGTAAATAAATTGATAGTGAAATTAATTATGTTGTGTTGTAAAATGTATTTGATGTAATAATAATAATATTTTGGCAGACTAAATAAATAATGAGAATTAAAAAGATGATAAATGAATTGTAATTGTTTTGGAAGAAGGTAATTAAAATAACTTGTGTTTTAAATAACTGATTGAAGGAAAATAATTTGGGAAGTATTAACTGATTAATTTAAAATGTTGTATAAAGAGATTTTGAGGAATGAATTTCAATGATTTATGAGATTTGAACTTGATAATAAATAGTGAACGAATAAATGTAAAATGTAGTTAGTTGTGGAGTCATATGATTGTTAAAATGTTTCAGAAGATACATGGAGTTGTGTACATGATTTGGTGGTGATAGTGCCGTATTAAGGGTGTGTGAATCATTATAGTAGGATTACTGGTGTCCTCGGACATCAGTAATGCCGAATTTGTATATAATGCTGAAGCAAGAACGGGGTAGGCAGCGTCTACACCCTAATTACATTGCAGTTCTTGTGGATGCAAATGGGCGCTACAGTCCAACATCAATAAACAATAGAGTGTGTAGAAAAGGAGCTGGCAGTTACAAGCCAGGGGCATAAACAATTGAGTGTTTATGCAATCAGGTAAATGCCTTGCACGGTTTATCCGTGAGCCTATTTACCTAATTGTAACTGGGTTATAGGGGGGATATTAGATTTTGATGTAGAAGGAGGTTACTAAACTGTTAGTAATGAGTTATTGAATATTAGATTGAATTATGTCAATGATGTAGAATATGTAGTTGATTTTATAATGTACTTAAATGATTTTGTGTTGATTTGAGATGTTTTGATGGAGATGTTTAACAAAAGTTGAGAAAGATATAAGTAAATAAGTTGTTATTATATAGTTGATTTAATATGATTTACTCGATGTAAGAATTTTACTAATGAATATGAGTATTTTGAAATGTGAATTATATAATGGAAGGTATTTGTAATATTGTAATGGGAAATGTTTATTTAAATTCTGATGGGAGTCAGGGCAATAATTTTGAATTTTGGGATAAGAGTAAACAAGAGAAGGGTATACAGAATGATGTTAAGGAAGTTTACAAATGTATCATGTTATTTTAAGTGTTCATATATACATGTGTGTTAAGAATTAAGAAAAACCAGTGCTTCTTAACGTGTAATGGGACAGAATGGGGTATTTTATTTTATTAAATTTATTTCATGGTCAACTGTAACTCCCATGTATAAATACGGTAGCAAGTCCCATACATAAAACGGTTTCAGTCAGACAAAGAACGCAGTAACATAGTTTTTCAAGGTGTGACCGTCGAACATAATTGCATTCCAAGAATTTCAGCGGTGTGTTACGCTCTCAAACGCGCGGATAGGACGCTACGCAGACTGAATCAAAGCCAACAAAGATGTCAAAGCTTTAAACATTATTGCAGCACGTGTTTGATTGCTGATGGAAATACAGACAAACCACACCCACTTGAGTGAAGTGACTAGTGGCTTACATAAACAAATAACACGGCACATGGCGATAACAGGATGACTCTGGTTGGGTAATCCACGACTATTATTAATAAATTCTAACTAAACAGGGGTTTAAATAAATAAAGGGGTGTTTTTGTATGAATGAGAGTGTATGGCAAACTGGGTTGTTTTCTTTAAATAAGTATTAGGATAAGTTAGAATGTAGGAATTCATGTTTAGTTTAATTTAAAATTTTGGAAAAAATCATAACTTTTGAGGGGAGGTAGAAGTTGAATGTTAAAAGAATATAAATGAAATAAAAGTGAGCTATGTTACCTAAATGAGACTTGAGTACTTTAATGGTATAACTCTAAGTCACGCTTAGCATTCACAGGTTCGTGCGACGTAACCCGGGGCTCAAATCAAGGTAGGTGAGAAATGAATTATTATTTTAATATTGTGTATTAAATATAATAGCACAAACGCAAACCACCACAGCTAAGGGGAACAGATCAGTTAGGGATATAGTAATATACAAGGCCACCATTTGATATTGTTTAAACTTTGTACTGTGTTGTCAGTTGTAAGCAGCCTACTAACATTGCACGGCACGCGCGGATGACGTCACGCTTTTATCAAACCTTGCAATCGGCCAGCCTAGCCGACTGCAAGCCAGTATTAGTTTAGTTTATAACACGACTCCGAGCGCAACTCTCGTTAAACACTTCTCTTACAGCCGCGGCTTTTGGCTATTATACAGCATGCATTTATAACATTTCACTTTAATCGTCTACCTGCGTCCATCTGCAATGGACCACGATTTCATTCAAAATTAATCTCGGGCATTATCGCCTCAAATGCTTCCGCACGTGCCGATCGTAACTAACAAACCAAATTATTCAATAAATGCATGTTCAATATCTCAAATACAGTCCACTTCTTTCTAACAAACAATCCAGCCTTCCTTATTAGCGTCTTTGGAATAACTCGCGATGCTTCAAGAGCTTCCAAACCGCAACATTTTTGGTCCCACCGGACCGGATTTCACATTTCAGGCCAAAAACGACATCATTTTTGGTCCAATCAGGCAGGATTTCACATTTTCAGGCCAAAACAAACTACATCATTTTTGGTCCCAACGGCACAGATTTCTCATACCTGAGTATACAGGCGACAACATTTATTTATATACATCATTTCTGGAAAAACCAATCTGAAGTTAATCACGACAGACGGGCATCATTTTCGTCCTGAGCGACACCATTATCGTGAAGCACGTAGCAGTCATCTCGACAAGATTCAGCCAAGCAGTAGACCAGAGACGACGGGACGAAACAGGACAACATTTTCGAGATTCCACAGCTTTAAATGATGGAGGGTACAACATGAGGCAACGGCTAACTGGCAGAGACAGGAGGTGTAGCAGCTCCAAACGGGATCGAAGCCAGCTTCATCACGAATGGATCGACGGCCACGTGACTATAAACTTTACCTATATTTGATTTATTTTTAATAATATTTCACCCAGTGTGTATTTTTGACATATTTATATAAACAATTAACTTATTACACAATATAAATTAATAGATGGTTGGCAGCTCATTATCAGTCAGAACTTTAAAGATAAAGCTATACTTTGTAATCATTTAGATTTATAATTTCAATAATTTAACTGCCAACGAGTTTGATTAGTTAGAGAGAGTAAGTTTATGTTCAAACCAACGATCGCTAGCTACCAAACGTATTTAAACTCATTCAAAATTAAGTTTGTGGTTCACATGCTCGATGCTCAATTGTTTCTAAATATCTTTCCATTTTTTATCTCAAACTGTAATAATGGCCGATGTAAGGGCTCTGATAAAAAAACGAGGTACAATTAAGGCCTCAATATCCCGAAT
Source organism: Magicicada septendecula (assembly GCA_034769895.1). NCBI lineage: Eukaryota > Metazoa > Arthropoda > Insecta > Hemiptera > Cicadidae > Magicicada > Magicicada septendecula. The sequence goes on along the minus strand of CM068367.1, from coordinate 515,419,983 downwards.
AAATACCTTCGCGGATAATTTTGATTTGTTAAACAGCGATCCTCATGCGCTCAAAATAAAACTGCGTCATTTGATGGAATTATCCACCAAATATGACGAGATACAGTCACAAATCGAGGCTGAGGAAGCAGACGTTGCGTCAACAAGTGATAGAGTGCAAACGGAGGACGATCTCTGTGCTATAGAATGTAAATTGCAACACTTGTTGGAGCAATCTGAGCACTTGAACCAAAAACCACTAATTAATACTGATGGTAAACAGCCTAAAACAACCCCCATTCAATTGGAACCAATAAAATTACCACGGTTCGAGGGTAGTATTGTGGAATGGCAACATTATTACCATATTTTTATGGAACTAATTCATGTCAGAACAGACCTGACAGATATACAGAAGCTTCATTATTTACACTCGTCATTACATGGCGAGGCGCTTAACGTAATAAAATCATTACCCATAACACATGAAAATTACGCGGTGGCTATCGATCTGTTGAGGAATAGATATGATAGTAAGCTGATTGTCTCCGCTCACCACGTGTGGAATGTCCTAGACGTACCATTAGTTCAGCAGGAATCCCAAAGGTAGCATATCGCAATTTATTGATCAAATCTCTGCAAATATAAACGCTTTAAATAATCTCAAACTGCCAGTCAACACGTTTGAAATTATTGTCGTAAATTATCTAGCCAAAAAACTTGACAGTTATACTTTACGTTTGTGGAAAGAGAGTTTATCGGAGCATAAACTCCCTGATTTTAATAATTTTATAAATTTTTTAAATTCACGTAGGAAACTACTGCAAAATATCGATAACGCGACTAGCCCAACGAGCAGGTTGAACAAAAGCGATAAGTCTCCTTATCGCAAAGCAGTTAAACAGATAAGCACTCCAAAGGGCGCATTCCACTCACATATTAGAAATAATTTATGCAGGCTATGTAACGGTGAACATAGACTTAGCGATTGCCCACAGTTTATATCGCTGTCTATCCCTGATAGAAAAAATGCGTTACTAAAAAACAAACTTTGCTTAAACTGTCTCCGTTCGGGACACGAGGGTTCAAAATGTCCCTCCAAATTTTCGTGTAAAAAATGTTCTAGGCGTCACCACACCATGATTCATGTCCCCAACAGGGACGTAACTTCTGTTAACAACCAGTGCTCACTGAAATCACAGACCAATAAATCGGTATTGTTATCTACCGCCGTCTGTATGACATATAATAAGGTCGGCAAAAAATTTCCCGTTAGGATATTACTGGATTCCGGTTCTCAAGCGAACTTTTGCACAATGGATTTCGCCCGCAGGATGGGCCTCCAATTAGTTAAATCGCAATTGCCCATCACGGGTATAAACAACTCGCTTTCCCAGGCTGAATTCAGCACTAATGTAAGGCTACATTCACGCTATAAACCCTTCACGTTAAACGTACATTGTGCCGTATTACCCAGTATAACTAATAATTTACCGGCGGAGTCATTCAATCTTACCTCTTTAAATTTACCCAAGCGCATATTCTTGGCGGATCCTCACCTACATTGCTCATCGCAAGTCGATATATTAATCGGCGCTCAATATTTTCTACAATTAATTGAACCTGTGAAATATACGCGCGGACCACACTTTCCTATAATTCAGGAAACCAAGTTAGGATTTATTTTGGCCGGTGACTTACCATTCAATGTCGACATGACTAGAACGGTTTCTTCATTTATGGTCTGTAAGGATGATAATCAGGTTTCCTCGCAACTAAAGGAATTTTGGAAGTTGGAGGAAATCTCTAGTCGCGAAACCCGATCTGAGGACTCACCGTGTGAAAGGCATTTCGTGAAAAACACTAGCCGCAATCGCGACGGGAGATTCGTGGTAGCCCTGCCCCGCAGATCTGATAAATCTTATTTGGGAGATTCTCTCCGCGGAGCAATACGAAGATTCCAATCGTTAGAATTCAAATTCAAGCAGAACCCTACCCTTTATAAGGATTATAGTGAGTTCATGAATGACTACTTAAGACTTGGCCACATGTCGCCGCTTAATGAATACGATCTGTCGCTTGACAGGTCAGAGATCTTTTATCTGCCCCATCACGCAGTCTTCAAAGACTCTAGCTTAACCACTAAATTGCGCGTGGTATTTGACGCATCCGCTAAAACCACCAATAATTTGTCCCTTAACGACACTTTAATGGTCGGTCCTACGATCCAGCAGGATCTGTTTTCGATAATGGTTCGGTTCCGCACCCACCGATACATACTTATTGCGGACATTGAAAAGATGTATCGCCAGATCATTGTTAATCCTAAGGATTCAAACTTGCAACGCATTGTTTGGCGTGATGCACCGCATAAGGAATTGCGACATTACGCGTTAAGGACGGTTACATATGGCACTGCTAGTGCCTCCTTCCTTGCTACGCGTTGTCTGGCTCAAATAGCATATGAAAATAAAGCCGACTACCCTACCGCTGCTAAGGCCATAGCAAATGACTTTTACGTAGACGATCTCATAACGGGTTCGGATGATCCGAACAGCTTAGCTGAAATGAAAGGCGAGATCGAGAAGTTGTTGAGGAGGTATGGTTTTTCGTTACACAAATGGTTCTCTAACCACCATAAGATTATGACTCTTCGCGCCCAAGTAACCCGTGACTTCAGCAAGGGCCAAAACGTGCGTACCTTGGGCATACAGTCGAATGTTGAGGGGGATAACTTTTTGTACACCGTTAGGGGTGATGACAATCTAACCGTTCTCAACAAGAGAAGCGTGTTATCAATCATTGCCGGGATCTATGATCCACTAGGTCTAATTGCTCCCATCACATTTTGCTGCAAGCATTTCGTGCAGCAGTTGTGGTTGGCGGGCACTGATTGGGACGAACCCTTGTCCGGGTCACTAGCCAATCAATGGTCGGAATTATACACCCAATTAGTCTCCGACACTCATTTTGAGATTACGAGGTCGGTTAAGAGTTCGAACAGTTGCCCAGTTAGTTCATTGCAGCTGCACGGATTCGCCGACGCTTCGGTTAAAGGTTACGCGTGTTGCATTTATGTGCGGGCGGTCTATTCGAACGGCGCCATATCATCAAACTTGTTGTGTGCTAAATCTAGGGTCGCTCCGCTGAAACAGATAACGCTTCCTAGACTTGAACTTTGTGCTTGTTTATTGTTGGCTCAATTAACGTCCAAGGTTTTAAATGCCGTCGATTACAATTTTGACGGATTATATCTTTATTCGGATTCGATGATAGCGTTGTACTGGATACATCAGCAATCTTCCCGCTGGAAGGTATTTGTGGCTAACCGTGTCGCAGAAATACAGCGTCTTGTTAGCAGCAGGGGAACTTGGCGTCATGTAGTATCGAATGACAACCCTGCCGACGTTTTATCGCGCGGTTGCCTCCCTCGTAGTCTGCACTGTCATGCTCAATGGTGGCATGGTCCCTCCTGGTTGGCTCGTGATGCGGCCTCATGGCCGGTCAGCGCGTTCGACATTAATACTCCCTGTACCTTTCCCGACATTGAAGAGGAGCGTCACAAGCAGGCTCAAACCTCACTAATTGTCGCGTCCTCAACACATAGTTACATTGAAAACTATTCATCTCTTACGAGGCTTATTCGCGTCTTCGCATATTGCCGTCGATTTCTTCGCAATTCTAGGCTCGCGGTGGTTGAAAGAGACACGTCCTTTTTGTCGGCTCAAGAATTGTCTGACACGCTCTTGGTTTTTGTCCGGCAATCTCAGAAGTTGCATTTCGACGTAGAGGTTAGGGAACTTGAGGCACACCGGTGCCTTCCACGCAGTAGTAAAATTCTTGCTCTCAACCCATTCCTGGATAAATCAGGCATTTTAAGAGTGGGTGGACGCTTGCAATTCTCCCCACTTAGCTACGAGACTAAACACCAAATAATTTTACACCCGCACTCTCATCTCACGAGATTAATAATTGAATACGAACACATCCGTTTGTTGCACGCTGGAGTGCAATCAACTCAAGCTTCGCTTAGGCGTAAGTATTGGATCATACACGATAAGTCCTATATCCGCTCAGTGATACATAAGTGTGTCACTTGTTTTCGTTTCCGGGCTAAAGGCGCGAATCAATTACTCGGTCAATTACCCTCTTCTAGGGTCACGCCGTCAAGGCCATTCTCACAGTCGGCCGTGGATTACGCAGGTCCGGTGTTTTTGCGCCATGGCGGGCAGCGCTCTAAGTCCACGACCAAGGCATATATCGCTCTATTTATATGCATGTGTACTAGGGCCATCCATTTAGAATTGGTGTCGGATCTTACTTCCAACGCCTTTATAGCGGCTTTAAAAAGGTTCATATCGCGCAGAGGTATTCCCGCGCAAATATTTTCGGATAATGGCACGAATTTTCGTCGTGCCAACCACACGTTGCATGATTGGTACAAATTTTTAACCTCCAAGGAAGTTGAACAATCTTCTCTGGAGTTTTGCGGTCTCCACGGCATCAAATGGTCCTTTATCCCCCCTTCAGCCCCTCATTTCGGTGGTTTGTGGGAAAGTGGTGTAAGGAGTGTTAAATTCCATTTACGTCGCGTAATTGGCGGTACGATCTTGAATTTTGAGGAATATTCTACCCTTCTTTCTCAAATTGAGGCCTGCCTTAATTCACGCCCGTTATGCGCCGTGTCCGACGATGCTAGAGACCCTGAACCCTTAACACCCGCTCATTTTTTGGTCGGTGCTCCACTGACGGCACTTCCGGAACCCGACTATACACAAGGCAATAATACTCATTTGGGCAGATGGCTTCTGCTCCAAAAATTTACGCAGACCATCTGGAAACGGTGGTCTAGGGATTATCTGCACCAGCTGCAGCAGCGCAACAAATGGCGCACCCCATTTAAAAATTTGAAGGTCGGACAACTTGTCCTCATTTTGATGACAATTCCCCCCCTCTAGAATGGAAGCGTGGGGTAATTACCAATGTTTTTCCGGGTCAAGATTCCTTAGTACGCGTCGCAGAAGTACGCACCGCGCTAGGTATCTTACGCCGACCCATCCACAAATTATGCCCCCTTCCGGTGGCAACAAGCTAGTCGTTTGCGTGCCTTACGGTGTGTGTGTGTGTGTGTATGCATGGGTGTGCGCGTGTCACATTACATGGAACACGCCCGGGACATTCCCCGGGGCGAGCATACAAGTCAATTGTATCATAAGCATTGTAACATTGTTAAGTGTCGCTAGCTATTACAGAAATAGTGACTGTGTCTCATATGTACTATCAATTATTATGAATGTTGTGTATCGTTAATGTGTTTGTGTGATTCAAATTCTGAGAACCACAAGTGTCAGTTATAGTGGCAATTATTCTATATATGTATTGTATTTTCTAAGGGTCAAAACATAATGAAATTCATTGGGGTTGTTATGTCAATATCATGGGGAAATTATTGTATTTTTATGGTGTTATCAATTTATTGTATGCTTGGTGATTGTTAATTGAATTTATATTATGTCCATTATGTCATTGCTCTCTGGCCAGTGCGCCAATTATTGTATCGCTTACGACATGTAAGTCTAATTATTATATTGTTCAATTTAACCGTTAATGTACAAAATCGTCCCGATTTTGGCGGGCAGTATGTTTAAACTTTGTACTGTGTTGTCAGTTGTAAGCAGCCTACTAACATTGCACGGCACGCGCGGATGACGTCACGCTTTTATCAAACCTTGCAATCGGCCAGCCTAGCCGACTGCAAGCCAGTATTAGTTTAGTTTATAACACGACTCCGAGCGCAACTCTCGTTAAACACTTCTCTTACAGCCGCGGCTTTTGGCTATTATACAGCATGCATTTATAACATTTCACTTTAATCGTCTACCTGCGTCCATCTGCAATGGACCACGATTTCATTCAAAATTAATCTCGGGCATTATCGCCTCAAATGCTTCCGCACGTGCCGATCGTAACTAACAAACCAAATTATTCAATAAACGCATGTTCAATATCTCAAATACAGTCCACTTCTTTCTAACAAACAATCCAGCCTTCCTTATTAGCGTCTTTGGAATAACTCGCGATTCTTCAAGAGCTTCCAAACCGCAACAGATATTTTTGATTTGATGTTTCATTGTCTGGTGATGCTGTAACGGTCCTGAGCTGGCCTGCGCGTCAGAGCAGGAGCGTCAAGTGCCTGACTGGCCTTGCGGTGTTGGGATCTCGAGAGAGAAGTCCAGTAAGGTCATTCAGGTGCTGTCACGGTCACTGGACCAAGGGTAAGTTAGATATTTTTTTATGTAAACCGTAAAGGGGGTTGTGGCGACATATCCTGACTGATCCCTTTAGTAAGTATGAGTGTGTCAATGAGTTTTTATGCTTCGGCATAAAACCTCACATTGAGGGGGTATTGTAACGGGACATTTAGGCCTACCTGGGATAATATAAAAAATTATTGTTTTGATAAAAATAATATTTCCTTATGTAATAATAATTTTGGGGAGGCATAAAAGGCAATATGAAATAATAATTTTGGGGAAAAGTAAACAAACTTTATTTCATAAATTATACAACGCAACAAATATTGAGCGAAATTGTGCCAAGGTCAGCTCCAGTGACAAGCAAAACAGCTATTTTTCGATGAGTGACAAACATATTATGTAATTTAACAGATCGTACGATTTTACGTCAGTTCATACGTCACGCTGGTATGCGAGGTGTGTCAGTCCAGCATCACATATTGGCGTAGTGATACAAACAAGAACAATAAGAATTGGTCACGTAACCCGCGACCACTTCAGAAAATAGTCCAGTCCGTCTCGCCCCAGTTCAAGTCTGCTCATTGTACCGGTCGGTCGCAAACAAAGTTTCGAAACAAATATACGGGCGCCCATAATATTAAAAAATGTAAAATTTACGTGGATCCACAAAATGAACGTTAAATGAATTGTGTTCAACTAACTATTACAAAAAGTAAATAACAGTTGTGTTTCAATTAACAGTTTTGATATATCTGGCGAGTATTACGGTAAAAATTATGAAAATGTGCGGAGTGAGGAAACAAAACACCTACGGAGACTGGACTGATTTTTGGGACACAATGGCAGATAAGTAAAAGCTTGAAAGAAAATAAAAGAAGAAAGTTAAAATTTACACCAATTCAAAATTAAAGAGAAACAAAAAAAAAAATTGCACCCTACAATATATGTTCAATTTAATAATAGTGAGCTCACTAAAGGGGTTTTAAAATTTTGTAAGTGATAAATGAGTATATATGTGTAAGTGAAGCGCTGGTTTGTGTTCAAATAGTAAATTTATTTTAAGAGCTTATTATTTTATTGTGAGTGTAGGTAAACTCGTATATAAGAAGATTAAAGGTAGAAATAATTATTGCTCATTAACAGGTTTTGTCACTAACATGATTGTCTTTTAAATGTGTTAACCGGGGTAAGGGAGAGAAAAGAATAATTTGTTTATGATGAAATTGAAATACTTTAGTAACCAATAAAATTTAAATCATGGGAAACAAGTAAAGTTTTCTTTATTTCGAATAACCATAATCTGTTCTCCTGTTCGCCGAAAAGAATTTGGCCCTGGTAAGTAACAACTTAGTATACAGTTAGTAAACTTTAAAGATGGCATCTGAATAAATAGACGTAAACAAGTGAAATAATAGTTCAATAATAAAGTGACACAAATAAGTTATAGCTGCATTGATTGCCCGAACAGTGACGAATAATTTATAGTTACACAATTAATTGAGCAAAATCTACTCCAACACTCAAAATGTAAGGATCAGCGTTAATAACAATAATGGTAGGGTTGCCACACCACAAAAAAATTACATAGCCCGACTGCAATATACTTTATTTTCTGGATAAATACATCTCATAATTGCCATTGTTTTGTCTACAGTTATTTTCACACATGGTCTACATTTTATTAATCGCAAGTTCTATCTTGGCATGTTGAATCACTCAGAAATAAAATAACTACAATCTTAACTGCAGTATACTGAAAACAGAAAACTGAAAGTCACCAATCCAAACCTTGACTGCGTTGTTTCATTTGCCAAAGACAAACGTCATTTAATGAATATTAATGTACACAGTATACAAGAACAAAGATGACATTGAGACAGATGAAGTCTGCTTTTTGAAATTTACTGGGGTTAACAAAAATCTGGACAGAAAATAATATGGTCATTGAAACTGACCCCTTCAAAAGGAAAGCGAAGTTCCTCATAACACAATAACTTTGCATTCATGGTTTGAAAGCTCAGTTTACTTGTGTGTAAAACATTCAACTAAGCTGTCATACAAACTCCAATTCTAGGTGGCAAAGTGTTGGTTAAGATAACTGTGGTAATTAGATGGTGTAGTATAATCTGAGTAAACTACAGTATAATTTTAACTCAAGTATTACAGTCTATAATTAATAATTCAAGAATAATCAGCATATCAATATTCAAGGCATTCTGTATTGTTTAATGTGTTACAGTGTTGTGTCCAAAGTAGTTTTAATTACAACTTTTAAATTAGTACATTAACGATGCCACTTCTAAATTCAAAATCTTTCTATAAAAACCTTGTTCCCAAAACACAGGAACACTGATTTCTTTTACAACGTTCTGTATGTTGCAGTTCATATCCTTCAAATATAAACAATTATGAGCCAACACTTTCATTTTTGCCATATCACATTACAGTGTTTTCGGAATAAACCCTAGAATCCTCAGAAAATGCAGCCTTTGTGTTAAGTACGTTCATTGTTATCTAAACCAGTAAGCTCTAAGCTGTAGCCATTTTTCAGACCTGCAATCAATCCATAGATGTATTTTTGTGTTCTGCAAGTGTATTTCTAGTTAATGGAAGACCCAATTTAATTGAAATTTAGAAGAAACGTCAGCATCCTCTATAGTGTCTTCAACTGGAAATCTGGAGAAGAAATCTGCGAGTCAGTGTTCTGTTGGCACTCAATTTGACAATCAAAACCCACTAAAAAAGTGCATAATAAATATAAGTTGTTGCCAATATTGTAGGTAAGGATTTTGAGGAATTGAAAATGGATCCAATTGACTTGTGATCTATAAACAGAATAATTTTGACTGTATGGGGAAAACATTTTAACACCCCCTTACAGTAGATGGAAATTGCATCTTGTCAATTTGGCTATAGTGTTTTTCATTTTATTATGGGAATGAGAGGCAAATGCAATAGGCTTCTCTGACCCATCTTTGAGTTAATAAGAAAGGGCCACTCCTAAATCATATGGGAAGGCATATGTAGACAACACTACACGAAGCTCTGAACTGTAGTGTATTTATGTCTTGTTACTTTCAATATCTTCTATAACTAAAGTTTCTTTCAGACTCTTGGTTCACAAGAATTGTTGGCTCTTCTCCAATAGTGGGTAAATCACTGGATAGACTATTTCTGCTAGGATGGGTACAAATTTATTATAGTAATTTGCTATTCCTGAAAAACAAGATAGTTGATTAAAATTGTCGTGTTGTTTTGCCTTAAAATTCACCATAATCTTTTCAACATTTCTGAGTAGTCTTATGTTATCTCTGAGCCTTGAATAATTATGATGTCAAAAAGCATCTGGTCACCTTAACTCCTTGTAAAACCTTGTCAATGCACCTTGATGCTACCTTTACAACAAACACCATTCTATTAGCCTTTTATAACTCCTTCCGAGTCCTTACTGTTCATATCATTGCACTTTCCTCGTTCATGCGCATGTGAAGATATGCAGCATGTGAGATATGCACTACTAATATCTACAGTAGAGAAAAATTTCTCTTCACCCATGTCTGCAAATCTCGTCACCATTATATTACAACATATTAAAAACATAACACACAAATATATATAACACATGTAACTTATTGAAATGAATGGGACTGCCTGGAACAACTGAGAGCTTACCCATCTCTGTCCGCCTCGCCCAGCAGCTGCACGTTTCTTCAAGGCTGCAATTAATTACACTCTAGTGTTTTCGAGTGCCTGTTGACACTATTATGGATTATTCTGAAACACTTGTGCTATCTATTTAAACAACGACGGCTGGCTCTTACTAGTCAGTTTCTGTCAGGTGATTTACTCAGTGTGTTCAAGTGGTTATTAGTGAAAAGTGATTATTGTGCACGACTCTATTACTTGACATTACTATGTATGTGGACAAATTGTATTTGAATTATTGTATGATTATAATCTTGTTGATTAGAAACTGTTATTTGTGATTAATTAAAGATGGTAGTTAGTGACTTCAATGGTGTCTGTATTTTGTTTTACACTGTACAATACGACAATCAATGAGACCGTCGTGGTAGACACTTTGTACAAGACTAGTGTAATTTGTAATTAAACGGTAAACAATGGATGCCAGTCAGATGATGAAAAATTTCCAGGCGCTGCCGTAGTAGACAGAGGAACGATGATGACAGGAGGCAGAAGAAGCAGAAAAACGACAGGATGAGAAACGCAGATAGGAAGCAGGTGATATCAAAGTGTTGATACACAAGCAAAACCAGATACATGAACATACAGCTGGAGAGTTGGTCTATTGCAAAGTGAGCTTAATAAACAAGTTACTAGAATATCAGAGGTACAAAAATCAATGACACTAAAAGTAGCTGAAGTAGAAAAATCTGTCTCCAGTGTGGAAGAAGCTATCTCTACAAAAATATCTGTCATAGAAGACTCTATTTCAAATAAAATGTCTGACATAGAGGAGACTTTAACAACTATAAAAGAGTCAATTGTAAATATGAAAGATCAGATTAAGAATGAAGTGGAGCAATTAATGAAAATACAGCCATGCGTAAAGACAGAAAAAGACACGGAAAATAAGACAACAGAGAAAGTCACTTTGCTTGTAGTTGGAACAGTTCATGTCAAGGCTCCAACCTTTGATAGGGCGACGTATCTTCAGCAAATTTGAAGCAGCTGCATGTGCAAATAATTGGACAGAGAAATACAAGGCAGTTTCATTCATTTTCGCTTTAAAAGGACCTGCACCAGAACTACTACACAAAGCGCCACCTGACAGCCAAAACACCTATGCTGAATTGATAAAAGCTTTAGAATCGCTGTATGCTGACAAACATTTGTCAAGACGTGTACTGCACTCAATTGCGAGCAAGGCGACAGCATTCCGGGGATTCTTTAAGAGTTTGAAGCAAGTATCAACAGACTGATTAGACCGACACATCCAGAAGCACTAGAAGATTTTTGAACGAGGTTTGCGATGCACACATTTACTGATGGTGTCTGATCAAGACAATGAACTACAGCAAGTTTTACAAATGGCAAGACACCAGAAAAGTGTGGACGCCTTGGTGCATGCTTTGTCATTAGAGGTCGTCAAGTCATTGTCTGGTTGGGCAAGTTGTAAAGTGCACGCTAAAAGATCGCAACAGCACGGATGATGAAGAAGAAGAGCAAGTACCAGAGACCCTACAAGCAGTGCCACAGAATAAAGTAAGAAAGGATGGAAGACCGACGTGTTATCGATGTGGGAAACCTGGACAACTATAATGAGATTGTCGGGTTAGAGTTCAGCAGCAGGGAAATGAGCAGTGTCAGTACACGGGGCATGTGCTGACTAACTGGAGGTACATTGTAGACACAGATGCAAGCAATACTGGTCTAGGAGCAGTTTTGTCTCAAGTGCAAAACGGGGAAGAACGAGTAATAGGATATTACAGCACGAGGCTTTCTAAATCAGAGAGAAATTATTGTGTTACACGGAAAGAGTTGCTAGCAATCGTCCGAGCTTTCTTTGGAGCACTTCCATAAATACATCTATGGGAAAGAGTTTTCACTACGCACTGACCATGCCATGTTTACATGGCTCTTGAGATTTAAAAATCTAGAAAGGCAGTTGGAAGGTGTCTTGAACATCTCCAACAGTACAACATCAAGGTACAACATAGGTGGGGGTGCCTGAATGGTAATGCAAATGTCTTATCTCGAAGAACGTGCCTGGAAGGCTGCCGACATTGCCACAGAAAAGAAGAACAAAACAGAAGCGAACATGTTCAAGCCATCACTGTAGATTTTCTGGCAGATGGCTGGACAACACAAGACTTTTAACAAGAACAGATGACTGATGAAGACATTGGATCAATCTTGACAGCAAAAGAGGAAGGTCGCCGCCTGGATCAAAAAGATATCTGCCACGGTTCAGGAGTGCTGAAGGGGTACTGGGCACAATGGGAAAATGGGAATCTCTTACCTTGGACAATGGAAGCTGAAAAGGGCTTGGGAAAGTGCAGATGGATGAGACGTGTCATGCAGCTGATAGTTCCCCGATGTAAAGTGCAGTCTGTTTTGAAGGATATGCATGATGGAACGTCTGGAGGTCATCGTGGCATTAACAAAACCCTTGACAAAACACGGAAGCGATTCTATTGGTTTCATCTTCACCATGGCGTACAGGAATGGTGTCGGACATGTGAAATATGTGCTGCAAGCAAGGTCCCACAAACCAGAAGCAGAGGGAAAATGAGACAGTATAATGTTGGACTGCTGTTCAAGAGAATTGCCGTAGACATTGCTGGACCCTTCCCAGTTACTGACGATGGAAATCGGTACATCATGGTTATAGGTGACTACTTTACCAAGAGGGTGGAAGCTGATTCCAAATCAGGAGGTTACCACTGTGGCAAAGGCGTTAGTTCACAACTTCTGTTGCCATTACGGAGTCCCTATGGAAATCCATACGGATCAATGGAGGAATTTCGAGTCAGGAGTGTTTAAAGAATTGTGCTGTCTACTCAGAATTTGAAAGACCAGAACGATGCCTCTACATCCTCAGTCGGGCGGAATGGTTGAAAGTTTGAATAGAGACTTGAGCAGCATCTTCTGAAAGTTGTTGATGAGAACCAACAGACTGGGACCAACATATACCACTATTCTTCATAGCCTATAGGTCATCAATACACAACACAATTGGCATGACTCCAGCAAAATTGGTGTTTGAGTGGAGGTTTGTCTTCTTGGGGACTTGATGTTTGGATCATCTGAGAGTCAGTCCCAAGAGCAACAGAACTATTCCTCGCAATTAGAAAACCAACTGCGAGAAATGAATTGCTTGATAATACGACGGCTGAAGATAGCCAGTGATAAAATGAAAACTCTGTATGACATTCAAAACAATAGTGTGGGTTTCCAAAAAGGAGATCAGGTTTGGCTGTTCAACCCAAAGCGCCGTCGTGGTTGCTCACCTAACTTCAGACCAACTGAACATGGTCCTTACACTGTGAAAAAGAGAATCAACGATGTTATCTATCAGATTCAAGAGAAACGACACTGAAAATTCAGGGTCGTCCACCTAGATTGCCTGGCCAAGTATTACTTCAGAGACGGTTTGCCAGTTTGGGATGAACAGGCTTAAGGAGGGGGCAGTGAAACGAATGGAACTCCCTGGAACAGCCGAGAGCTTCCTACACCTGTCCCTCCACCTAGCCCAGCAGGTGCATGTTTCTTCAAGGCCACAATCAATTCCGCTCTAGTATTTTCGAGTGCCTGTTGACGTGTATTACGGATTATTCTCAAACACTTGTGCTATTTATTTAAAAGCAGCTGCCGCTTAGAAGTCAGTTTATGTCGCACAATTTACTCAGTGCATTCAAGTGGTTAGTAGTGAAAAGTGATTACTGTGTGGGACTCTATTAGTTGACATTATTACTGCATGTGAACGAATTTAAATTGAATTATTGTACAATTATAACCTTGTTGGTTCGAAACTGTTATTTGTGATAAAAAATAATCTACTGATGAAATTTTTAATAAATCGGAGACTCTGTATAATATGACCACTCCCCATATCATGCACAACTAAATCCAATAGAAGACATAAAGAAAGACTGACATGCATTATGTAACACTAGTTTTAAAAGTGAAGAATTGTGTGTCCTCTGTGAGACAAAGTTTTGACAAATAAAGCAAGATAAATAAAGTTTATTTTAATTTTATGAGAGAAGCTCTGATATGACTTTGTTTTAATTTGTCACACTACAAAAAGAGGTCGATCAATATGTTGTCTGTCCAAAATAGAATACCTGAATCATATTATTGTTGTAAGAACCACATTAACTAGTTTTAAACTCATAACCACTGAATGTAAAGATAAGCACTCTGAAATCTATAGTGACTACATAAATGGAATTTTAAATTTACCGTTGTTTTTTATTTTGATCCTACCCACGTATATTCTCATCCCACTTAGGAGTCTGATCCCAGTCTAAGAACCCATCCATACAGAAGTCTTATTTTTTGCGTTACAATTTCACCCAATTTTTTTTTAGTTTGAACTGAGTACTTAGAAGATATACAGAATACTCTAATATGTACACACTTTATATGCTGGCAGGAATTACAGCCAATTTATTCCAAAGGAAAAATTTACAAGACTAAGTACTTGGATATATAACTTGAGCTAAACATTTTTGAAAAGAAAGGGATACTATCGGGAGAAGTGAAGATCTTACCAAGCTCCAAAAAAAGAGTGGAAGACATTTATAAATGTTGTAAATGCAATGTAAATATAATTTAATGAGCTGATTGTAAGTAATGTAATGTAAGTGTGATGTGATCTAATGTATCCAGCACCACTGGTGATGGGGTTATGGAATATACATAGTGTGTATATATAGTATGCACACACGCATACACACACATTGTATAACTTAAAGGAAATAAAATAATATTTTAAAAATATTTTGTTACTGTAAGATTTGTTTTTGAACAATGTTTTGCTAATTAATTAACTGAATTATAAGTCTCTTTATCTAACTACATGAGAAGAAGGGTAATGTATCTGGATGTACTGAACATTAGTACATTCCTTTTTAACTCTACAGCTACACTATATTGTTTGAAAAAAACCATCAGCCTCCATACTGTCCACACAACAAATTAAAATTTTTGAATACTAACAATGGAATTATCACTTAGTTTTTCTTGGCCTCACCACAGACCATGGATGGAAAGATTTATCAACAAAGGTTTATAAAATGTTAACTAAATTTAATCAGAAATGACTGACTATGATTTTGCCAATGATTATGGTATTTGAAATGAAGAAACTCTCACAAGAGGTTGTTAGCTATTGTAACATAACAAAATGTTACCTAACTTAAATGTATGTTATCAGATTTTATAAGGACAAAACAACAATGTAAATAGGGAATATAGTAGTAAGAATAACCAAGAAAGGAGAAATCAAGAAAGAAGAATGAAGCAGAAGTACCACATGAAACAGTAAACCCAAATACTGTTTGACACTACAACCAGACAAAGACTAACACAAACTGATGGACAGAGTAAATTTACATTAAGCTGTCAATCAAGTCAGTAGTTAATGTAAACCGAATATTATATGTAAATAAGAAGTGAATCAATAAGCATCTGAATACTGTGAAATCAGAATTAGCATTTTGCTGATAATAAATTTGACCATGACTAGTAAATTATGAATGCCAAAAACTAAAATTAGCAATGGCTACATAGTGAGAACAAAGATATATTTCCATCTCAAAAATACTGATGAGAAAGAAAAACCATCTGTGTGAGGGAATCTTATACAAGTAAAGTACCTCAACAAATTACCGAATTGAGAACCAATAAGTGTTGTTAAGGCAAAATTCCAATATAAGCGATATGTCTTAACAACGCCTAGACCAAGCATTAGTCAGTGAATTGATTATTGGGAGGTAACGTAAGTGTAAATTAAAATACACAAAACAATTGTTATGCTCTGACATAACAAAAAACATTATTAAAATGATATATTTAATCATAATTCAATTGTTAAATAGTAGAATAGAATGAGTTAGCATAAAACGAAATGTCATAGTAATTAGGATCGTTCATTACAGTGTATAAAGTTTAGGTGTACTCATAATGTTCAGTAAAAATGTCAGTACAGAGTTAATGGTGTTCCCACATAAACGTTTGAATAATAAAATGATATGTGAACACAAACAATATTAACCAAAGTGTAAAATCGGTGATTCAGAAAAAGCAGACGACAGTGAAAATGGTGTACCCGAACATTGATTTTATAACAATGTCGGTCAAAGTGAAATTAATTCGATATCGAGTGATATCAAATTAAAGAGGACAAAATGATCTTTAATTTGATGGCAATATCGACCCAATCGCAACTGTATTAAGTGCGGGAAAGATGTTAGCATCATTTACCAAAAAAGCATCAGAAATCTGTAGGCTAATAACAACAACAACGACGAGCTGTCAATCATTTCAGAGTTTGGCGGTTGGAAACCGTTTTTAACGGCCAAAATAAAAATATGTCATACTCGTCACACCTGCAAGGACCAATCACAAAATTAGTTAGTAATTAACATTTTTACCTAACGCCGATCAACGAGCGGGGTATATAAGAAGGAAGCAACCAATTTCAAACAGACACAGACCAACTTCATACAGCACAGGACGTGTGCTCGCTATCTCTACATTTTTAATAACTATTAGCGTCATATACATAATACATCGAAATAAATAGTTCAACACCAAGAAACAACTACTTCAAGTTAATCTACAGAAAACAACAGTGATTATGTGCAGTATTATTTCAATTTAGTGCGGGAAATAATGAACAGAAAGTAATTAATTAATATCATTCATGATCCATTAAGTCAGAAGAGGATCGCAATATTCTGTTCTTGTGCGTGTGTAGTGCAAAAACCGGTAATCACTATAATCCGATTACCGAAGTGGTAAATGAGTTTTAATTAAATAATTAAAACCAAAAAGGTAACAGTGCAATCATTATTCATTTTTTATCCGAGCGCCATAACCTGTACATTTTTTCTACACTGATCTGTACTGACGCAAAACACAGAAACATTTCAAGATTACACCATGTCTCAATTTATTATATGAATTTGTTATTATGAATTAAGCTGTATGTTAGTTATAAGTGTTCTCACATGATAAATTTTGTAAATCAAAAAGCAAGCGTTGACGAATGCACGACCTATCAACAGGTCATTTTTATTTGTTTACTTTATGAAAGTAACCTCAAAACATTATCAATCAATATTTTATCAGCAAATCATTAGATATTGTGTAGGCATAATTTTCTTTTTCGTGTCTCAAAGAATTCACATCTGAGATTTTCATAATTTTAATGTTAAAAATAAACAACATCTGGACTTGCCAGATTTATAATTCATGTTCTGAGCAAGGCATATAAGGCATATAATAACTTATTTATAATTGTACAACTTTGTATGTTTTCATTATATTTGTTTTTGAATTCTCTATAAGGGTGTAAATAAAACCCATTGTTAACAGCATCACTCGATTTGATTTATTTCTATATGATAATTAAATATTTTATTTAGAAAACTCAAACAACCTTCAGTTGTGTTTTAATATTTTGGAATAGCATTGCCATAAAGGTGATACACAATTATTTTAAATTTTTTAATCATTCAGTAATTCTATTTGTGGGTTTTACACGGGATTTTCCCTAAATAAATCCGTGTGGCGCCCACTAACTAACAAACAAGGCAATCTAACCTTGCAACCAAAGTGAGTTGGTGTTTGTAAACTGAGTTGACAGCTTAGTGAACTTCTAGAAAACACGACCAGGTACGTGAAAGTATATTTTGTTATTTATATTGTCCAGACATTACGAGACGTAACGTACTTAGACTATCAGCAACCTGGAGGAGAAGTTTCACAGCCAGTATCAACCAGAAGATCATCATCATCAAGCGACCAACTATTGTACTTTACAGTTAACCTTAAGCAAATTTAGTATTTAATTATTATCAACCCAACTGTTTTATTTGTTTCATATAAGGGAATTCTTTTCAAACAAGTATAATTACACCATTGTAAACACACTGTGAGTAACCTCGAATGTTACATTTTAAATTACTTTACTACATTAGTAACCTTCAACTAGAAACAACTATTTCAAACTTTGATATATTTCAAAAGAATATTTCACACATAATTGAACTTTGTTTAAACAAGACCTTTAATATTTTAAACACAAACATAATTTTAAATAACAACCGTAATTCTTTTATTTTATTACAAATTGAAATACACACATTAGTAGATTTTGTTTTATTGCAAGTAGACGAATACACCGTATTTTATCTAATTACAAATTGGCTAGCCCAACACAGTGGCTTTTAAAGGGAAGAGGTTTTTGATAACTTACAAATTGGCGCACCAACTAGTGTGGCTTAAAAAATATTAAATAAAAATATTTTTTATATTTTATATCAGCCCGGTAGACACGAAAGAACAACCACGCCTTACCTACACAGACAATAATATATACAAAGTCAACTGAAACAAAGATGTACCGGGGAAATAGAAGGAGAAGGGAGAGAGTAGACTGGGACCAAATATACAGAATATTGAAAATCGATGGTGAAGAATTGAACCGCAAAATGGAAGAGGAGAAGAGATGGATAAAAGAGGAGTCAGACCAATTAAGAAATAAGAGGGAAGAAGGATTTGCAAGACTCCACGAATGGGAAACCCCACTACCAAGGAGGAACCGGAATACAAGATGGTATAATAACCAACCAACATGGCGAAACGAGGAGAAGAGGGACTACCGTTACCAGAGATGGGAAGATGAGCGTAGTAGGAAAGAAGCAGTTGAAAGAGAACTAAGAGACAACAAGATAAGACAAAATGAAGAATTATTCTATAGCCGAGCAGCACAGAAGGAGGAAGAGGAAATAAGACGCCAGAATGAGAGACGGGAAGAAGAGCGTAAACGGAGGGAAGCGTTCGAAGAAGAATTGAGGAATGCCAATAATTTAAAAAACGAAAAGAGACGGATAGGTGAAGACTTAACGAAGAATGGGAAAAATACTAACGACAAAATTGAAGACGATCATAACCAGAAGGAATCCATGGAACCACCGCAAGAAAATATGACTAAAGATGTCCCAGAACAAGACGTCAATAATGATGTAAAAGAGGAGGAAGTATTAATAGCTGACCCAGAGGCCGAAACAATAACAAGGAAGGACCAGAATGAACTATATGAATCTCCAAGTGAACACAGTGAAGTCACTAACGAGAACATAAAAACCCCCTACCAAGAGGAGAATAAAGATAATGACACGACGGAAGAGAATGATGAAGCGATCCGAGAGAGGGTAAGCGCTAACGCACCAACCTGGAACGTCGAATATACAAATATAAACTCAAAAACAGAAAATAAAGAAGTAATGGAAACGCCGGACACAAAAACGCCCGAAGGGGAAGTAATGGCAAGTGACACCATAAAAAACCAACCTAAGGAAATAGCATCGACAGAGCTGCTAAGTTTCCAGAAGATGATGATGGAATGTAGGGAGAAACAGTTCCCCCACCCCGTAGAGAATAGCTTTGAGAAGGCAAGGGAGGAAATGATGAACGATATCAGATCATGGAGAGAAGAAATCATCCAACAATGGAGGGAAGAAATGGAAACTAATGATGAAACCATGGAAGGATTAAGTCTACAATCCGAAGACACTGGTAAACAAACTGAGAATAAAGAAGACTCAAAAGCATTGGTGCTTGAGGATACACACCATAGGAATGAAGAGAATATTCAGCATAAAGAAGCCATCATTAAAAATATAAAGAACAAGATAATTAAGAAAACAGGAGAGAAAGAGACAAAGATAAAAGGAATAATACGCTCTAAGAAGACAAGGATTACAAAGGAAATATTAGAGATGACTAGGAGTGGATTAATTAACTTCGTGGATAACCCAACTATTCGTCATAGAGCAAGAATCGACGGTAAGAAGTATAAACAAGACTTCATAAAAATATTAACAGTAAATCACCATAAAACTGTGGGTAAAAAATTAAATAAGAATCCAATTAAATTAAATATACCAACAAATGAAATACACCAGACAAGGTCAATTGATTCCTTAACGAATGACCAACCATTAAACTATTTAATTAACAATCCAGGTGACGGAACGATTAAGACAACGTTACATGCCAGTGACTATGTTACGACGGAGAAGGTTATAAACAATGAGGTATTTAAAGTGAATACTCCTAGAAGAAAGATGCTTCACAAGAAGAAGGAAAATTATCAAGAACAACTGGACCAGCTCATTGAAGGGTACGCCCAAAGAATAAGGGAAATGCGGAAGAAGAGGGACCAAGCGATGGAAGAATCCAACCAGGAAATGAACAAAGGTCAACCCGGATTAGAAAAAGGGCAGACGTCAATAATAACCAAGACCAGGAGTACACTGGGCACATGGAGACTCAAAATGATGAGAGGAAGAAGGCAAGGAAACGGGGAGCCAATGACTATCTGGTAGCCGCCAAATGGAAGAACCGCCTGATAGGAAGGTATCTCCAAGACCACTAGTACTGAACATATGTAAGGTATCCCGAAAACGTAATACTAGCAATAGAGTGGAAGAGCACAAAATAACCCCATGAATACCAACCATAAAAAATGATTACTATTAAGAACAGATAATACGTAGTAGTAGGCAACATTTATCACCCGAATGTTTAGGGTATAAAAGAAAAATATATGTTTAAAAACAATTACTATAAACAAACTCATTTAATGTTTAACAGAATCACATATTAAGCTCCAAATTATTGAAGGTAACTAATTGACTATAACAAATCAATTTGCCCTATTGAGTTACAAAAGTGTGTAGGATTAAGATATAAGCCAAACTATTTGTTACTGGGGGGAAAAAAAAAAAGGGGGGAGAACCAGATCTATCACACCAAAGGATAGAAAATTATGTAATGTCAACTAAATGATTTAATAAGAAAAGGGACATCTATTATGTCACAAAGAGCCAGTAGTGGCATATAACTACAATTACTATACTATACTTAGAAAAAATGTGTATCCAAATGAATATTATATGTAACTAAGTTTTATCAAATGATTATTGTATACCTCTTGTAAAACTCAAATATTAATTAAGATCATCCAGAATAAAGGTTCACCCAACTAACCTTTGAAGGAGTAGAGAGGCAGAATAACAAAGTGTGTAAAATAAAAGAAGGATATTATTATGGAAAGTAAGGAAAGAGAAAAAAAAAATGTTTATAAAACAAACCATGTAAACCCCAAGAATGTCTATAAAGTGAGATATTAGTATGTTATTATATTGTCACATGAAATTGTATTTATCGAATATTGTATATTATATAAAATCATCCAGAATAAGTGAGAACCACCATCACTTGAAGGAGTAGAGAAGAAAAATAACAAAGAGTGTTAATTGTAAAGATAGCTATTGTTATAATGGAATGAAAGGAAAGAAAAATGTTTATTAATTATCAAATATTGTACATCACAGAATATGTCAGAGAACATCAAACAAAAAACCATTTAGTATACGAACATTGTACGCCCTGATAATCCAGGATGAATATAAATTATTAAGAAAAGCTTAATGAACTATTGTGAAAATAAAATATTATAAACTCTAGATATGAAAACCAACTGCATAAGTATATAAGCAGCAAAATAAGTGTGTAACCATAAGAATACTCAAGTGAACCAAAACAAATTGTCAACTAGTATAAAAAGTAACAATATAGCTGATAAAAGCATAGCTAAGAATGTCAAGTCTAAAAAGAAATAATTACCTGTAAGAAAGAAAGTATGTTAGCAAGTATAAAGATGGAAATGTGATATCAATGAAAACCTCTGATACCTTGAATACTATAGTGAATATATTATATTATTGTAAATGAATGATATGTGATATTTTATGAGTTGTGATAGTGCAACTATTGCCTGGTGCAATGTTTATTTTTTTCTCAGACAGAGAAGAGTAATGCCTCTGAATCTGAGTATGTGTATTGAGGAACGGCAGAGAATGTAAGCCACAGTGAGCCACTCTGATTCCGAACTCACTACAAAAGTTAGGGAGTTATATTGTATTAATGTATCAAGGACTATTATGAAAGAATCTGTGAGGTATGAATTATAGTAACCATTAAGATAATCACGAGTGTAAAGATATGTAATAAGAAAGTAGAGTGTGAATAAGACAGGAAACTGTTGATTTAAGAAATGAGATCTATTGTAGTTAAATGACTTAGAAAGTAAGCAACTTGAAAATACTAGTAAGGTAAGAATTGTATCACTAGACAAAAAATCAAGCTAGAGTAATACACCAATAGTATGTTAAAAAATCAAAGAGTACAAGAAAAAGAAAAAAAAAACTATAGAAATATACTAAGAAACTGACATGAATTGATAATTTTATAAAAAATAAATTTTTCTCAAATGATCAATTTTGAGGAGGGTGTATATGTAACATAACAAAATGTTACCTAACTTAAATGTATGTTATCAGATTTTATAAGGACAAAACAACAATGTAAATAGGGAATATAGTAGTAAGAATAACCAAGAAAGGAGAAATCAAGAAAGAAGAATGAAGCAGAAGTACCACATGAAACAGTAAACCCAAATACTGTTTGACACTACAACCAGACAAAGACTAACACAAACTGATGGACAGAGTAAATTTACATTAAGCTGTCAATCAAGTCAGTAGTTAATGTAAACCGAATATTATATGTAAATAAGAAGTGAATCAATAAGCATCTGAATACTGTGAAATCAGAATTAGCATTTTGCTGATAATAAATTTGACCATGACTAGTAAATTATGAATGCCAAAAACTAAAATTAGCAATGGCTACATAGTGAGAACAAAGATATATTTCCATCTCAAAAATACTGATGAGAAAGAAAAACCATCTGTGTGAGGGAATCTTATACAAGTAAAGTACCTCAACAAATTACCGAATTGAGAACCAATAAGTGTTGTTAAGGCAAAATTCCAATATAAGCGATATGTCTTAACAACGCCTAGACCAAGCATTAGTCAGTGAATTGATTATTGGGAGGTAACGTAAGTGTAAATTAAAATACACAAAACAATTGTTATGCTCTGACGTAACAAAAAACATTATTAAAATGATATATTTAATCATAATTCAATTGTTAAATAGTAGAATAGAATGAGTTAGCATAAAACGAAATGTCATAGTAATTAGGATCGTTCATTACAGTGTATAAAGTTTAGGTGTACTCATAATGTTCAGTAAAAATGTCAGTACAGAGTTAATGGTGTTCCCACATAAACGTTTGAATAATAAAATGATATGTGAACACAAACAATATTAACCAAAGTGTAAAATCGGTGATTCAGAAAAAGCAGACGACAGTGAAAATGGTGTACCCGAACATTGGTTTTATAACAATGTCGGTCAAAGTGAAATTAATTCGATATCGAGTGATATCAAATTAAAGAGGACAAAATGATTTTTAATTTGATGGCGATATCGACCCAATCGCAACTGTATTAAGTGCGGGAAAGATGTTAGCATCATTTACCAAAAAAGCATCAGAAATCTGTAGGCTAATAACAACAACAACGACGAGCTGTCAATCATTTCAGAGTTTGGCGGTTGGAAACCGTTTTTAACGGCCAAAATAAAAATACGTCATACTCGTCACACCTGCAAGGACCAATCACAAAATTAGTTAGTAATTAACATTTTTACCTAACGCCGATCAACGAGCGGGGTATATATGAAGGAAGCAACCAATTTCAAACAGACACAGACCAACTTCATACAGCACAGGACGTGTGCTCGCTATCTCTACATTTTTAATAACTATTAGCGTCATATACATAATACATCGAAATAAATAGTTCAACACCAAGAAACAACTACTTCAAGTTAATCTACAGAAAACAACAGTGATTATGTGCAGTATTATTTCAATTTAGTGCGGGAAATAATGAACAGAAAGTAATTAATTAATATCATTCATGATCCATTAAGTCAGAAGAGGATCGCAATATTCTGTTCTTGTGCGTGTGTAGTGCAAAAACCGGTAATCACTATAATCCGATTACGGAAGTGGTAAATGAGTTTTAATTAAATAATTAAAACCAAAAAGGTAACAGTGCAATCATTATTCATTTTTTATCCGAGCGCCATAACCTGTACATTTTTTCTACACTGATCTGTACTGACGCAAAACACAGAAACATTTCAAGATTACACCATGTCTCAATTTATTATATGAATTTGTTATTATGAATTAAGCTGTATGTTAGTTATAAGTGTTCTCACATGATAAATTTTGTAAATCAAAAAGCAAGCGTTGACGAACGCACGACCTATCAACAGGTCATTTTTATTTGTTTACTTTATGAAAGTAACCTCAAAACATTATCAATCAATATTTTATCAGCAAATCATTAGATATTGTGTAGGCATAATTTTCTTTTTCGTGTCTCAAAGAATTCACATCTGAGATTTTCATAATTTTAATGTTAAAAATAAACAACATCTGGACTTGCCAGATTTATAATTCATGTTCTGAGCAAGCCGTAAAGGCATATAATAACTTATTTATAATTGTACAACTTTGTATGTTTTCATTACATTTGTTTTTGAATTCTCTATAAGGGTGTAAATAAAACCCATTGTTAACAGCATCACTCGATTTGATTTATTTCGATATGATAATTAAATATTTTATTTAGAAAACTCAAACAACCTTCAGTTGTGTTTTAATATTTTGGAATAGCATTGCCATAAAGGTGATACACAATTATTTTAAATTTTTTAATCATTCAGTAATTCTATTTGTGGGTTTTACACGGGATTTTCCCTAAATAAATCCGTGTGGCGCCCACTAACTAACAAACAAGGCAATCTAACCTTGCAACCAAAGTGAGTTGGTGTTTGTAAACTGAGTTGACAGCTTAGTGAACTTCTAGAAAACACGACCAGGTACGTGAAAGTATATTTTGTTATTTATATTGTCCAGACATTACGAGACGTAACGTACTTAGACTATCAGCAACCTGGAGGAGAAGTTTCACAGCCAGTATCAACCAGAAGATCATCATCATCAAGTGACCAACTATTGTACTTTACAGTTAACCTTAAGCAAATTTAGTATTTAATTATTATCAACCCAACTGTTTTATTTGTTTCATATAAGGGAATTCTTTTCAAACAAGTATAATTACACCATTGTAAACACACTGTGAGTAACCTCGAATGTTACATTTTAAATTACTTTACTACATTAGTAACCTTCAATTAGAAACAACTATTTCAAACTTTGATATATTTCAAAAGAATATTTCACACATAATTGAACTTTGTTTAAACAAGACCTTTAATATTTTAAACACAAACATAATTTTAAATAACAACCGTAAATCTTTTATTTTATTACAAATTGAAATACACACATTAGTAGATTTTGTTTTATTGCAAGTAGACGAATACACCGTATTTTATCTAATTACAAATTGGCTAGCCCAACACAGTGGCTTTTAAAGGAGAGAGCTCGAATTATTTTATTTTATTTGTATTACTTACACTATGTATGTTTGCATATTTCTTTGTATCCCTGTATCCCCATAAATACTACACAGATTTTTATAAATACAGGTATGTCCAGAAAGTATACAGCCATTACTGTATAGACAATTCCAGAAGACCTTCTACGAATTACATGAATTAACAGTCACATTTCGTCCAACCTCCCTTTCATTTGCCAGTGAAATGTCATGAAGTAAGGTTGTGTTTTGTGTGACCATTGCATTTGTAATGACTGAGCAACTAGATTTGTGAATCTGCATTAAAATTTTACGTCAAACTATAACAATCATCTACAGAAACTACCTAAATAATTTACAGGATGTTTGGGGAGGATTCAATGAGATGCTTAAATTAAAATGTTACTGGCACTTCCAAGATGGCTCTGGGAATCCATAGAAAGCAACCAACAATCTGCAAGCAACATCACAACCATGTTGAGCGTTTTAGTCAACCATGAAGGTGTGATCCATAATGAACATGCTCCTCTAAGTCAGACAACAACCAAGGAGTATAAGATAGAAATTCTTTCCAAACTGAAACATGCTGTGTGGAGAAAACAGAAGCAGAGCAAGAGTTAACTGGCACCATCACCATGGCAATGCACTTGCTTTGCACCTGGTACAGGACTTCTTAACAAAAAATCAGATTACATAGGTCTCTTAGCCATCAAGCAGTCCTGATTTGGCTCCCTCCGACTTCTAGCTTTTTCTAATACTAAAATCGCCACACCACTGAAAGGCAGGAGATTTCAGACAGGAGGCGAGATTCTGGAGAATTGGACAAGACAATTTCAATGGAGGACTTTGCATACTGTTTCAAGAAGTGGAAGAGACACTGGTATAAGTTCCAAATGGAGTATTTCAAAGGGAATTAAGGACCCACTCTGCTAGGTAAGCTATTATTTTCAAAATATTACATAGCTAGATACTTTCTTGTCAGTGTTGATGCAAGCTTTTTTGATAATGCAAGTGATGTTGTGTATGAGACCTCAGAAATTAGAAACAGCATATGCTCAATAACTCGGTGCTGATTATAAAAATGAAACATTAATTTTAATTTTGTATACCTCAACTTTTAAGTTACTCATATTAGTGTTATGTCAAATAATTTTTTGTTTTATAGCACATAATATTTGAAGTTTTTCAGTATATGTTTGTTCTTCATGAATGTTTTCCTCATACAAAAAATAATTTTTTTCTATAATCTTTGATTTTCAAATACTAGTCTTTTGAAAAGTCAGATTTTCTTTTGATTATGAGTTGTTGTGTTCTGTCCTGTCCAGGTATAATCTGCTACTCTTGTCTCGATGAAGACCATGAAAGTAGATTAAAATAAGAAATATTTAAAAATAATATTTGAAAACAATACAAATGTGAAACAGAACAAAAACAAAGTATAATACATGTTGTGCGACTTACTTCATTAGTAAAGAATGATTTTAGAATGAATGCTTATTGTTTTATTATCACCATGCCACCATAACATCCTGAGAGTATAGACTTTCTACAGATTTAAGAGTCAAATACATATTTTTATTCCTACATCCTAGATGTAAGTGTAGTACATGCTTCAAGCTCTCAATATAAACTGTACTGCAAATAATGTTCTTCTTAAGTTCCTTTTGGAGGACTCATTTCATTATCCTTTAAATACACAAGTTCCTGGAAGTTACGAGGGTGCACATGCAGATACAGATAGTTCTCCATATAACTAATATCAATGCTATGTTCAATTTGCATAAATGCAGTAATTAATAATTATAAAGTACTAACATTCAGTATAACACATTCAGCATATCCTAAATATTAATTCAAAACAGTAACACCAGAGAATTAAAAAAAAAATATATTACCCACAGCCTGTGAACAAAACTGGTATATATTGTAACGTAACAGAGTTGAGGTCCCCAACGTTACATAAAAAATTGAATTAACTATGGTCAAGGACCATACCCCGAATTAAGGTTGCTCAGTAATCAGTAAATAATGCATCTGAGAAGTACCTCAAGTCAAAAGAGGCAATAATTAATGTTGAATATAAAATACCATACCAACTAATAGTTAATATAATAAATTGTGCTTGTTTTTATACTGTATCATGTTAATGTTCACAGAATATTTATGTTATGTTTTGAGTATGGTAAGAGTGAACTGATGTTGTTTAATAGGAATACATCATCAATGATTATGTTTGTATTTATGTTAAATTTGTCTTTAGACAATCAAGTATAGTTACCTGTGTTAGGCATTATACTAAGTTTTAAGTATTGTCTAAAATTGAATAATGCTGTTGTTTTAATTAATGTTTGTAAACTTGGCCAGGACGCCAATCAGTGTTTAAGGTTTGACAAGTAGTTCTGATAATTATATTGTAAACTAATGAAGGGTTCCAAGACGAATTAATTAAGGTAATAAAATAAAAACCAGGAAGTTAAAATTAATGTAAATAACCATTAACCAATAATTAATTGTACAGTAGGTCAGGTAAAAGAAAATTAAGTTAAAAAACCAAACAATGTTATAACGGTTGTAAGAAAACCTATAGGCCTAAATTTCATATTTGTGAAAGGAAATTAATACCTGTTTAAGAAGTCCAGTCCAATGAAACTATAGTAAAACATATACTGTTTATGAAGGAAGGTTAGGTGAGAATTTTAGGTAATTTAGTATTATTCCAAGCATGGAGTATTTTATTGAAAAAGAGTAGTAATATTCTATAATTCTGGCTCTAGGATATCTGATTTCACCCAATGACAGAAAAAAGTGGTTGTTAAGGCAACTGAAATGTACATGAGTTGTTTATATTGAATCATTCGTTCTGATTGTTACAAGCTATTGAGTTGAGATGGGCAGATACATTTAAAAAAATGAATAATAAATTCTGAAGAAAATATGGATCAAAATTTTAAAACCCTCTTTGAAACCTAATTCTATCATAATACTGATGAGTAATAAAACTAAATAGACTTCCAAATTATAACTGAATACATTTAAAAAGAGTTGAAAACCCCTCACCTCATTCACCAGGATAATTCCGCTGGATTCGGTATTAAACCGATTTCTCCTATAACCAGAAGATTAGTTAAGAGAATTAAAGTCCGAAACTAACGGAATTATTGAGAAGACAAGGAGACCTCGTTTTGCAGAGTTAACCTTCACTTGCAGAAGAAGCTGGGATACTATTTTCATTCCACCGTGACCGACAACTATCAAGATCATAGGAGAAGAACAGCAGTCAGAAGAATTCCTGAGAGCTTCCCAGTATACTCCACAATCAATTTTATTAAGGGCCAGAACACTTTTTACTGGATGAATGTGATTTAAGCTGAGCCTCGTCAACTGTTTACAGACGTCCACGGCCAGTTGGAGTTTCGTCGACTCGTTAAAAAACAACCTATTTTAAATGCAATATATTTAGAGTTAATAATTTTGTTTTGTAATACTTGAGTAACCTTAATTGTGCATTTTACCTGGCCTTACTAATGGTTCCAAGAATCTTACGAACCCTGGGATAAGAACTATTTATTGTTATATTTAATTTGTATGAGTCAAAGTAACTTGATCAATTGACAATCGATATATTTTTGTGTGATCGATTTGATAATATTATTATTTTGGAGATAACGGTGACTGTGAAATAACAGATAAAATTAATAAAGGATCTGTATTGTATGAGATAATGTTTTAAGTTATTGCAGAATAGATACCATATGTAGTGGGTGGAATAATTTACAATAAAAGGTTGATTCAAACCCGATGAACAGCTAACCTAGAAACACGATTATTACAAATAACAGCGCTAAGTGCTTACAGCTGGTGGAACGGGAGATCGCCGAACTAGCGTGTTTTCAGTACAAAATTTGAATAGAATTTCCTAACATCGAGGGACTAGGGTTGACAAGAATACTCAATACACTATATATATCGCTAATATTACCCAACTACTGAATACTAAGTTAAACCTATATCGTAGTACGATTATAAGTTAAAAGAACATAATTATAATTATATTTGTCTAATAATAAATTTTCAGGAGGTTTCATCGGTAACAACCTAATAGATACATTCATTAATGATACATTGATTAAAAACAGGTAACAACATTTTAAGTGTTACAAATTGCCACCTTCAACGTGTTGATCGACGTTGATACACGGGAGTCTCATATAAGTAAATAAAACATCGTAACTCGTTTTATATCAAATTGACGACTCCAACGTGGGGCTGAATTAAGAAGTACTCCTTATAACTCGCTGTATATCAAATTGGCGAACCCAACAGTGGGGCTTTCACACATCCTCGAATATAATTAAAAACGCTAGAGATCGCCTAGTTGTTACAAATTGGCGCTCAACGAGTGGGCTTTAGTTAAGTAAAAAATCATATTAATTGTTACTTAACTTGAGCAGGCAACCATTAGAGGCACAGGAATGCATACGAGAGGTGTTACGAAAAGGATGGAGAAGGAGCAAGAAACAGAAGAAGATAGACAGGAAGAAGAAACAGAGGTAGTTACGGACACCGAAATGGAACAACAGGCGAGTAATAAAGAAGATGCCCAAGGGGACCAACCAGATAAATCTGCCCGAAAGGAAGACATGAGTATGCAGGAGCTGTTGAGGATTATAATGGAAAGCAATAAACAAATAAATGAGGAAAATAAGGAGAACTTTAGGAAACAGGAGGAAACCTTAAAGCAAACCAAGGAGGAAATTAATGAGAGTTTAAGACAAATCAAAGAAGATAATAGACGAACTAATGAGAAATTAGACAGTATTTTAGAAAATAACAAACGAATGTTAGAAAATCTTGAAACTAAAATAGACAGTATAAACGAAAATTCAAAGAAACAAAACGAAGTTTTGAGTGAGAACTTAATCAAACCAATGAACGAGAAGTTTGACAAGAATAAAGAGAAGACTAATGAGGATAAAAAAGACAAAAGTGTATTGTTATCTGAAAGGAAACCTATCAGAAACAATGAAATGAAAACAAAGAAAATAAGGCAAACACGTCAAAGGAAATTAATGAATACACGGGAAGGATTGGAGATGATTAAAAGGGGATTGGTTCAGCTACATAATATACCAATTACGGAAAACAGAGAAGTAAGGCAAGTGAGAAACTTTAAACGAACCACACTTGAATTCCCAGATGGACTAGAAGGACCAAAAAGGCCAAAACTAACCGAGGAGCATGGAGGACTTATGGAATTTATGTATGAACCATTAGAACAATTAAGAAACAGTACAGAAGAACCAGTTCGAAAGGCGATGGTGAACTTGAACATAAATGACAATTTTATAGCGACAAGATGCAAGAACTGCAAAATAATGAGATACGTCACAAGGACAGAAATAACTCTATACACTAGAGAAATCCGAACAATCAGTACAGAGGAAATAATGGACCACGGTTAAACAGATTCCAAACAGAATATAAAGAAAAGGGACGGATTTTATGAATACAGGATCAAGCAAATCCAAGGAAAATAATGAAGAAACAATAAAACAACAAAATTCAAAAAATAAGTAAGAACACCTTACTATATAATTCAGAAGAAATTACTTTAAACTAATATAAAAGAAAAAAAAAACAAATATTTAAGAATTATCCGTAAGAAAGCCAATTAATAAATGTCAATAAAATAGCCAAGTATTGGAGAGGAGAAGTGTATAATAGAAGGAAGAATTAATATGAAGAAATAATATGATCTGAGTTAAAGTACACTGAATAATCCCTAGAGTATTATTATTATTAATTATTTTATTGAAGGTCACATGATGACTACCTTGCGAGGTTTATTAATGAAGATTGACTGTAGAATATTCCAGCAATCATTTAACTGGGCAGAGATGATGTTCCTCTGATCCCAGAAGGTATGTAACGGACGACGGTATTTGGTAAGCCGATAGAGCACCACCGATTTGATTCCAGTTATAATGTTAGGGAGGTTTAAGAAAATTAAATATTAGAGGGAAACTCACAAATAAATATAGATAAATAAATAAAACCAGATCCAAAATGTATAATTAATAAAGAATGTCACAAGAATGATTATAGAAGTAAGATTTAAACTTGGGAAATAATTGATTTTAAGAAGGAAAGAAGAAATAATAGTAATACAACGGATAATTCTATACGCAAATAATAGGGTGAAAGGTACATACAACCAGTCTGAAATAAAAAAGTATTATGAATAGGAGAACCAATTGGTCAGATACAAGTTGTGAGTTTATTTTTTACTAAACTTTGTTAAGACAAAATAAACTTCTTTCGAAGGGGGGGGGGGGTGTTATGTAACGTAACAGAGTTGAGGTCCCCAACGTTACATAAAAAATTGAATTAACTATGGTCAAGGACCATACC
The DNA here is from genome assembly GCA_034769895.1 of Magicicada septendecula. Lineage (NCBI taxonomy): Eukaryota > Metazoa > Arthropoda > Insecta > Hemiptera > Cicadidae > Magicicada > Magicicada septendecula. The sequence goes on along the minus strand of CM068367.1, from coordinate 515,388,206 downwards.
CCGAATTAAGGTTGCTCAGTAATCAGTAAATAATGCATCTGAGAAGTACCTCAAGTCAAAAGAGGCAATAATTAATGTTGAATATAAAATACCATACCAACTAATAGTTAATATAATAAATTGTGCTTGTTTTTATACTGTATCATGTTAATGTTCACAGAATATTTATGTTATGTTTTGAGTATGGTAAGAGTGAACTGATGTTGTTTAATAGGAATACTTCATCAATGATTATGTTTGTATTTATGTTAAATTTGTCTTTAGACAATCAAGTATAGTTACCTGTGTTAGGCGTTATACTAAGTTTTAAGTATTGTCTAAAATTGAATAATGCTGTTGTTTTAATTAATGTTTGTAAACTTGGCCAGGAGGGCAATCAGTGTTTAAGGTTTGACAAGTAGTTCTGATAATTATATTGTAAACTAATGAAGGGTTCCAAGACGAATTAATTAAGGTAATAAAATAAAAACCAGGAAGTTAAAATTAATGTAAATAACCATTAACCAATAATTAATTGTACAGTAGGTCAGGTAAAAGAAAATTAAGTTAAAAAACCAAACAATGTTATAACGGTTGTAAGAAAACCTATAGGCCTAAATTTCATATTTGTGAAAGGAAATTAATACCTGTTTAAGAAGTCCAGTCCAATGAAACTATAGTAAAACATATACTGTTTATGAAGGAAGGTTAGGTGAGAATTTTAGGTAATTTAGTATTATTCCAAGCATGGAGTATTTTATTGAAAAAGAGTAGTAATATTCTATAATTCTGGCTCTAGGATATCTGATTTCACCCAATGACAGAAAAAAGTGGTTGTTAAGGCAACTGAAATGTACATGAGTTGTTTATATTGAATCATTCGTTCTGATTGTTACAAGCTATTGAGTTGAGATGGGCAGATACATTTAAAAAAATGAATAATAAATTCTGAAGAAAATATGGATCAAAATTTAAAAACCCTCTTTGAAACCTAATTCTATCATAATACTGATGAGTAATAAAACTAAATAGACTTCCAAATTATAACTGAATACATTTAAAAAGAGTTGAAAACCCCTCACCTCATTCACCAGGATAATTCCGCTGGATTCGGTATTAAACCGATTTCTCCTATAACCAGAAGATTAGTTAAGAGAATTAAAGTCCGAAACTAACGGAATTATTGAGAAGACAAGGAGACCTCGTTTTGCAGAGTTAACCTTCACTTGCAGAAGAAGCTGGGATACTATTTTCATTCCACCGTGACCGACAACTATCAAGATCATAGGAGAAGAACAGCAGTCAGAAGAATTCCTGAGAGCTTCCCAGTATACTCCACAATCAATTTTATTAAGGGCCAGAACACTTTTTACTGGATGAATGTGATTTAAGCTGAGCCTCGTCAACTGTTTACAGACGTCCACGGCCAGTCGGAGTTTCGTCGACTCGGTAAAAAACAACCTATTTTAAATGCAATATATTTAGAGTTAATAATTTTGTTTTGTAATACTTGAGTAACCTTAATTGTGCATTTTACCTGGCCTTACTAATGGTTCCAAGAATCTTACGAACCCTGGGATAAGAACTATTTATTGTTATATTTAATTTGTATGAGTCAAAGTAACTTGATCAATTGACAATCGATATATTTTTGTGTGATCGATTTGATAATATTATTATTTTGGAGATAACGGTGACTGTGAAAAAACAGATAAAATTAATAAAGGATCTGTATTGTATGAGATAATGTTTTAAGTTATTGCAGAATAGATACCATATGTAGTGGGTGGAATAATTTACAATAAAAGGTTGATTCAAACCCGATGAACAGCTAACCTAGAAACACGATTATTACAAATAACAGCGCTAAGTGCTTACAGCTGGTGGAACGGGAGATCGCCGAACTAGCGTGTTTTCAGTACAAAATTTGAATAGAATTTCCTAACATCGAGGGACTAGGGTTGACAAGAATACTCAATACACTATATATATCGCTAATATTACCCAACTACTGAATACTAAGTTAAACCTATATCGTAGTACGATTATAAGTTAAAAGAACATAATTATAATTATATTTGTCTAATAATAAATTTTCAGGAGGTTTCATCGGTAACAACCTAATAGATACATTCATTAATGATACATTGATTAAAAACAGGTAACAACATTTTAAGTGTTACAAATTGCCACCTTCAACGTGTTGATCGACGTTGATACACGGGAGTCTCATATAAGTAAATAAAACATCGTAACTCGTTTTATATCAAATTGACGACTCCAACGTGTGGCTGAATTAAGAAGTACTCCTTATAACTCGCTGTATATCAAATTGGCGAACCCAACAGTGGGGCTTTCACACATCCTCGAATATAATTAAAAACGCTAGAGATCGCCTAGTTGTTACAAACTGGCGCTCAACGAGTGGGCTTTAGTTAAGTAAAAAATCATATTAATTGTTACTTAACTTGAGCAGGCAACCATTAGAGGCACAGGAATGCATACGAGAGGTGTTACGAAAAGGATGGAGAAGGAGCAAGAAACAGAAGAAGATAGACAGGAAGAAGAAACAGAGGTAGTTACGGACACCGAAATGGAACAACAGGCGAGTAATAAAGAAGATGCCCAAGGGGACCAACCAGATAAATCTGCCCGAAAGGAAGACATGAGTATGCAGGAGCTGTTGAGGATTATAATGGAAAGCAATAAACAAATAAATGAGGAAAATAAGGAGAACTTTAGGAAACAGGAGGAAACCTTAAAGCAAACCAAGGAGGAAATTAATGAGAGTTTAAGACAAATCAAAGAAGATAATAGACGAACTAATGAGAAATTAGACAGTATTTTAGAAAATAACAAACGAATGTTAGAAAAGCTTGAAACTAAAATAGACAGTATAAACGAAAATTCAAAGAAACAAAACGAAGTTTTGAGTGAGAACTTAATCAAACCAATGAACGAGAAGTTTGACAAGAATAAAGAGAAGACTAATGAGGATAAAAAAGACAAAAGTGTATTGTTATCTGAAAGGAAACCTATCAGAAACAATGAAATGAAAACAAAGAAAATAAGGCAAACACGTCAAAGGAAATTAATGAATACACGGGAAGGATTGGAGATGATTAAAAGGGGATTGGTTCAGCTACATAATATACCAATTACGGAAAACAGAGAAGTAAGGCAAGTGAGAAACTTTAAACGAACCACACTTGAATTCCCAGATGGACTAGAAGGACCAAAAAGGCCAAAACTAACCGAGGAGCATGGAGGACTTATGGAATTTATGTATGAACCATTAGAACAATTAAGAAACAGTACAGAAGAACCAGTTCGAAAGGCGATGGTGAACTTGAACATAAATGACAATTTTATAGCGACAAGATGCAAGAACTGCAAAATAATGAGATACGTCACAAGGACAGAAATAACTCTATACACTAGAGAAATCCGAACAATCAGTACAGAGGAAATAATGGACCACGGTTAAACAGATTCCAAACAGAATATAAAGAAAAGGGACGGATTTTATGAATACAGGATCAAGCAAATCCAAGGAAAATAATGAAGAAACAATAAAACAACAAAATTCAAAAAATAAGTAAGAACACCTTACTATATAATTCAGAAGAAATTACTTTAAACTAATATAAAAGAAAAAAAAAACAAATATTTAAGAATTATCCGTAAGAAAGCCAATTAATAAATGTCAATAAAATAGCCAAGTATTGGAGAGGAGAAGTGTATAATAGAAGGAAGAATTAATATGAAGAAATAATATGATCTGAGTTAAAGTACAGTGAATAATCCCTAGAGTATTATTATTATTAATTATTTTATTGAAGGTCACATGATGACTACCTTGCGAGGTTTATTAATGAAGATTGACTGTAGAATATTCCAGCAATCATTTAACTGGGCAGAGATGATGTTCCTCTGATCCCAGAAGGTATGTAACGGACGACGGTATTTGGTAAGCCGATAGAGCACCACCGATTTGATTCCAGTTATAATGTTAGGGAGGTTTAGGAAAATTAAATATTAGAGGGAAACTCACAAATAAATATAGATAAATAAATAAAACCAGATCCAAAATGTATAATTAATAAAGAATGTCACAAGAATGATTATAGAAGTAAGATTTAAACTTGGGAAATAATTGATTTTAAGAAGGAAAGAAGAAATAATAGTAATACAACGGATAATTCTATACGCAAATAATAGGGTGAAAGGTACATACAACCAGTCTGAAATAAAAAAGTATTATGAATAGGAGAACCAATTGGTCAGATACAAGTTATGAGTTTATTTTTTACTAAACTTTGTTAAGACAAAATAAACTTCTTTCGAAGGGGGGGGGTGTTATGTAACGTAACAGAGTTGAGGTCCCCAACGTTACATAAAAAATTGAATTAACTATGGTCAAGGACCATACCCCGAATTAAGGTTGCTCAGTAATCAGTAAATAATGCATCTGAGAAGTACCTCAAGTCAAAAGAGGCAATAATTAATGTTGAATATAAAATACCATACCAACTAATAGTTAATATAATAAATTGTGCTTGTTTTTATACTGTATCATGTTAATGTTCACAGAATATTTATGTTATGTTTTGAGTATGGTAAGAGTGAACTGATGTTGTTTAATAGGAATACTTCATCAATGATTATGTTTGTATTTATGTTAAATTTGTCTTTAGACAATCAAGTATAGTTACCTGTGTTAGGCGTTATACTAAGTTTTAAGTATTGTCTAAAATTGAATAATGCTGTTGTTTTAATTAATGTTTGTAAACTTGGCCAGGAGGGCAATCAGTGTTTAAGGTTTGACAAGTAGTTCTGATAATTATATTGTAAACTAATGAAGGGTTCCAAGACGAATTAATTAAGGTAATAAAATAAAAACCAGGAAGTTAAAATTAATGTAAATAACCATTAACCAATAATTAATTGTACAGTAGGTCAGGTAAAAGAAAATTAAGTTAAAAAACCAAACAATGTTATAACGGTTGTAAGAAAACCTATAGGCCTAAATTTCATATTTGTGAAAGGAAATTAATACCTGTTTAAGAAGTCCAGTCCAATGAAACTATAGTAAAACATATACTGTTTATGAAGGAAGGTTAGGTGAGAATTTTAGGTAATTTAGTATTATTCCAAGCATGGAGTATTTTATTGAAAAAGAGTAGTAATATTCTATAATTCTGGCTCTAGGATATCTGATTTCACCCAATGACAGAAAAAAGTGGTTGTTAAGGCAACTGAAATGTACACGAGTTGTTTATATTGAATCATTCGTTCTGATTGTTACAAGCTATTGAGTTGAGATGGGCAGATACATTTAAAAAAATGAATAATAAATTCTGAAGAAAATATGGATCAAAATTAAAAAACCCTCTTTGAAACCTAATTCTATCATAATACTGATGAGTAATAAAACTAAATAGACTTCCAAATTATAACTGAATACATTTAAAAAGAGTTGAAAACCCCTCACCTCATTCACCAGGATAATTCCGCTGGATTCGGTATTAAACTGATTTCTCCTATAACCAGAAGATTAGTTAAGAGAATTAAAGTCCGAAACTAACGGACTTATTGAGAAGACAAGAAGACCTCGTTTTGCAGAGTTAACCTTCTCTTGCAGAAGAAGCTGGGATACTATTTTCATTCCACCGTGACCGACAACTATCAAGATCATAGGAGAAGAACAGCAGTCAGAAGAATTCCTGAGAGCTTCCCAGTATACTCCACAATCAATTTTATTAAGGGCCAGAACACTTTTTACTGGATGAATGTGATTTAAGCTGAGCCTCGTCAACTGTTTACAGACGTCCACGGCCAGTCGGAGTTTCGTCGACTCGGTAAAAAACAACCTATTTTAAATGCAATAAATTTAGAGTTAATAATTTTGTTTTGTAATACTTGAGTAACCTTAATTGTGCATTTTACCTGGCCTTACTAATGGTTCCAAGAATCTTACGAACCCTGGGATAAGAACTATTTATTGTTATATTTAATTTGTATGAGTCAAAGTAACTTGATCAATTGACAATCGATATATTTTTGTGTGATCGATTTGATAATATTATTATTTTGGAGATAACGGTGACTGTGAAATAACAGATAAAATTAATAAAGGATCTGTATTGTATGAGATAATGTTTTAAGTTATTGCAGAATAGATACCATATGTAGTGGGTGGAATAATTTACTATAAAAGGTTGATTCAAACCCGATGAACAGCTAACCTAGAAACACGATTATTACAAATAACAGCGCTAAGTGCTTACAGCTGGTGGAACGGGAGATCGCCGAACTAGCGTGTTTTCAGTACAAAATTTGAATAGAATTTCCTAACATCGAGGGACTAGGGTTGACAAGAATACTCAATACACTATATATATCGCTAATATTACCCAACTACTGAATACTAAGTTAAACCTATATCGTAGTACGATTATAAGTTAAAAGAACATAATTATAATTATATTTGTCTAATAATAAATTTTCAGGAGGTTTCATCGGTAACAACCTAATAGATACATTCATTAATGATACATTGATTAAAAACAGGTAACAACATTTTAAGTGTTACAAATTGCCACCTTCAACGTGTTGATCGACGTTGATACACGGGAGTCTCATATAAGTAAATAAAACATCGTAACTCGTTTTATATCAAATTGACGACTCCAACGTGTGGCTGAATTAAGAAGTACTCCTTATAACTCGCTGTATATCAAATTGGCGAACCCAACAGTGGGGCTTTCACACATCCTCGAATATAATTAAAAACGCTAGAGATCGCCTAGTTGTTACAAACTGGCGCTCAACGAGTGGGCTTTAGTTAAGTAAAAAATCATATTAATTGTTACTTAACTTGAGCAGGCAACCATTAGAGGCACAGGAATGCATACGAGAGGTGTTACGAAAAGGATGGAGAAGGAGCAAGAAACAGAAGAAGATAGACAGGAAGAAGAAACAGAGGTAGTTACGGACACCGAAATGGAACAACAGGCGAGTAATAAAGAAGATGCCCAAGGGGACCAACCAGATAAATCTGCCCGAAAGGAAGACATGAGTATGCAGGAGCTGTTGAGGATTATAATGGAAAGCAATAAACAAATAAATGAGGAAAATAAGGAGAACTTTAGGAAACAGGAGGAAACCTTAAAGCAAACCAAGGAGGAAATTAATGAGAGTTTAAGACAAATCAAAGAAGATAATAGACGAACTAATGAGAAATTAGACAGTATTTTAGAAAATAACAAACGAATGTTAGAAAAGCTTGAAACTAAAATAGAGAGTATAAACGAAAATTCAAAGAAACAAAACGAAGTTTTGAGTGAGAACTTAATCAAACCAATGAACGAGAAGTTTGACAAGAATAAAGAGAAGACTAATGAGGATAAAAAAGACAAAAGTGTATTGTTATCTGAAAGGAAACCTATCAGAAACAATGAAATGAAAACAAAGAAAATAAGGCAAACACGTCAAAGGAAATTAATGAATACACGGGAAGGATTGGAGATGATTAAAAGGGGATTGGTTCAGCTACATAATATACCAATTACGGAAAACAGAGAAGTAAGGCAAGTGAGAAACTTTAAACGAACCACACTTGAATTCCCAGATGGACTAGAAGGACCAAAAAGGCCAAAACTAACCGAGGAGCATGGAGGACTTATGGAATTTATGTATGAACCATTAGAACAATTAAGAAACAGTACAGAAGAACCAGTTCGAAAGGCGATGGTGAACTTGAACATAAATGACAATTTTATAGCGACAAGATGCAAGAACTGCAAAATAATGAGATACGTCACAAGGACAGAAATAACTCTATACACTAGAGAAATCCGAACAATCAGTACAGAGGAAATAATGGACCACGGTTAAACAGATTCCAAACAGAATATAAAGAAAAGGGACGGATTTTATGAATACAGGATCAAGCAAATCCAAGGAAAATAATGAAGAAACAATAAAACAACAAAATTCAAAAAATAAGTAAGAACACCTTACTATATAATTCAGAAGAAATTACTTTAAACTAATATAAAAGAAAAAAAAACAAATATTTAAGAATTATCCGTAAGAAAGCCAATTAATAAATGTCAATAAAATAGCCAAGTATTGGAGAGGAGAAGTGTATAATAGAAGGAAGAATTAATATGAAGAAATAATATGATCTGAGTTAAAGTACACTGAATAATCCCTAGAGTATTATTATTATTAATTATTTTATTGAAGGTCACATGATGACTACCTTGCGAGGTTTATTAATGAAGATTGACTGTAGAATATTCCAGCAATCATTTAACTGGGCAGAGATGATGTTCCTCTGATCCCAGAAGGTATGTAACGGACGACGGTATTTGGTAAGCCGATAGAGCACCACCGATTTGATTCCAGTTATAATGTTAGGGAGGTTTAAGAAAATTAAATATTAGAGGGAAACTCACAAATAAATATAGATAAATAAATAAAACCAGATCCAAAATGTATAATTAATAAAGAATGTCACAAGAATGATTATAGAAGTAAGATTTAAACTTGGGAAATAATTGATTTTAAGAAGGAAAGAAGAAATAATAGTAATACAACGGATAATTCTATACGCAAATAATAGGGTGAAAGGTACATACAACCAGTCTGAAATAAAAAAGTATTATGAATAGGAGAACCAATTGGTCAGATACAAGTTGTGAGTTTATTTTTTACTAAACTTTGTTAAGACAAAATGAACTTCTTTCGAAGGGGGGGTGTTATGTAACGTAACAGAGTTGAGGTCCCCAACGTTACATAAAAAATTGAATTAACTATGGTCAAGGACCATACCCCGAATTAAGGTTGCTCAGTAATCAGTAAATAATGCATCTGAGAAGTACCTCAAGTCAAAAGTGGCAATAATTAATGTTGAATATAAAATACCATACCAACTAATAGTTAATATAATAAATTGTGCTTGTTTTTATACTGTATCATGTTAATGTTCACAGAATATTTATATTATGTTTTGAGTATGGTAAGAGTGAACTGATGTTGTTTAATAGGAATACTTCATCAATGATTATGTTTGTATTTATGTTAAATTTGTCTTTAGACAATCAAGTATAGTTACCTGTGTTAGGCATTATACTAAGTTTTAAGTATTGTCTAAAACTGAATAATGCTGTTGTTTTAATTAATGTTTGTAAACTTGGCCAGGAGGGCAATCAGTGTTTAAGGTTTGACAAGTAGTTCTGATAATTATATTGTAAACTAATGAAGGGTTCCAAGACGAATTAATTAAGGTAATAAAATAAAAACCAGGAAGTTAAAATTAATGTAAATAACCATTAACCAATAATTAATTGTACAGTAGGTCAGGTAAAAGAAAATTAAGTTAAAAAACCAAACAATGTTATAACGGTTGTAAGAAAACCTATAGGCCTAAATTTCATATTTGTGAAAGGAAATTAATACCTGTTTAAGAAGTCCAGTCCAATGAAACTATAGTAAAACATATACTGTTTATGAAGGAAGGTTAGGTGAGAATTTTAGGTAATTTAGTATTATTCCAAGCATGGAGTATTTTATTGAAAAAGAGTAGTAATATTCTATAATTCTGGCTCTAGGATATCTGATTTCACCCAATGACAGAAAAAAGTGGTTGTTAAGGCAACTGAAATGTACACGAGTTGTTTATATTGAATCATTCGTTCTGATTGTTACAAGCTATTGAGTTGAGATGGGCAGATACATTTAAAAAAATGAATAATAAATTCTGAAGAAAATATGGATCAAAATTAAAAAACCCTCTTTGAAACCTAATTCTATCATAATACTGATGAGTAATAAAACTAAATAGACTTCCAAATTATAACTGAATACATTTAAAAAGAGTTGAAAACCCCTCACCTCATTCACCAGGATAATTCCGCTGGATTCGGTATTAAACCGATTTCTCCTATAACCAGAAGATTAGTTAAGAGAATTAAAGTCCGAAACTAACGGACTTATTGAGAAGACAAGAAGACCTCGTTTTGCAGAGTTAACCTTCACTTGCAGAAGAAGCTGGGATACTATTTTCATTCCACCGTGACCGACAACTATCAAGATCATAGGAGAAGAACAGCAGTCAGAAGAATTCCTGAGAGCTTCCCAGTATACTCCACAATCAATTTTATTAAGGGCCAGAACACTTTTTACTGGATGAATGTGATTTAAGCTGAGCCTCGTCAACTGTTTACAGACGTCCACGGCCAGTCGGAGTTTCGTCGACTCGGTAAAAAACAACCTATTTTAAATGCAATAAATTTAGAGTTAATAATTTTGTTTTGTAATACTTGAGTAACCTTAATTGTGCATTTTACCTGGCCTTACTAATGGTTCCAAGAATCTTACGAACCCTGGGATAAGAACTATTTATTGTTATATTTAATTTGTATGAGTCAAAGTAACTTGATCAATTGACAATCGATATATTTTTGTGTGATCGATTTGATAATATTATTATTTTGGAGATAACGGTGACTGTGAAATAACAGATAAAATTAATAAAGGATCTGTATTGTATGAGATAATGTTTTAAGTTATTGCAGAATAGATACCATATGTAGTGGGTGGAATAATTTACTATAAAAGGTTGATTCAAACCCGATGAACAGCTAACCTAGAAACACGATTATTACAAATAACAGCGCTAAGTGCTTACAGCTGGTGGAACGGGAGATCGCCGAACTAGCGTGTTTTCAGTACAAAATTTGAATAGAATTTCCTAACATCGAGGGACTAGGGTTGACAAGAATACTCAATACACTATATATATCGCTAATATTACCCAACTACTGAATACTAAGTTAAACCTATATCGTAGTACGATTATAAGTTAAAAGAACATAATTATAATTATATTTGTCTAATAATAAATTTTCAGGAGGTTTCATCGGTAACAACCTAATAGATACATTCATTAATGATACATTGATTAAAAACAGGTAACAACATTTTAAGTGTTACAAATTGCCACCTTCAACGTGTTGATCGACGTTGATACACGGGAGTCTCATATAAGTAAATAAAACATCGTAACTCGTTTTATATCAAATTGACGACTCCAACGTGGGGCTGAATTAAGAAGTACTCCTTATAACTCGCTGTATATCAAATTGGCGAACCCAACAGTGGGGCTTTCACACATCCTCGAATATAATTAAAAACGCTAGAGATCGCCTAGTTGTTACAAACTGGCGCTCAACGAGTGGGCTTTAGTTAAGTAAAAAATCATATTAATTGTTACTTAACTTGAGCAGGCAACCATTAGAGGCACAGGAATGCATACGAGAGGTGTTACGAAAAGGATGGAGAAGGAGCAAGAAACAGAAGAAGATAGACAGGAAGAAGAAACAGAGGTAGTTACGGACACCGAAATGGAACAACAGGCGAGTAATAAAGAAGATGCCCAAGGGGACCAACCAGATAAATCTGCCCGAAAGGAAGATATGAGTATGCAGGAGCTGTTGAGGATTATAATGGAAAGCAATAAACAAATAAATGAGGAAAATAAGGAGAACTTTAGGAAACAGGAGGAAACCTTAAAGCAAACCAAGGAGGAAATTAATGAGAGTTTAAGACAAATCAAAGAAGATAATAGACGAACTAATGAGAAATTAGACAGTATTTTAGAAAATAACAAACGAATGTTAGAAAAGCTTGAAACTAAAATAGAGAGTATAAACGAAAATTCAAAGAAACAAAACGAAGTTTTGAGTGAGAACTTAATCAAACCAATGAACGAGAAGTTTGACAAGAATAAAGAGAAGACTAATGAGGATAAAAAAGACAAAAGTGTATTGTTATCTGAAAGGAAACCTATCAGAAACAATGAAATGAAAACAAAGAAAATAAGGCAAACACGTCAAAGGAAATTAATGAATACACGGGAAGGATTGGAGATGATTAAAAGGGGATTGGTTCAGCTACATAATATACCAATTACGGAAAACAGAGAAGTAAGGCAAGTGAGAAACTTTAAACGAACCACACTTGAATTCCCAGATGGACTAGAAGGACCAAAAAGGCCAAAACTAACCGAGGAGCATGGAGGACTTATGGAATTTATGTATGAACCATTAGAACAATTAAGAAACAGTACAGAAGAACCAGTTCGAAAGGCGATGGTGAACTTGAACATAAATGACAATTTTATAGCGACAAGATGCAAGAACTGCAAAATAATGAGATACGTCACAAGGACAGAAATAACTCTATACACTAGAGAAATCCGAACAATCAGTACAGAGGAAATAATGGACCACGGTTAAACAGATTCCAAACAGAATATAAAGAAAAGGGACGGATTTTATGAATACAGGATCAAGCAAATCCAAGGAAAATAATGAAGAAACAATAAAACAACAAAATTCAAAAAATAAGTAAGAACACCTTACTATATAATTCAGAAGAAATTACTTTAAACTAATATAAAAGAAAAAAAAAACAAATATTTAAGAATTATCCGTAAGAAAGCCAATTAATAAATGTCAATAAAATAGCCAAGTATTGGAGAGGAGAAGTGTATAATAGAAGGAAGAATTAATATGAAGAAATAATATGATCTGAGTTAAAGTACAGTGAATAATCCCTAGAGTATTATTATTATTAATTATTTTATTGAAGGTCACATGATGACTACCTTGCGAGGTTTATTAATGAAGATTGACTGTAGAATATTCCAGCAATCATTTAACTGGGCAGAGATGATGTTCCTCTGATCCCAGAAGGTATGTAACGGACGACGGTATTTGGTAAGCCGATAGAGCACCACCGATTTGATTCCAGTTATAATGTTAGGGAGGTTTAAGAAAATTAAATATTAGAGGGAAACTCACAAATAAATATAGATAAATAAATAAAACCAGATCCAAAATGTATAATTAATAAAGAATGTCACAAGAATGATTATAGAAGTAAGATTTAAACTTGGGAAATAATTGATTTTAAGAAGGAAAGAAGAAATAATAGTAATACAACGGATAATTCTATACGCAAATAATAGGGTGAAAGGTACATACAACCAGTCTGAAATAAAAAAGTATTATGAATAGGAGAACCAATTGGTCAGATACAAGTTGTGAGTTTATTTTTTACTAAACTTTGTTAAGACAAAATGAACTTCTTTCGAAGGGGGGGTGTTATGTAACGTAACAGAGTTGAGGTCCCCAACGTTACATAAAAAATTGAATTAACTATGGTCAAGGACCATACCCCGAATTAAGGTTGCTCAGTAATCAGTAAATAATGCATCTGAGAAGTACCTCAAGTCAAAAGTGGCAATAATTAATGTTGAATATAAAATACCATACCAACTAATAGTTAATATAATAAATTGTGCTTGTTTTTATACTGTATCATGTTAATGTTCACAGAATATTTATATTATGTTTTGAGTATGGTAAGAGTGAACTGATGTTGTTTAATAGGAATACTTCATCAATGATTATGTTTGTATTTATGTTAAATTTGTCTTTAGACAATCAAGTATAGTTACCTGTGTTAGGCATTATACTAAGTTTTAAGTATTGTCTAAAACTGAATAATGCTGTTGTTTTAATTAATGTTTGTAAACTTGGCCAGGAGGGCAATCAGTGTTTAAGGTTTGACAAGTAGTTCTGATAATTATATTGTAAACTAATGAAGGGTTCCAAGACGAATTAATTAAGGTAATAAAATAAAAACCAGGAAGTTAAAATTAATGTAAATAACCATTAACCAATAATTAATTGTACAGTAGGTCAGGTAAAAGAAAATTAAGTTAAAAAACCAAACAATGTTATAACGGTTGCAAGAAAACCTATAGGCCTAAATTTCATATTTGTGAAAGGAAATTAATACCTGTTTAAGAAGTCCAGTCCAATGAAACTATAGTAAAACATATACTGTTTATGAAGGAAGGTTAGGTGAGAATTTTAGGTAATTTAGTATTATTCCAAGCATGGAGTATTTTATTGAAAAAGAGTAGTAATATTCTATAATTCTGACTCTAGGATATCTGATTTCACCCAATGACAGAAAAAAGTGGTTGTTAAGGCAACTGAAATGTACACGAGTTGTTTATATTGAATCATTCGTTCTGATTGTTACAAGCTATTGAGTTGAGATGGGCAGATACATTTAAAAAAATGAATAATAAATTCTGAAGAAAATATGGATCAAAATTAAAAAACCCTCTTTGAAACCTAATTCTATCATAATACTGATGAGTAATAAAACTAAATAACTTCCAAATTATAACTGAATACATTTAAAAAGAGTTGAAAACCCCTCACGTCATTCACCAGGATAATTCCGCTGGATTCGGTATTAAACCGATTTCTCCTATAACCAGAAGATTAGTTAAGAGAATTAAAGTCCGAAACTAACGGAATTATTGAGAAGACAAGAAGACCTCGTTTTGCAGAGTTAACCTTCACTTGCAGAAGAAGCTGGGATACTATTTTCATTCCACCGTGACCGACAACTATCAAGATCATAGGAGAAGAACAGCAGTCAGAAGAATTCCTGAGAGCTTCCCAGTATACTCCACAATCAATTTTATTAAGGGCCAGAACACTTTTTACTGGATGAATGTGATTTAAGCTGAGCCTCGTCAACTGTTTACAGACGTCCACGGCCAGTCGGAGTTTCGTCGACTCGGTAAAAAACAACCTATTTTAAATGCAATATATTTAGAGTTAATAATTTTGTTTTGTAATACTTGAGTAACCTTAATTGTGCATTTTACCTGGCCTTACTAATGGTTCCAAGAATCTTACGAACCCTGGGATAAGAACTATTTATTGTTATATTTAATTTGTATGAGTCAAAGTAACTTGATCAATTGACAATCGATATATTTTTGTGTGATCGATTTGATAATATTATTATTTTGGAGATAACGGTGACTGTGAAATAACAGATAAAATTAATAAAGGATCTGTATTGTATGAGATAATGTTTTAAGTTATTGCAGAATAGATACCATATGTAGTGGGTGGAATAATTTAAAATAAAAGGTTGATTCAAACCCGATGAACAGCTACCCTAGAAACACGATTATTACAAATAACAGCGCTAAGTGCTTACAGCTGGTGGAACGGGAGATCGCCGAACTAGCGTGTTTTCAGTACAAAATTTGAATAGAATTTCCTAACATCGAGGGACTAGGGTTGACAAGAATACTCAATACACTATATATATCGCTAATATTACCCAACTACTGAATACTAAGTTAAACCTGTATCGTAGTACGATTATAAGTTAAAAGAACATAATTATAATTATATTTGTCTAATAATAAATTTTCAGGAGGTTTCATCGGTAACAACCTAATAGATACATTCATTAATGATACATTGATTAAAAACAGGTAACAACATTTTAAGTGTTACAAATTGCCACCTTCAACGTGTTGATCGACGTTGATACACGGGAGTCTCATATAAGTAAATAAAACATCGTAACTCGTTTTATATCAAATTGACGACTCCAACGTGGGGCTGAATTAAGAAGTACTCCTTATAACTCGCTGTATATCAAATTGGCGAACCCAACAGTGGGGCTTTCACACATCCTCGAATATAATTAAAAACGCTAGAGATCGCCTAGTTGTTACAAACTGGCGCTCAACGAGTGGGCTTTAGTTAAGTAAAAAATCATATTAATTGTTACTTAACTTGAGCAGGCAACCATTAGAGGCACAGGAATGCATACGAGAGGTGTTACGAAAAGGATGGAGAAGGAGCAAGAAACAGAAGAAGATAGACAGGAAGAAGAAACAGAGGTAGTTACGGACACGGAAATGGAACAACAGGTGAGTAATAAAGAAGATGCCCAAGGGGACCAACCAGATAAATCTGCCCGAAAGGAAGACATGAGTATGCAGGAGCTGTTGAGGATTATAATGGAAAGCAATAAACAAATAAATGAGGAAAATAAGGAGAACTTTAGGAAACAGGAGGAAACCTTAAAGCAAACCAAGGAGGAAATTAATGAGAGTTTAAGACAAATCAAAGAAGATAATAGACGAACTAATGAGAAATTAGTCAGTATTTTTTTTACAAAATAACAAACGAATGTTCGAAAAGCTTGAAACTAAAATAGACAGTATAAACGAAAATTCAAAGAAACAAAACGAAGTTTTGAGTGAGAACTTAATCAAACCAATGAACGAGAAGTTTGACAAGAATAAAGAGAAGACTAATGAGGATAAAAAAGACAAAAGTGTATTGTTATCTGAAAGGAAACCTATCAGAAACAATGAAATGAAAACAAAGAAAATAAGGCAAACACGTCAAAGGAAATTAATGAATACACGGGAAGGATTGGAGATGATTAAAAGGGGATTGGTTCAGCTACATAATATACCAATTACGGAAAACAGAGAAGTAAGGCAAGTGAGAAACTTTAAACGAACCACACTTGAATTCCCAGATGGACTAGAAGGACCAAAAAGGCCAAAACTAACCGAGGAGCATGGAGGACTTATGGAATTTATGTATGAACCATTAGAACAATTTAGAAACAGTACAGAAGAACCAGTTCGAAAGGCGATGGTGAACTTGAACATAAATGACAATTTTATAGCGACAAGATGCAAGAACTGCATAATAATGAGATACGTCACAAGGACAGAAATAACTCTATACACTAGAGAAATCCGAACAATCAGTACAGAGGAAATAATGGACCACGGTTAAACAGATTCCAAACAGAATATAAAGAAAAGGGACGGATTTTATGAATACAGGATCAAGCAAATCCAAGGAAAATAATGAAGAAACAATAAAACAACAAAATTCAAAAAATAAGTAAGAACACCTTACTATATAATTCAGAAGAAATTACTTTAAACTAATATAAAAGAAAAAAAAAACAAATATTTAAGAATTATCCGTAAGAAAGCCAATTAATAAATGTCAATAAAATAGCCAAGTATTGGAGAGGAGAAGTGTATAATAGAAGGAAGAATTAATATGAAGAAATAATATGATCTGAGTTAAAGTACAGTGAATAATCCCTAGAGTATTATTATTATTAATTATTTTATTGAAGGTCACATGATGACTACCTTGCGAGGTTTATTAATGAAGATTGACTGTAGAATATTCCAGCAATCATTTAACTGGGCAGAGATGATGTTCCTCTGATCCCAGAAGGTATGTAACGGACGACGGTATTTGGTAAGCCGATAGAGCACCACCGATTTGATTCCAGTTATAATGTTAGGGAGGTTTAGGAAAATTAAATATTAGAGGGAAACTCACAAATAAATATAGATAAATAAATAAAACCAGATCCAAAATGTATAATTAATAAAGAATGTCACAAGAATGATTATAGAAGTAAGATTTAAACTTGGGAAATAATTGATTTTAAGAAGGAAAGAAGAAATAATAGTAATACAACGGATAATTCTATACGCAAATAATAGGGTGAAAGGTACATACAAACAGTCTGAAATAAAAAAGTATTATGAATAGGAGAACCAATTGGTCAGATACAAGTTGTGAGTTTATTTTTTACTAAACTTTGTTAAGACAAAATGAACTTCTTTCGAAGGGGGGGTGTTATGTAACGTAACAGAGTTGAGGTCCCCAACGTTACATAAAAAATTGAATTAACTATGGTCAAGGACCATACCCCGAATTAAGGTTGCTCAGTAATCAGTAAATAATGCATCTGAGAAGTACCTCAAGTCAAAAGAGGCAATAATTAATGTTGAATATAAAATACCATACCAACTAATAGTTAATATAATAAATTGTGCTTGTTTTTATACTGTATCATGTTAATGTTCACAGAATATTTATGTTATGTTTTGAGTATGGTAAGAGTGAACTGATGTTGTTTAATAGGAATACTTCATCAATGATTATGTTTGTATTTATGTTAAATTTGTCTTTAGACAATCAAGTATAGTTACCTGTGTTAGGCATTATACTAAGTTTTAAGTATTGTCTAAAACTGAATAATGCTGTTGTTTTAATTAATGTTTGTAAACTTGGCCAGGAGGGCAATCAGTGTTTAAGGTTTGACAAGTAGTTCTGATAATTATATTGTAAACTAATGAAGGGTTCCAAGACGAATTAATTAAGGTAATAAAATAAAAACCAGGAAGTTAAAATTAATGTAAATAACCATTAACCAATAATTAATTGTACAGTAGGTCAGGTAAAAG
Organism: Magicicada septendecula; assembly: GCA_034769895.1. Classification (NCBI taxonomy): domain Eukaryota; kingdom Metazoa; phylum Arthropoda; class Insecta; order Hemiptera; family Cicadidae; genus Magicicada; species Magicicada septendecula. The sequence continues at coordinate 515,370,025 of CM068367.1, read as the reverse complement.
AAAATTAAGTTAAAAAACCAAACAATGTTATAACGGTTGTAAGAAAACCTATAGGCCTAAATTTCATATTTGTGAAAGGAAATTAATACCTGTTTAAGAAGTCCAGTCCAATGAAACTATAGTAAAACATATACTGTTTATGAAGGAAGGTTAGGTGAGAATTTTAGGTAATTTAGTATTATTCCAAGCATGGAGTATTTTATTGAAAAAGAGTAGTAATATTCTATAATTCTGGCTCTAGGATATCTGATTTCACCCAATGACAGAAAAAAGTGGTTGTTAAGGCAACTGAAATGTACACGAGTTGTTTATATTGAATCATTCGTTCTGATTGTTACAAGCTATTGAGTTGAGATGGGCAGATACATTTTAAAAAATGAATAATAAATTCTGAAGAAAATATGGATCAAAATTAAAAAACCCTCTTTGAAACCTAATTCTATCATAATACTGATGAGTAATAAAACTAAATAGACTTCCAAATTATAACTGAATACATTTAAAAAGAGTTGAAAACCCCTCACCTCATTCACCAGGATAATTCCGCTGGATTCGGTATTAAACCGATTTCTCCTATAACCAGAAGATTAGTTAAGAGAATTAAAGTCCGAAACTAACGGACTTATTGAGAAGACAAGAAGACCTCGTTTTGCAGAGTTAACCTTCACTTGCAGAAGAAGCTGGGATACTATTTTCATTCCACCGTGACCGACAACTATCGAGATCATAGGAGAAGAACAGCAGTCAGAAGAATTCCTGAGAGCTTCCCAGTATACTCCAAAATCAATTTTATTAAGGGCCAGAACACTTTTTACTGGATGAATGTGATTTAAGCTGAGCCTCGTCAACTGTTTACAGACGTCCACGGCCAGTCGGAGTTTCGTCGACTCGGTAAAAAACAACCTATTTTAAATGCAATATATTTAGAGTTAATAATTTTGTTTTGTAATACTTGAGTAACCTTAATTGTGCATTTTACCTGGCCTTACTAATGGTTCCAAGAATCTTACGAACCCTGGGATAAGAACTATTTATTGTTATATTTAATTTGTATGAGTCAAAGTAACTTGATCAATTGACAATCGATATAATTTTGTGTGATCGATTTGATAATATTATTATTTTGGAGATAACGGTGACTGTGAAATAACAGATAAAATTAATAAAGGATCTGTATTGTATGAGATAATGTTTTAAGTTATTGCAGAATAGATACCATATGTAGTGGGTGGAATAATTTACAATAAAAGGTTGATTCAAACCCGATGAACAGCTAACCTAGAAACACGATTATTACAAATAACAGCGCTAAGTGCTTACAGCTGGTGGAACGGGAGATCGCCGAACTAGCGTGTTTTCAGTACAAAATTTGAATAGAATTTCCTAACATCGAGGGACTAGGGTTGACAAGAATACTCAATACACTATATATATCGCTAATATTACCCAACTACTGAATACTAAGTTAAACCTATATCGTAGTACGATTATAAGTTAAAAGAACATAATTATAATTATATTTGTCTAATAATAAATTTTCAGGAGGTTTCATCGGTAACAACCTAATAGATACATTCATTAATGATACATTGATTAAAAACAGGTAACAACATTTTAAGTGTTACAAATTGCCACCTTCAACGTGTTGATCGACGTTGATACACGGGAGTCTCATATAAGTAAATAAAACATCGTAACTCGTTTTATATCAAATTGACGACTCCAACGTGGGGCTGAATTAAGAAGTACTCCTTATAACTCGCTGTATATCAAATTGGCGAACCCAACAGTGGGGCTTTCACACATCCTCGAATATAATTAAAAACGCTAGAGATCGCCTAGTTGTTACAAACTGGCGCTCAACGAGTGGGCTTTAGTTAAGTAAAAAATCATATTAATTGTTACTTAACTTGAGCAGGCAACCATTAGAGGCACAGGAATGCATACGAGAGGTGTTACGAAAAGGATGGAGAAGGAGCAAGAAACAGAAGAAGATAGACAGGAAGAAGAAACAGAGGTAGTTACGGATACCGAAATGGAACAACAGGCGAGTAATAAAGAAGATGCCCAAGGGGACCAACCAGATAAATCTGCCCGAAAGGAAGACATGAGTATGCAGGAGCTGTTGAGGATTATAATGGAAAGCAATAAACAAATAAATGAGGAAAATAAGGAGAACTTTAGGAAACAGGAGGAAACCTTAAAGCAAACCAAGGAGGAAATTAATGAGAGTTTAAGACAAATCAAAGAAGATAATAGACGAACTAATGAGAAATTAGACAGTATTTTAGAAAATAACAAACGAATGTTAGAAAAGCTTGAAACTAAAATAGACAGTATAAACGAAAATTCAAAGAAACAAAACGAAGTTTTGAGTGAGAACTTAATCAAACCAATGAACGAGAAGTTTGACAAGAATAAAGAGAAGACTAATGAGGATAAAAAAGACAAAAGTGTATTGTTATCTGAAAGGAAACCTATCAGAAACAATCAAATGAAAACAAACAAAATAAGGCAAACACGTCAAAGGAAATTAATGAATACACGGGAAGGATTGGAGATGATTAAAAGGGGATTGGTTCAGCTACATAATATACCAATTACGGAAAACAGAGAAGTAAGGCAAGTGAGAAACTTTAAACGAACCACACTTGAATTCCCAGATGGACTAGAAGGACCAAAAAGGCCAAAACTAACCGAGGAGCATGGAGGACTTATGGAATTTATGTATGAACCATTAGAACAATTAAGAAACAGTACAGAAGAACCAGTTCGAAAGGCGATGGTGAACTTGAACATAAATGACAATTTTATAGCGACAAGATGCAAGAACTGCATAATAATGAGATACGTCACAAGGACAGAAATAACTCTATACACTAGAGAAATCCGAACAATCAGTACAGAGGAAATAATGGACCACGGTTAAACAGATTCCAAACAGAATATAAAGAAAAGGGACGGATTTTATGAATACAGGATCAAGCAAATCCAAGGAAAATAATGAAGAAACAATAAAACAACAAAATTCAAAAAATAAGTAAGAACACCTTACTATATAATTCAGAAGAAATTACTTTAAACTAATATAAAAGAAAAAAAAACAAATATTTAAGAATTATCCGTAAGAAAGCCAATTAATAAATGTCAATAAAATAGCCAAGTATTGGAGAGGAGAAGTGTATAATAGAAGGAAGAATTAATATGAAGAAATAATATGATCTGAGTTAAAGTACAGTGAATAATCCCTAGAGTATTATTATTATTAATTATTTTATTGAAGGTCACATGATGACTACCTTGCGAGGTTTATTAATGAAGATTGACTGTAGAATATTCCAGCAATCATTTAACTGGGCAGAGATGATGTTCCTCTGATCCCAGAAGGTATGTAACGGACGACGGTATTTGGTAAGCCGATAGAGCACCACCGATTTGATTCCAGTTATAATGTTAGGGAGGTTTAGGAAAATTAAATATTAGAGGGAAACTCACAAATAAATATAGATAAATAAATAAAACCAGATCCAAAATGTATAATTAATAAAGAATGTCACAAGAATGATTATAGAAGTAAGATTTAAACTTGGGAAATAATTGATTTTAAGAAGGAAAGAAGAAATAATAGTAATACAACGGATAATTCTATACGCAAATAATAGGGTGAAAGGTACATACAACCAGTCTGAAATAAAAAAGTATTATGAATAGGAGAACCAATTGGTCAGATACAAGTTGTGAGTTTATTTTTTACTAAACTTTGTTAAGACAAAATGAACTTCTTTCGAAGGGGGGGGTGTTATGTAACGTAACAGAGTTGAGGTCCCCAACGTTACATAAAAAATTGAATTAACTATGGTCAAGGACCATACCCCGAATTAAGGTTGCTCAGTAATCAGTAAATAATGCATCTGAGAAGTACCTCAAGTCAAAAGAGGCAATAATTAATGTTGAATATAAAATACCATACCAACTAATAGTTAATATAATAAATTGTGCTTGTTTTTATACTGTATCATGTTAATGTTCACAGAATATTTATGTTATGTTTTGAGTATGGTAAGAGTGAACTGATGTTGTTTAATAGGAATACTTCATCAATGATTATGTTTGTATTTATGTTAAATTTGTCTTTAGACAATCGAGTATAGTTACCTGTGTTAGGCGTTATACTAAGTTTTAAGTATTGTCTAAAACTGAATAATGCTGTTGTTTTAATTAATGTTTGTAAACTTGGCCAGGAGGGCAATCAGTGTTTAAGGTTTGACAAGTAGTTCTGATAATTATATTGTAAACTAATGAAGGGTTCCAAGACGAATTAATTAAGGTAATAAAATAAAAACCAGGAAGTTAAAATTAATGTAAATAACCATTAACCAATAATTAATTGTACAGTAGGTCAGGTAAAAGAAAATTAAGTTAAAAAACCAAACAATGTTATAACGGTTGTAAGAAAACCTATAGGCCTAAATTTCATATTTGTGAAAGGAAATTAATACCTGTTTAAGAAGTCCAGTCCAATGAAACTATAGTAAAACATATACTGTTTATGAAGGAAGGTTAGGTGAGAATTTTAGGTAATTTAGTATTATTCCAAGCATGGAGTATTTTATTGAAAAAGAGTAGTAATATTCTATAATTCTGGCTCTAGGATATCTGATTTCACCCAATGACAGAAAAAAGTGGTTGTTAAAGCAACTGAAATGTACACGAGTTGTTTATATTGAATCATTCGTTCTGATTGTTACAAGCTATTGAGTTGAGATGGGCAGGTACATTTAAAAAAATGAATAATAAATTCTGAAGAAAATATGGATCAAAATTAAAAAACCCTCTTTGAAACCTAATTCTATCATAATACTGATGAGTAATAAAACTAAATAGACTTCCAAATTATAACTGAATACATTTAAAAAGAGTTGAAAACCCCTCACCTCATTCACCAGGATAATTCCGCTGGATTCGGTATTAAACCGATTTCTCCTATAACCAGAAGATTAGTTAAGAGAATTAAAGTCCGAAACTAACGGAATTATTGAGAAGACAAGAAGACCTCGTTTTGCAGAGTTAACCTTCACTTGCAGAAGAAGCTGGGATACTATTTTCATTCCACCGTGACCGACAACTATCAAGATCATAGGAGAAGAACAGCAGTCAGAAGAATTCCTGAGAGCTTCCCAGTATACTCCACAATCAATTTTATTAAGGGCCAGAACACTTTTTACTGGATGAATGTGATTTAAGCTGAGCCTCGTCAACTGTTTACAGACGTCCACGGCCAGTCGGAATTTCGTCGACTCGGTAAAAAACAACCTATTTTAAATGCAATATATTTAGAGTTAATAATTTTGTTTTGTAATACTTGAGTAACCTTAATTGTGCATTTTACCTGGCCTTACTAATGGTTCCAAGAATCTTACGAACCCTGGGATAAGAACTATTTATTGTTATATTTAATTTGTATGAGTCAAAGTAACTTGATCAATTGACAATCGATATATTTTTGTGTGATCGATTTGATAATATTATTATTTTGGAGATAACGGTGACTGTGAAATAACAGATAAAATTAATAAAGGATCTGTATTGTATGAGATAATGTTTTAAGTTATTGCAGAATAGATACCATATGTAGTGGGTGGAATAATTTAAAATAAAAGTTTGATTCAAACCCGATGAACAGCTACCCTAGAAACACGATTATTACAAATAACAGCGCTAAGTGCTTACAGCTGGTGGAACGGGAGATTGCCGAACTAGCGTGTTTTCAGTACAAAATTTGAATAGAATTTCCTAACATCGAGGAACTAGGGTTGACAAGAATACTCAATACACTATATATATCGCTAATATTACCCAACTACTGAATACTAAGTTAAACCTGTATCGTAGTACGATTATAAGTTAAAAGAACATAATTATAATTATATTTGTCTAATAATAAATTTTCAGGAGGTTTCATCGGTAACAACCTAATAGATACATTCATTAATGATACATTGATTAAAAACAGGTAACAACATTTTAAGTGTTACAAATTGCCACCTTCAACGTGTTGATCGACGTTGATACACGGGAGTCTCATATAAGTAAATAAAACATCGTAACTCGTTTTATATCAAATTGACGACTCCAACGTGGGGCTGAATTAAGAAGTACTCCTTATAACTCGCTGTATATCAAATTGGCGAACCCAACAGTGGGGCTTTCACACATCCTCGAATATAATTAAAAACGCTAGAGATCGCCTAGTTGTTACAAACTGGCGCTCAATGAGTGGGCTTTAGTTAAGTAAAAAATCATATTAATTGTTACTTAACTTGAGCAGGCAACCATTAGAGGCACAGGAATGCATACGAGAGGTGTTACGAAAAGGATGGAGAAGGAGCAAGAAACAGAAGAAGATAGACAGGAAGAAGAAACAGAGGTAGTTACGGACACGGAAATGGAACAACAGGTGAGTAATAAAGAAGATGCCCAAGGGGACCAACCAGATAAATCTGCCCGAAAGGAAGACATGAGTATGCAGGAGCTGTTGAGGATTATAATGGAAAGCAATAAACAAATAAATGAGGAAAATAAGGAGAACTTTAGGAAACAGGAGGAAACCTTAAAGCAAACCAAGGAGGAAATTAATGAGAGTTTAAGACAAATCAAAGAAGATAATAGACGAACTAATGAGAAATTAGTCAGTATTTTTTTTACAAAATAACAAACGAATGTTCGAAAAGCTTGAAACTAAAATAGACAGTATAATCGAAAATTCAAAGAAACAAAACGAAGTTTTGAGTGAGAACTTAATCAAACCAATGAACGAGAAGTTTGACAAGAATAAAGAGAAGACTAATGAGGATAAAAAAGACAAAAGTGTATTGTTATCTGAAAGGAAACCTATCAGAAACAATGAAATGAAAACAAAGAAAATAAGGCAAACACGTCAAAGGAAATTAATGAATACACGGGAAGGATTGGAGATGATTAAAAGGGGATTGGTTCAGCTACATAATATACCAATTACGGAAAACAGAGAAGTAAGGCAAGTGAGAAACTTTAAACGAACCACACTTGAATTCCCAGATGGACTAGAAGGACCAAAAAGGCCAAAACTAACCGAGGAGCATGGACTTATGGAATTTATGTATGAACCATTAGAACAATTTAGAAACAGTACAGAAGAACCAGTTCGAAAGGCGATGGTGAACTTGAACATAAATGACAATTTTATAGCGACAAGATGCAAGAACTGCATAATAATGAGATACGTCACAAGGACAGAAATAACTCTATACACTAGAGAAATCCGAACAATCAGTACAGAGGAAATAATGGACCACGGTTAAACAGATTCCAAACAGAATATAAAGAAAAGGGACGGATTTTATGAATACAGGATCAAGCAAATCCAAGGAAAATAATGAAGAAACAATAAAACAACAAAATTCAAAAAATAAGTAAGAACACCTTACTATATAATTCAGAAGAAATTACTTTAAACTAATATAAAAGAAAAAAAAACAAATATTTAAGAATTATCCGTAAGAAAGCCAATTAATAAATGTCAATAAAATAGCCAAGTATTGGAGAGGAGAAGTGTATAATAGAAGGAAGAATTAATATGAAGAAATAATATGATCTGAGTTAAAGTACAGTGAATAATCCCTAGAGTATTATTATTATTAATTATTTTATTGAAGGTCACATGATGACTACCTTGCGAGGTTTATTAATGAAGATTGACTGTAGAATATTCCAGCAATCATTTAACTGGGCAGAGATGATGTTCCTCTGATCCCAGAAGGTATGTAACGGACGACGGTATTTGGTAAGCCGATAGAGCACCACCGATTTGATTCCAGTTATAATGTTAGGGAGGTTTAGGAAAATTAAATATTAGAGGGAAACTCACAAATAAATATAGATAAATAAATAAAACCAGATCCAAAATGTATAATTAATAAAGAATGTCACAAGAATGATTATAGAAGTAAGATTTAAACTTGGGAAATAATTGATTTTAAGAAGGAAAGAAGAAATAATAGTAATACAACGGATAATTCTATACGCAAATAATAGGGTGAAAGGTACATACAACCAGTCTGAAATAAAAAAGTATTATGAATAGGAGAACCAATTGGTCAGATACAAGTTGTGAGTTTATTTTTTACTAAACTTTGTTAAGACAAAATGAACTTCTTTCGAAGGGGGGGTGTTATGTAACGTAACAGAGTTGAGGTCCCCAACGTTACATAAAAAATTGAATTAACTATGGTCAAGGACCATACCCCGAATTAAGGTTGCTCAGTAATCAGTAAATAATGCATCTGAGAAGTACCTCAAGTCAAAAGAGGCAATAATTAATGTTGAATATAAAATACCATACCAACTAATAGTTAATATAATAAATTGTGCTTGTTTTTATACTGTATCATGTTAATGTTCACAGAATATTTATGTTATGTTTTGAGTATGGTAAGAGTGAACTGATGTTGTTTAATAGGAATACTTCATCAATGATTATGTTTGTATTTATGTTAAATTTGTCTTTAGACAATCGAGTATAGTTACCTGTGTTAGGCGTTATACTAAGTTTTAAGTATTGTCTAAAACTGAATAATGCTGTTGTTTTAATTAATGTTTGTAAACTTGGCCAGGAGGGCAATCAGTGTTTAAGGTTTGACAAGTAGTTCTGATAATTATATTGTAAACTAATGAAGGGTTCCAAGACGAATTAATTAAGGTAATAAAATAAAAACCAGGAAGTTAAAATTAATGTAAATAACCATTAACCAATAATTAATTGTACAGTAGGTCAGGTAAAAGAAAATTAAGTTAAAAAACCAAACAATGTTATAACGGTTGTAAGAAAACCTATAGGCCTAAATTTCATATTTGTGAAAGGAAATTAATACCTGTTTAAGAAGTCCAGTCCAATGAAACTATAGTAAAACATATACTGTTTATGAAGGAAGGTTAGGTGAGAATTTTAGGTAATTTAGTATTATTCCAAGCATGGAGTATTTTATTGAAAAAGAGTAGTAATATTCTATAATTCTGGCTCTAGGATATCTGATTTCACCCAATGACAGAAAAAAGTGGTTGTTAAAGCAACTGAAATGTACACGAGTTGTTTATATTGAATCATTCGTTCTGATTGTTACAAGCTATTGAGTTGAGATGGGCAGGTACATTTAAAAAAATGAATAATAAATTCTGAAGAAAATATGGATCAAAATTAAAAAACCCTCTTTGAAACCTAATTCTATCATAATACTGATGAGTAATAAAACTAAATAGACTTCCAAATTATAACTGAATACATTTAAAAAGAGTTGAAAACCCCTCACCTCATTCACCAGGATAATTCCGCTGGATTCGGTATTAAACCGATTTCTCCTATAACCAGAAGATTAGTTAAGAGAATTAAAGTCCGAAACTAACGGAATTATTGAGAAGACAAGAAGACCTCGTTTTGCAGAGTTAACCTTCACTTGCAGAAGAAGCTGGGATACTATTTTCATTCCACCGTGACCGACAACTATCAAGATCATAGGAGAAGAACAGCAGTCAGAAGAATTCCTGAGAGCTTCCCAGTATACTCCACAATCAATTTTATTAAGGGCCAGAACACTTTTTACTGGATGAATGTGATTTAAGCTGAGCCTCGTCAACTGTTTACAGACGTCCACGGCCAGTCGGAATTTCGTCGACTCGGTAAAAAACAACCTATTTTAAATGCAATATATTTAGAGTTAATAATTTTGTTTTGTAATACTTGAGTAACCTTAATTGTGCATTTTACCTGGCCTTACTAATGGTTCCAAGAATCTTACGAACCCTGGGATAAGAACTATTTATTGTTATATTTAATTTGTATGAGTCAAAGTAACTTGATCAATTGACAATCGATATATTTTTGTGTGATCGATTTGATAATATTATTATTTTGGAGATAACGGTGACTGTGAAATAACAGATAAAATTAATAAAGGATCTGTATTGTATGAGATAATGTTTTAAGTTATTGCAGAATAGATACCATATGTAGTGGGTGGAATAATTTAAAATAAAAGTTTGATTCAAACCCGATGAACAGCTACCCTAGAAACACGATTATTACAAATAACAGCGCTAAGTGCTTACAGCTGGTGGAACGGGAGATTGCCGAACTAGCGTGTTTTCAGTACAAAATTTGAATAGAATTTCCTAACATCGAGGAACTAGGGTTGACAAGAATACTCAATACACTATATATATCGCTAATATTACCCAACTACTGAATACTAAGTTAAACCTGTATCGTAGTACGATTATAAGTTAAAAGAACATAATTATAATTATATTTGTCTAATAATAAATTTTCAGGAGGTTTCATCGGTAACAACCTAATAGATACATTCATTAATGATACATTGATTAAAAACAGGTAACAACATTTTAAGTGTTACAAATTGCCACCTTCAACGTGTTGATCGACGTTGATACACGGGAGTCTCATATAAGTAAATAAAACATCGTAACTCGTTTTATATCAAATTGACGACTCCAACGTGGGGCTGAATTAAGAAGTACTCCTTATAACTCGCTGTATATCAAATTGGCGAACCCAACAGTGGGGCTTTCACACATCCTCGAATATAATTAAAAACGCTAGAGATCGCCTAGTTGTTACAAACTGGCGCTCAATGAGTGGGCTTTAGTTAAGTAAAAAATCATATTAATTGTTACTTAACTTGAGCAGGCAACCATTAGAGGCACAGGAATGCATACGAGAGGTGTTACGAAAAGGATGGAGAAGGAGCAAGAAACAGAAGAAGATAGACAGGAAGAAGAAACAGAGGTAGTTACGGACACGGAAATGGAACAACAGGTGAGTAATAAAGAAGATGCCCAAGGGGACCAACCAGATAAATCTGCCCGAAAGGAAGACATGAGTATGCAGGAGCTGTTGAGGATTATAATGGAAAGCAATAAACAAATAAATGAGGAAAATAAGGAGAACTTTAGGAAACAGGAGGAAACCTTAAAGCAAACCAAGGAGGAAATTAATGAGAGTTTAAGACAAATCAAAGAAGATAATAGACGAACTAATGAGAAATTAGTCAGTATTTTTTTTACAAAATAACAAACGAATGTTCGAAAAGCTTGAAACTAAAATAGACAGTATAAACGAAAATTCAAAGAAACAAAACGAAGTTTTGAGTGAGAACTTAATCAAACCAATGAACGAGAAGTTTGACAAGAATAAAGAGAAGACTAATGAGGATAAAAAAGACAAAAGTGTATTGTTATCTGAAAGGAAACCTATCAGAAACAATGAAATGAAAACAAAGAAAATAAGGCAAACACGTCAAAGGAAATTAATGAATACACGGGAAGGATTGGAGATGATTAAAAGGGGATTGGTTCAGCTACATAATATACCAATTACGGAAAACAGAGAAGTAAGGCAAGTGAGAAACTTTAAACGAACCACACTTGAATTCCCAGATGGACTAGAAGGACCAAAAAGGCCAAAACTAACCGAGGAGCATGGAGGACTTATGGAATTTATGTATGAACCATTAGAACAATTTAGAAACAGTACAGAAGAACCAGTTCGAAAGGCGATGGTGAACTTGAACATAAATGACAATTTTATAGCGACAAGATGCAAGAACTGCATAATAATGAGATACGTCACAAGGACAGAAATAACTCTATACACTAGAGAAATCCGAACAATCAGTACAGAGGAAATAATGGACCACGGTTAAACAGATTCCAAACAGAATATAAAGAAAAGGGACGGATTTTATGAATACAGGATCAAGCAAATCCAAGGAAAATAATGAAGAAACAATAAAACAACAAAATTCAAAAAATAAGTAAGAACACCTTACTATATAATTCAGAAGAAATTACTTTAAAGTAATATAAAAGAAAAAAAAACAAATATTTAAGAATTATCCGTAAGAAAGCCAATTAATAAATGTCAATAAAATAGCCAAGTATTGGAGAGGAGAAGTGTATAATAGAAGGAAGAATTAATATGAAGAAATAATATGATCTGAGTTAAAGTACAGTGAATAATCCCTAGAGTATTATTATTATTAATTATTTTATTGAAGGTCACATGATGACTACCTTGCGAGGTTTATTAATGAAGATTGACTGTAGAATATTCCAGCAATCATTTAACTGGGCAGAGATGATGTTCCTCTGATCCCAGAAGGTATGTAACGGACGACGGTATTTGGTAAGCCGATAGAGCACCACCGATTTGATTCCAGTTATAATGTTAGGGAGGTTTAGGAAAATTAAATATTAGAGGGAAACTCACAAATAAATATAGATAAATAAATAAAACCAGATCCAAAATGTATAATTAATAAAGAATGTCACAAGAATGATTATAGAAGTAAGATTTAAACTTGGGAAATAATTGATTTTAAGAAGGAAAGAAGAAATAATAGTAATACAACGGATAATTCTATACGCAAATAATAGGGTGAAAGGTACATACAACCAGTCTGAAATAAAAAAGTATTATGAATAGGAGAACCAATTGGTCAGATACAAGTTGTGAGTTTATTTTTTACTAAACTTTGTTAAGACAAAATGAACTTCTTTCGAAGGGGGGGTGTTATGTAACGTAACAGAGTTGAGGTCCCCAACGTTACATAAAAAATTGAATTAACTATGGTCAAGGACCATACCCCGAATTAAGGTTGCTCAGTAATCAGTAAATAATGCATCTGAGAAGTACCTCAAGTCAAAAGAGGCAATAATTAATGTTGAATATAAAATACCATACCAACTAATAGTTAATATAATAAATTGTGCTTGTTTTTATACTGTATCATGTTAATGTTCACAGAATATTTATGTTATGTTTTGAGTATGGTAAGAGTGAACTGATGTTGTTTAATAGGAATACTTCATCAATGATTATGTTTGTATTTATGTTAAATTTGTCTTTAGACAATCAAGTATAGTTACCTGTGTTAGGCATTATACTAAGTTTTAAGTATTGTCTAAAACTGAATAATGCTGTTGTTTTAATTAATGTTTGTAAACTTGGCCAGGAGGGCAATCAGTGTTTAAGGTTTGACAAGTAGTTCTGATAATTATATTGTAAACTAATGAAGGGTTCCAAGACGAATTAATTAAGGTAATAAAATAAAAACCAGGAAGTTAAAATTAATGTAAATAACCATTAACCAATAATTAATTGTACAGTAGGTCAGGTAAAAGAAAATTAAGTTAAAAAACCAAACAATGTTATAACGGTTGTAAGAAAACCTATAGGCCTAAATTTCATATTTGTGAAAGGAAATTAATACCTGTTTAAGAAGTCCAGTCCAATGAAACTATAGTAAAACATATACTGTTTATGAAGGAAGGTTAGGTGAGAATTTTAGGTAATTTAGTATTATTCCAAGCATGGAGTATTTTATTGAAAAAGAGTAGTAATATTCTATAATTCTGGCTCTAGGATATCTGATTTCACCCAATGACAGAAAAAAGTGGTTGTTAAGGCAACTGAAATGTACACGAGTTGTTTATATTGAATCATTCGTTCTGATTGTTACAAGCTATTGAGTTGAGATGGGCAGATACATTTTAAAAAATGAATAATAAATTCTGAAGAAAATATGGATCAAAATTAAAAAACCCTCTTTGAAACCTAATTCTATCATAATACTGATGAGTAATAAAACTAAATAGACTTCCAAATTATAACTGAATACATTTAAAAAGAGTTGAAAACCCCTCACCTCATTCACCAGGATAATTCCGCTGGATTCGGTATTAAACCGATTTCTCCTATAACCAGAAGATTAGTTAAGAGAATTAAAGTCCGAAACTAACAGACTTATTGAGAAGACAAGAAGACCTCGTTTTGCAGAGTTAACCTTCACTTGCAGAAGAAGCTGGGATACTATTTTCATTCCACCGTGACCGACAACTATCGAGATCATAGGAGAAGAACAGCAGTCAGAAGAATTCCTGAGAGCTTCCCAGTATACTCCACAATCAATTTTATTAAGGGCCAGAACACTTTTTACTGGATGAATGTGATTTAAGCTGAGCCTCGTCAACTGTTTACAGACGTCCACGGCCAGTCGGAGTTTCGTCGACTCGGTAAAAAACAACCTATTTTAAATGCAATATATTTAGAGTTAATAATTTTGTTTTGTAATACTTGAGTAACCTTAATTGTGCATTTTACCTGGCCTTACTAATGGTTCCAAGAATCTTACGAACCCTGGGATAAGAACTATTTATTGTTATATTTAATTTGTATGAGTCAAAGTAACTTGATCAATTGACAATCGATATAATTTTGTGTGATCGATTTGATAATATTATTATTTTGGAGATAACGGTGACTGTGAAATAACAGATAAAATTAATAAAGGATCTGTATTGTATGAGATAATGTTTTAAGTTATTGCAGAATAGATACCATATGTAGTGGGTGGAATAATTTACAATAAAAGGTTGATTCAAACCCGATGAACAGCTAACCTAGAAACACGATTATTACAAATAACAGCGCTAAGTGCTTACAGCTGGTGGAACGGGAGATCGCCGAACTAGCGTGTTTTCAGTACAAAATTTGAATAGAATTTCCTAACATCGAGGGACTAGGGTTGACAAGAATACTCAATACACTATATATATCGCTAATATTACCCAACTACTGAATACTAAGTTAAACCTATATCGTAGTACGATTATAAGTTAAAAGAACATAATTATAATTATATTTGTCTAATAATAAATTTTCAGGAGGTTTCATCGGTAACAACCTAATAGATACATTCATTAATGATACATTGATTAAAAACAGGTAACAACATTTTAAGTGTTACAAATTGCCACCTTCAACGTGTTGATCGACGTTGATACACGGGAGTCTCATATAAGTAAATAAAACATCGTAACTCGTTTTATATCAAATTGACGACTCCAACGTGGGGCTGAATTAAGAAGTACTCCTTATAACTCGCTGTATATCAAATTGGCGAACCCAACAGTGGGGCTTTCACACATCCTCGAATATAATTAAAAACGCTAGAGATCGCCTAGTTGTTACAAACTGGCGCTCAACGAGTGGGCTTTAGTTAAGTAAAAAATCATATTAATTGTTACTTAACTTGAGCAGGCAACCATTAGAGGCACAGGAATGCATACGAGAGGTGTTACGAAAAGGATGGAGAAGGAGCAAGAAACAGAAGAAGATAGACAGGAAGAAGAAACAGAGGTAGTTACGGACACGGAAATGGAACAACAGGCGAGTAATAAAGAAGATGCCCAAGGGGACCAACCAGATAAATCTGCCCGAAAGGAAGACATGAGTATGCAGGAGCTGTTGAGGATTATAATGGAAAGCAATAAACAAATAAATGAGGAAAATAAGGAGAACTTTAGGAAACAGGAGGAAACCTTAAAGCAAACCAAGGAGGAAATTAATGAGAGTTTAAGACAAATCAAAGAAGATAATAGACGAACTAATGAGAAATTAGACAGTATTTTAGAAAATAACAAACGAATGTTAGAAAAGCTTGAAACTAAAATAGACAGTATAAACGAAAATTCAAAGAAACAAAACGAAGTTTTGAGTGAGAACTTAATCAAACCAATGAACGAGAAGTTTGACAAGAATAAAGAGAAGACTAATGAGGATAAAAAAGACAAAAGTGTATTGTTATCTGAAAGGAAACCTATCAGAAACAATCAAATGAAAACAAACAAAATAAGGCAAACACGTCAAAGGAAATTAATGAATACACGGGAAGGATTGGAGATGATTAAAAGGGGATTGGTTCAGCTACATAATATACCAATTACGGAAAACAGAGAAGTAAGGCAAGTGAGAAACTTTAAACGAACCACACTTGAATTCCCAGATGGACTAGAAGGACCAAAAAGGCCAAAACTAACCGAGGAGCATGGAGGACTTATGGAATTTATGTATGAACCATTAGAACAATTAAGAAACAGTACAGAAGAACCAGTTCGAAAGGCGATGGTGAACTTGAACATAAATGACAATTTTATAGCGACAAGATGCAAGAACTGCATAATAATGAGATACGTCACAAGGACAGAAATAACTCTATACACTAGAGAAATCCGAACAATCAGTACAGAGGAAATAATGGACCACGGTTAAACAGATTCCAAACAGAATATAAAGAAAAGGGACGGATTTTATGAATACAGGATCAAGCAAATCCAAGGAAAATAATGAAGAAACAATAAAACAACAAAATTCAAAAAATAAGTAAGAACACCTTACTATATAATTCAGAAGAAATTACTTTAAACTAATATAAAAGAAAAAAAAAACAAATATTTAAGAATTATCCGTAAGAAAGCCAATTAATAAATGTCAATAAAATAGCCAAGTATTGGAGAGGAGAAGTGTATAATAGAAGGAAGAATTAATATGAAGAAATAATATGATCTGAGTTAAAGTACAGTGAATAATCCCTAGAGTATTATTATTATTAATTATTTTATTGAAGGTCACATGATGACTACCTTGCGAGGTTTATTAATGAAGATTGACTGTAGAATATTCCAGCAATCATTTAACTGGGCAGAGATGATGTTCCTCTGATCCCAGAAGGTATGTAACGGACGACGGTATTTGGTAAGCCGATAGAGCACCACCGATTTGATTCCAGTTATAATGTTAGGGAGGTTTAGGAAAATTAAATATTAGAGGGAAACTCACAAATAAATATAGATAAATAAATAAAACCAGATCCAAAATGTATAATTAATAAAGAATGTCACAAGAATGATTATAGAAGTAAGATTTAAACTTGGGAAATAATTGATTTTAAGAAGGAAAGAAGAAATAATAGTAATACAACGGATAATTCTATACGCAAATAATAGGGTGAAAGGTACATACAACCAGTCTGAAATAAAAAAGTATTATGAATAGGAGAACCAATTGGTCAGATACAAGTTGTGAGTTTATTTTTTACTAAACTTTGTTAAGACAAAATGAACTTCTTTCGAAGGGGGGGGGGTGTTATGTAACGTAACAGAGTTGAGGTCCCCAACGTTACATAAAAAATTGAATTAACTATGGTCAAGGACCATACCCCGAATTAAGGTTGCTCAGTAATCAGTAAATAATGCATCTGAGAAGTACCTCAAGTCAAAAGAGGCAATAATTAATGTTGAATATAAAATACCATACCAACTAATAGTTAATATAATAAATTGTGCTTGTTTTTATACTGTATCATGTTAATGTTCACAGAATATTTATGTTATGTTTTGAGTATGGTAAGAGTGAACTGATGTTGTTTAATAGGAATACTTCATCAATGATTATGTTTGTATTTATGTTAAATTTGTCTTTAGACAATCAAGTATAGTTACCTGTGTTAGGCATTATACTAAGTTTTAAGTATTGTCTAAAACTGAATAATGCTGTTGTTTTAATTAATGTTTGTAAACTTGGCCAGGAGGGCAATCAGTGTTTAAGGTTTGACAAGTAGTTCTGATAATTATATTGTAAACTAATGAAGGGTTCCAAGACGAATTAATTAAGGTAATAAAATAAAAACCAGGAAGTTAAAATTAATGTAAATAACCATTAACCAATAATTAATTGTACAGTAGGTCAGGTAAAAGAAAATTAAGTTAAAAAACCAAACAATGTTATAACGGTTGTAAGAAAACCTATAGGCCTAAATTTCATATTTGTGAAAGGAAATTAATACCTGTTTAAGAAGTCCAGTCCAATGAAACTATAGTAAAACATATACTGTTTATGAAGGAAGGTTAGGTGAGAATTTTAGGTAATTTAGTATTATTCCAAGCATGGAGTATTTTATTGAAAAAGAGTAGTAATATTCTATAATTCTGGCTCTAGGATATCTGATTTCACCCAATGACAGAAAAAAGTGGTTGTTAAGGCAACTGAAATGTACACGAGTTGTTTATATTGAATCATTCGTTCTGATTGTTACAAGCTATTGAGTTGAGATGGGCAGATACATTTTAAAAAATGAATAATAAATTCTGAAGAAAATATGGATCAAAATTAAAAAACCCTCTTTGAAACCTAATTCTATCATAATACTGATGAGTAATAAAACTAAATAGACTTCCAAATTATAACTGAATACATTTAAAAAGAGTTGAAAACCCCTCACCTCATTCACCAGGATAATTCCGCTGGATTCGGTATTAAACCGATTTCTCCTATAACCAGAAGATTAGTTAAGAGAATTAAAGTCCGAAACTAACGGACTTATTGAGAAGACAAGAAGACCTCGTTTTGCAGAGTTAACCTTCACTTGCAGAAGAAGCTGGGATACTATTTTCATTCCACCGTGACCGACAACTATCGAGATCATAGGAGAAGAACAGCAGTCAGAAGAATTCCTGAGAGCTTCCCAGTATACTCCAAAATCAATTTTATTAAGGGCCAGAACACTTTTTACTGGATGAATGTGATTTAAGCTGAGCCTCGTCAACTGTTTACAGACGTCCACGGCCAGTCGGAGTTTCGTCGACTCGGTAAAAAACAACCTATTTTAAATGCAATATATTTAGAGTTAATAATTTTGTTTTGTAATACTTGAGTAACCTTAATTGTGCATTTTACCTGGCCTTACTAATGGTTCCAAGAATCTTACGAACCCTGGGATAAGAACTATTTATTGTTATATTTAATTTGTATGAGTCAAAGTAACTTGATCAATTGACAATCGATATAATTTTGTGTGATCGATTTGATAATATTATTATTTTGGAGATAACGGTGACTGTGAAATAACAGATAAAATTAATAAAGGATCTGTATTGTATGAGATAATGTTTTAAGTTATTGCAGAATAGATACCATATGTAGTGGGTGGAATAATTTACAATAAAAGGTTGATTCAAACCCGATGAACAGCTAACCTAGAAACACGATTATTACAAATAACAGCGCTAAGTGCTTACAGCTGGTGGAACGGGAGATCGCCGAACTAGCGTGTTTTCAGTACAAAATTTGAATAGAATTTCCTAACATCGAGGGACTAGGGTTGACAAGAATACTCAATACACTATATATATCGCTAATATTACCCAACTACTGAATACTAAGTTAAACCTATATCGTAGTACGATTATAAGTTAAAAGAACATAATTATAATTATATTTGTCTAATAATAAATTTTCAGGAGGTTTCATCGGTAACAACCTAATAGATACATTCATTAATGATACATTGATTAAAAACAGGTAACAACATTTTAAGTGTTACAAATTGCCACCTTCAACGTGTTGATCGACGTTGATACACGGGAGTCTCATATAAGTAAATAAAACATCGTAACTCGTTTTATATCAAATTGACGACTCCAACGTGGGGCTGAATTAAGAAGTACTCCTTATAACTCGCTGTATATCAAATTGGCGAACCCAACAGTGGGGCTTTCACACATCCTCGAATATAATTAAAAACGCTAGAGATCGCCTAGTTGTTACAAACTGGCGCTCAACGAGTGGGCTTTAGTTAAGTAAAAAATCATATTAATTGTTACTTAACTTGAGCAGGCAACCATTAGAGGCACAGGAATGCATACGAGAGGTGTTACGAAAAGGATGGAGAAGGAGCAAGAAACAGAAGAAGATAGACAGGAAGAAGAAACAGAGGTAGTTACGGACACCGAAATGGAACAACAGGCGAGTAATAAAGAAGATGCCCAAGGGGACCAACCAGATAAATCTGCCCGAAAGGAAGACATGAGTATGCAGGAGCTGTTGAGGATTATAATGGAAAGCAATAAACAAATAAATGAGGAAAATAAGGAGAACTTTAGGAAACAGGAGGAAACCTTAAAGCAAACCAAGGAGGAAATTAATGAGAGTTTAAGACAAATCAAAGAAGATAATAGACGAACTAATGAGAAATTAGACAGTATTTTAGAAAATAACAAACGAATGTTAGAAAAGCTTGAAACTAAAATAGACAGTATAAACGAAAATTCAAAGAAACAAAACGAAGTTTTGAGTGAGAACTTAATCAAACCAATGAACGAGAAGTTTGACAAGAATAAAGAGAAGACTAATGAGGATAAAAAAGACAAAAGTGTATTGTTATCTGAAAGGAAACCTATCAGAAACAATCAAATGAAAACAAACAAAATAAGGCAAACACGTCAAAGGAAATTAATGAATACACGGGAAGGATTGGAGATGATTAAAAGGGGATTGGTTCAGCTACATAATATACCAATTACGGAAAACAGAGAAGTAAGGCAAGTGAGAAACTTTAAACGAACCACACTTGAATTCCCAGATGGACTAGAAGGACCAAAAAGGCCAAAACTAACCGAGGAGCATGGAGGACTTATGGAATTTATGTATGAACCATTAGAACAATTAAGAAACAGTACAGAAGAACCAGTTCGAAAGGCGATGGTGAACTTGAACATAAATGACAATTTTATAGCGACAAGATGCAAGAACTGCATAATAATGAGATACGTCACAAGGACAGAAATAACTCTATACACTAGAGAAATCCGAACAATCAGTACAGAGGAAATAATGGACCACGGTTAAACAGATTCCAAACAGAATATAAAGAAAAGGGACGGATTTTATGAATACAGGATCAAGCAAATCCAAGGAAAATAATGAAGAAACAATAAAACAACAAAATTCAAAAAATAAGTAAGAACACCTTACTATATAATTCAGAAGAAATTACTTTAAACTAATATAAAAGAAAAAAAAAACAAATATTTAAGAATTATCCGTAAGAAAGCCAATTAATAAATGTCAATAAAATAGCCAAGTATTGGAGAGGAGAAGTGTATAATAGAAGGAAGAATTAATATGAAGAAATAATATGATCTGAGTTAAAGTACAGTGAATAATCCCTAGAGTATTATTATTATTAATTATTTTATTGAAGGTCACATGATGACTACCTTGCGAGGTTTATTAATGAAGATTGACTGTAGAATATTCCAGCAATCATTTAACTGGGCAGAGATGATGTTCCTCTGATCCCAGAAGGTATGTAACGGACGACGGTATTTGGTAAGCCGATAGAGCACCACCGATTTGATTCCAGTTATAATGTTAGGGAGGTTTAGGAAAATTAAATATTAGAGGGAAACTCACAAATAAATATAGATAAATAAATAAAACCAGATCCAAAATGTATAATTAATAAAGAATGTCACAAGAATGATTATAGAAGTAAGATTTAAACTTGGGAAATAATTGATTTTAAGAAGGAAAGAAGAAATAATAGTAATACAACGGATAATTCTATACGCAAATAATAGGGTGAAAGGTACATACAACCAGTCTGAAATAAAAAAGTATTATGAATAGGAGAACCAATTGGTCAGATACAAGTTGTGAGTTTATTTTTTACTAAACTTTGTTAAGACAAAATGAACTTCTTTCGAAGGGGGGGTGTTATGTAACGTAACAGAGTTGAGGTCCCCAACGTTACATAAAAAATTGAATTAACTATGGTCAAGGACCATACCCCGAATTAAGGTTGCTCAGTAATCAGTAAATAATGCATCTGAGAAGTACCTCAAGTCAAAAGAGGCAATAATTAATGTTGAATATAAAATACCATACCAACTAATAGTTAATATAATAAATTGTGCTTGTTTTTATACTGTATCATGTTAATGTTCACAGAATATTTATGTTATGTTTTGAGTATGGTAAGAGTGAACTGATGTTGTTTAATAGGAATACTTAATCAATGATTATGTTTGTATTTATGTTAAATTTGTCTTTAGACAATCAAGTATAGTTACCTGTGTTAGGCATTATACTAAGTTTTAAGTATTGTCTAAAACTGAATAATGCTGTTGTTTTAATTAATGTTTGTAAACTTGGCCAGGAGGGCAATCAGTGTTTAAGGTTTGACAAGTAGTTCTGATAATTATATTGTAAACTAATGAAGGGTTCCAAGACGAATTAATTAAGGTAATAAAATAAAAACCAGGAAGTTAAAATTAATGTAAATAACCATTAACCAATAATTAATTGTACAGTAGGTCAGGTAAAAGAAAATTAAGTTAAAAAACCAAACAATGTTATAACGGTTGTAAGAAAACCTATAGGCCTAAATTTCATATTTGTGAAAGGAAATTAATACCTGTTTAAGAAGTCCAGTCCAATGAAACTATAGTAAAACATATACTGTTTATGAAGGAAGGTTAGGTGAGAATTTTAGGTAATTTAGTATTATTCCAAGCATGGAGTATTTTATTGAAAAAGAGTAGTAATATTCTATAATTCTGGCTCTAGGATATCTGATTTCACCCAATGACAGAAAAAAGTGGTTGTTAAGGCAGCTGAAATGTACACGAGTTGTTTATATTGAATCATTCGTTCTGATTGTTACAAGCTATTGAGTTGAGATGGGCAGATACATTTTAAAAAATGAATAATAAATTCTGAAGAAAATATGGATCAAAATTAAAAAACCCTCTTTGAAACCTAATTCTATCATAATACTGATGAGTAATAAAACTAAATAGACTTCCAAATTATAACTGAATACATTTAAAAAGAGTTGAAAACCCCTCACCTCATTCACCAGGATAATTCCGCTGGATTCGGTATTAAACCGATTTCTCCTATAACCAGAAGATTAGTTAAGAGAATTAAAGTCCGAAACTAACGGAATTATTGAGAAGACAAGAAGACCTCGTTTTGCAGAGTTAACCTTCACTTGCAGAAGAAGCTGGGATACTATTTTCATTCCACCGTGACCGACAACTATCGAGATCATAGGAGAAGAACAGCAGTCAGAAGAATTCCTGAGATCTTCCCAGTATACTCCACAATCAATTTTATTAAGGGCCAGAACACTTTTTACTGGATGAATGTGATTTAAGCTGAGCCTCGTCAACTGTTTACAGACGTCCACGGCCAGTCGGAGTTTCGTCGACTCGGTAAAAAACAACCTATTTTAAATGCAATATATTTAGAGTTAATAATTTTGTTTTGTAATACTTGAGTAACCTTAATTGTGCATTTTACCTGGCCTTACTAATGGTTCCAAGAATCTTACGAACCCTGGGATAAGAACTATTTATTGTTATATTTAATTTGTATGAGTCAAAGTAACTTGATCAATTGACAATCGATATAATTTTGTGTGATCGATTTGATAATATTATTATTTTGGAGATAACGGTGACTGTGAAATAACAGATAAAATTAATAAAGGATCTGTATTGTATGAGATAATGTTTTAAGTTATTGCAGAATAGATACCATATGTAGTGGGTGGAATAATTTACAATAAAAGGTTGATTCAAACCCGATGAACAGCTAACCTAGAAACACGATTATTACAAATAACAGCGCTAAGTGCTTACAGCTGGTGGAACGGGAGATCGCCGAACTAGCGTGTTTTCAGTACAAAATTTGAATAGAATTTCCTAACATCGAGGGACTAGGGTTGACAAGAATACTCAATACACTATATATATCGCTAATATTACCCAACTACTGAATACTAAGTTAAACCTATATCGTAGTACGATTATAAGTTAAAAGAACATAATTATAATTATATTTGTCTAATAATAAATTTTCAGGAGGTTTCATCGGTAACAACCTAATAGATACATTCATTAATGATACATTGATTAAAAACAGGTAACAACATTTTAAGTGTTACAAATTGCCACCTTCAACGTGTTGATCGACGTTTATACACGGGAGTCTCATATAAGTAAATAAAACATCGTAACTCGTTTTATATCAAATTGACGACTCCAACGTGGGGCTGAATTAAGAAGTACTCCTTATAACTCGCTGTATATCAAATTGGCGAACCCAACAGTGGGGCTTTCACACATCCTCGAATATAATTAAAAACGCTAGAGATCGCCTAGTTGTTACAAACTGGCGCTCAACGAGTGGGCTTTAGTTAAGTAAAAAATCATATTAATTGTTACTTAACTTGAGCAGGCAACCATTAGAGGCACAAGAATGCATACGAGAGGTGTTACGAAAAGGATGGAGAAGGAGCAAGAAACAGAAGAAGATAGACAGGAAGAAGAAACAGAGGTAGTTACGGACACGGAAATGGAACAACAGGCGAGTAATAAAGAAGATGCCCAAGGGGACCAACCAGATAAATCTGCCCGAAAGGAAGACATGAGTATGCAGGAGCTGTTGAGGATTATAATGGAAAGCAATAAACAAATAAATGAGGAAAATAAGGAGAACTTTAGGAAACAGGAGGAAACCTTAAAGCAAACCAAGGAGGAAATTAATGAGAGTTTAAGACAAATCAAAGAAGATAATAGACGAACTAATGAGAAATTAGACAGTATTTTAGAAAATAACAAACGAATGTTAGAAAAGCTTGAAACTAAAATAGACAGTATAAACGAAAATTCAAAGAAACAAAACGAAGTTTTGAGTGAGAACTTAATCAAACCAATGAACGAGAAGTTTGACAAGAATAAAGAGAAGACTAATGAGGATAAAAAAGACAAAAGTGTATTGTTATCTGAAAGGAAACCTATCAGAAACAATCAAACGAAAACAAACAAAATAAGGCAAACACGTCAAAGGAAATTAATGAATACACGGGAAGGATTGGAGATGATTAAAAGGGGATTGGTTCAGCTACATAATATACCAATTACGGAAAACAGAGAAGTAAGGCAAGTGAGAAACTTTAAACGAACCACACTTGAATTCCCAGATGGACTAGAAGGACCAAAAAGGCCAAAACTAACCGAGGAGCATGGAGGACTTATGGAATTTATGTATGAACCATTAGAACAATTAAGAAACAGTACAGAAGAACCAGTTCGAAAGGCGATGGTGAACTTGAACATAAATGACAATTTTATAGCGACAAGATGCAAGAACTGCATAATAATGAGATACGTCACAAGGACAGAAATAACTCTATACACTAGAGAAATCCGAACAATCAGTACAGAGGAAATAATGGACCACGGTTAAACAGATTCCAAACAGAATATAAAGAAAAGGGACGGATTTTATGAATACAGGATCAAGCAAATCCAAGGAAAATAATGAAGAAACAATAAAACAACAAAATTCAAAAAATAAGTAAGAACACCTTACTATATAATTCAGAAGAAATTACTTTAAACTAATATAAAAGAAAAAAAAAAACAAATATTTAAGAATTATCCGTAAGAAAGCCAATTAATAAATGTCAATAAAATAGCCAAGTATTGGAGAGGAGAAGTGTATAATAGAAGGAAGAATTAATATGAAGAAATAATATGATCTGAGTTAAAGTACAGTGAATAATCCCTAGAGTATTATTATTATTAATTATTTTATTGAAGGTCACATGATGACTACCTTGCGAGGTTTATTAATGAAGATTGACTGTAGAATATTCCAGCAATCATTTAACTGGGCAGAGATGATGTTCCTCTGATCCCAGAAGGTATGTAACGGACGACGGTATTTGGTAAGCCGATAGAGCACCACCGATTTGATTCCAGTTATAATGTTAGGGAGGTTTAGGAAAATTAAATATTAGAGGGAAACTCACAAATAAATATAGATAAATAAATAAAACCAGATCCAAAATGTATAATTAATAAAGAATGTCACAAGAATGATTATAGAAGTAAGATTTAAACTTGGGAAATAATTGATTTTAAGAAGGAAAGAAGAAATAATAGTAATACAACGGATAATTCTATACGCAAATAATAGGGTGAAAGGTACATACAACCAGTCTGAAATAAAAAAGTATTATGAATAGGAGAACCAATTGGTCAGATACAAGTTGTGAGTTTATTTTTTACTAAACTTTGTTAAGACAAAATGAACTTCTTTCGAAGGGGGGGTGTTATGTAACGTAACAGAGTTGAGGTCCCCAACGTTACATAAAAAATTGAATTAACTATGGTCAAGGACCATACCCCGAATTAAGGTTGCTCAGTAATCAGTAAATAATGCATCTGAGAAGTACCTCAAGTCAAAAGAGGCAATAATTAATGTTGAATATAAAATACCATACCAACTAATAGTTAATATAATAAATTGTGCTTGTTTTTATACTGTATCATGTTAATGTTCACAGAATATTTATGTTATGTTTTGAGTATGGTAAGAGTGAACTGATGTTGTTTAATAGGAATACTTAATCAATGATTATGTTTGTATTTATGTTAAATTTGTCTTTAGACAATCAAGTATAGTTACCTGTGTTAGGCATTATACTAAGTTTTAAGTATTGTCTAAAACTGAATAATGCTGTTGTTTTAATTAATGTTTGTAAACTTGGCCAGGAGGGCAATCAGTGTTTAAGGTTTGACAAGTAGTTCTGATAATTATATTGTAAACTAATGAAGGGTTCCAAGACGAATTAATTAAGGTAATAAAATAAAAACCAGGAAGTTAAAATTAATGTAAATAACCATTAACCAATAATTAATTGTACAGTAGGTCAGGTAAAAGAAAATTAAGTTAAAAAACCAAACAATGTTATAACGGTTGTAAGAAAACCTATAGGCCTAAATTTCATATTTGTGAAAGGAAATTAATACCTGTTTAAGAAGTCCAGTCCAATGAAACTATAGTAAAACATATACTGTTTATGAAGGAAGGTTAGGTGAGAATTTTAGGTAATTTAGTATTATTCCAAGCATGGAGTATTTTATTGAAAAAGAGTAGTAATATTCTATAATTCTGGCTCTAGGATATCTGATTTCACCCAATGACAGAAAAAAGTGGTTGTTAAGGCAACTGAAATGTACACGAGTTGTTTATATTGAATCATTCGTTCTGATTGTTACAAGCTATTGAGTTGAGATGGGCAGATACATTTTAAAAAATGAATAATAAATTCTGAAGAAAATATGGATCAAAATTAAAAAACCCTCTTTGAAACCTAATTCTATCATAATACTGATGAGTAATAAAACTAAATAGACTTCCAAATTATAACTGAATACATTTAAAAAAGAGTTGAAAACCCCTCACCTCATTCACCAGGATAATTCCGCTGGTTTCGGTATTAAACCGATTTCTCCTATAACCAGAAGATTAGTTAAGAGAATTAAAGTCCGAAACTAACGGAATTATTGAGAAGACAAGAAGACCTCGTTTTGCAGAGTTAACCTTCACTTGCAGAAGAAGCTGGGATACTATTTTCATTCCACCGTGACCGACAACTATCAAGATCATAGGAGAAGAACAGCAGTCAGAAGAATTCCTGAGAGCTTCCCAGTATACTCCACAATCAATTTTATTAAGGGCCAGAACACTTTTTACTGGATGAATGTGATTTAAGCTGAGCCTCGTCAACTGTTTACAGACGTCCACGGCCAGTCGGAGTTTCGTCGACTCGGTAAAAAACAACCTATTTTAAATGCAATATATTTAGAGTTAATAATTTTGTTTTGTAATACTTGAGTAACCTTAATTGTGCATTTTACCTGGCCTTACTAATGGTTCCAAGAATCTTACGAACCCTGGGATAAGAACTATTTATTGTTATATTTAATTTGTATGAGTCAAAGTAACTTGATCAATTGACAATCGATATATTTTTGTGTGATCGATTTGATAATATTATTATTTTGGAGATAACGGTGACTGTGAAATAACAGATAAAATTAATAAAGGATCTGTATTGTATGAGATAATGTTTTAAGTTATTGCAGAATAGATACCATATGTAGTGGGTGGAATAATTTACAATAAAAGGTTGATTCAAACCCGATGAACAGCTAACCTAGAAACACGATTATTACAAATAACAGCGCTAAGTGCTTACAGCTGGTGGAACGGGAGATCGCCGAACTAGCGTGTTTTCAGTACAAAATTTGAATAGAATTTCCTAACATCGAGGGACTAGGGTTGACAAGAATACTCAATACACTATATATATCGCTAATATTACCCAACTACTGAATACTAAGTTAAACCTATATCGTAGTACGATTATAAGTTAAAAGAACATAATTATAATTATATTTGTCTAATAATAAATTTTCAGGAGGTTTCATCGGTAACAACCTAATAGATACATTCATTAATGATACATTGATTAAAAACAGGTAACAACATTTTAAGTGTTACAAATTGCCACCTTCAACGTGTTGATCGACGTTGATACACGGGAGTCTCATATAAGTAAATAAAACATCGTAACTCGTTTTATATCAAATTGACGACTCCAACGTGGGGCTGAATTAAGAAGTACTCCTTATAACTCGCTGTATATCAAATTGGCGAACCCAACAGTGGGGCTTTCACACATCCTCGAATATAATTAAAAACGCTAGAGATCGCCTAGTTGTTACAAACTGGCGCTCAACGAGTGGGCTTTAGTTAAGTAAAAAATCATATTAATTGTTACTTAACTTGAGCAGGCAACCATTAGAGGCACAGGAATGCATACGAGAGGTGTTACGAAAAGGATGGAGGAGCAAGAAACAGAAGAAGATAGACAGGAAGAAGAAACAGAGGTAGTTACGGACACGGAAATTGAACAACAGGTGAGTAATAAAGAAGATGCCCAAGGGGACCAACAAGATAAATCTGCCCGAAAGGAAGACATGAGTATGCAGGAGCTGTTGAGGATTATAATGGAAAGCAATAAACAAATAAATGAGGAAAATAAGGAGAACTTTAGGAAACAGGAGGAAACCTTAAAGCAAACCAAGGAGGAAATTAATGAGAGTTTAAGACAAATCAAAGAAGATAATAGACGAACTAATGAGAAATTAGACAGTATTTTAGAAAATAACAAACGAATGTTAGAAAAGCTTGAAACTAAAATAGACAGTATAACGAAAATTCAAAGAAACAAAACGAAGTTTTGAGTGAGAACTTAATCAAACCAATGAACGAGAAGTTTGACAAGAATAAAGAGAAGACTAATGAGGATAAAAAAGACAAAAGTGTATTGTTATCTGAAAGGAAACCTATCAGAAACAATCAAATGAAAACAAACAAAATAAGGCAAACACGTCAAAGGAAATTAATGAATACACGGGAAGGATTGGAGATGATTAAAAGGGGATTGGTTCAGCTACATAATATACCAATTACGGAAAACAGAGAAGTAAGGCAAGTGAGAAACTTTAAACGAACCACACTTGAATTCCCAGATGGACTAGAAGGACCAAAAAGGCCAAAACTAACCGAGGAGCATGGAGGACTTATGGAATTTATGTATGAACCATTAGAACAATTAAGAAACAGTACAGAAGAACCAGTTCGAAAGGCGATGGTGAACTTGAACATAAATGACAATTTTATAGCGACAAGATACAAGAACTGCATAATAATGAGATACGTCACAAGGACAGAAATAACTCTATACACTAGAGAAATCCGAACAATCAGTACAGAGGAAATAATGGACCACGGTTAAACAGATTCCAAACAGAATATAAAGAAAAGGGACGGATTTTATGAATACAGGATCAAGCAAATCCAAGGAAAATAATGAAGAAACAATAAAACAACAAAATTCAAAAAATAAGTAAGAACACCTTACTATATAATTCAGAAGAAATTACTTTAAACTAATATAAAAGAAAAAAAAACAAATATTTAAGAATTATCCGTAAGAAAGCCAATTAATAAATTGTCAATAAAATAGCCAAGTATTGGAGAGGAGAAGTGTATAATAGAAGGAAGAATTAATATGAAGAAATAATATGATCTGAGTTAAAGTACAGTGAATAATCCCTAGAGTATTATTATTATTAATTATTTTATTGAAGGTCACATGATGACTACCTTGCGAGGTTTATTAATGAAGATTGACTGTAGAATATTCCAGCAATCATTTAACTGGGCAGAGATGATGTTCCTCTGATCCCAGAAGGTATGTAACGGACGACGGTATTTGGTAAGCCGATAGAGCACCACCGATTTGATTCCAGTTATAATGTTAGGGAGGTTTAGGAAAATTAAATATTAGAGGGAAACTCACAAATAAATATAGATAAATAAATAAAACCAGATCCAAAATGTATAATTAATAAAGAATGTCACAAGAATGATTATAGAAGTAAGATTTAAACTTGGGAAATAATTGATTTTAAGAAGGAAAGAAGAAATAATAGTAATACAACGGATAATTCTATACGCAAATAATAGGGTGAAAGGTACATACAACCAGTCTGAAATAAAAAAGTATTATGAATAGGAGAACCAATTGGTCAGATACAAGTTGTGAGTTTATTTTTTACTAAACTTTGTTAAGACAAAATGAACTTCTTTCGAAGGGGAGGTGTTATGTAACGTAACAGAGTTGAGGTCCCCAACGTTACATAAAAAATTGAATTAACTATGGTCAAGGACCATACCCCGAATTAAGGTTGCTCAGTAATCAGTAAATAATGCATCTGAGAAGTACCTCAAGTCAAAAGAGGCAATAATTAATGTTGAATATAAAATACCATACCAACTAATAGTTAATATAATAAATTGTGCTTGTTTTTATACTGTATCATGTTAATGTTCACAGAATATTTATGTTATGTTTTGAGTATGGTAAGAGTGAACTGATGTTGTTTAATAGGAATACTTCATCAATGATTATGTTTGTATTTATGTTAAATTTGTCTTTAGACAATCAAGTATAGTTACCTGTGTTAGGCATTATACTAAGTTTTAAGTATTGTCTAAAACTGAATAATGCTGTTGTTTTAATTAATGTTTGTAAACTTGGCCAGGAGGGCAATCAGTGTTTAAGGTTTGACAAGTAGTTCTGATAATTATATTGTAAACTAATGAAGGGTTCCAAGACGAATTAATTAAGGTAATAAAATAAAAACCAGGAAGTTAAAATTAATGTAAATAACCATTAACCAATAATTAATTGTACAGTAGGTCAGGTAAAAGAAAATTAAGTTAAAAAACCAAACAATGTTATAACGGTTGTAAGAAAACCTATAGGCCTAAATTTCATATTTGTGAAAGGAAATTAATACCTGTTTAAGAAGTCCAGTCCAATGAAACTATAGTAAAACATATACTGTTTATGAAGGAAGGTTAGGTGAGAATTTTAGGTAATTTAGTATTATTCCAAGCATGGAGTATTTTATTGAAAAAGAGTAGTAATATTCTATAATTCTGGCTCTAGGATATCTGATTTCACCCAATGACAGAAAAAAGTGGTTGTTAAGGCAACTGAAATGTACACGAGTTGTTTATATTGAATCATTCGTTCTGATTGTTACAAGCTATTGAGTTGAGATGGGCAGATACATTTTAAAAAATGAATAATAAATTCTGAAGAAAATATGGATCAAAATTAAAAAACCCTCTTTGAAACCTAATTCTATCATAATACTGATGAGTAATAAAACTAAATAGACTTCCAAATTATAACTGAATACATTTAAAAAAGAGTTGAAAACCCCTCACCTCATTCACCAGGATAATTCCGCTGGATTCGGTATTAAACCGATTTCTCCTATAACCAGAAGATTAGTTAAGAGAATTAAAGTCCGAAACTAACGGAATTATTGAGAAGACAAGACCTCGTTTTGCAGAGTTAACCTTCACTTGCAGAAGAAGCTGGGATACTATTTTCAGTCCACCGTGACCGACAACTATCAAGATCATAGGAGAAGAACAGCAGTCAGAAGAATTCCTGAGAGCTTCCCAGTATACTCCACAATCAATTTTATTAAGGGCCAGAACACTTTTTACTGGATGAATGTGATTTAAGCTGAGCCTCGTCAACTGTTTACAGACGTCCACGGCCAGTCGGAGTTTCGTCGACTCGGTAAAAAACAACCTATTTTAAATGCAATATATTTAGAGTTAATAATTTTGTTTTGTAATACTTGAGTAACCTTAATTGTGCATTTTACCTGGCCTTACTAATGGTTCCAAGAATCTTACGAACCCTGGGATAAGAACTATTTATTGTTATATTTAATTTGTATGAGTCAAAGTAACTTGATCAATTGACAATCGATATATTTTTGTGTGATCGATTTGATAATATTATTATTTTGGAGATAACGGTGACTGTGAAATAACAGATAAAATTAATAAAGGATCTGTATTGTATGAGATAATGTTTTAAGTTATTGCAGAATAGATACCATATGTAGTGGGTGGAATAATTTACAATAAAAGGTTGATTCAAACCCGATGAACAGCTAACCTAGAAACACGATTATTACAAATAACAGCGCTAAGTGCTTACAGCTGGTGGAACGGGAGATCGCCGAACTAGCGTGTTTTCAGTACAAAATTTGAATAGAATTTCCTAACATCGAGGGACTAGGGTTGACAAGAATACTCAATACACTATATATATCGCTAATATTACCCAACTACTGAATACTAAGTTAAACCTATATCGTAGTACGATTATAAGTTAAAAGAACATAATTATAATTATATTTGTCTAATAATAAATTTTCAGGAGGTTTCATCGGTAACAACCTAATAGATACATTCATTAATGATACATTGATTAAAAACAGGTAACAACATTTTAAGTGTTACAAATTGCCACCTTCAACGTGTTGATCGACGTTGATACACGGGAGTCTCATATAAGTAAATAAAACATCGTAACTCGTTTTATATCAAATTGACGACTCCAACGTGGGGCTGAATTAAGAAGTACTCCTTATAACTCGCTGTATATCAAATTAGCGAACCCAACAGTGGGGCTTTCACACATCCTCGAATATAATTAAAAACGCTAGAGATCGCCTAGTTGTTACAAACTGGCGCTCAACGAGTGGGCTTTAGTTAAGTAAAAAATCATATTAATTGTTACTTAACTTGAGCAGGCAACCATTAGAGGCACAGGAATGCATACGAGAGGTGTTACGAAAAGGATGGAGGAGCAAGAAACAGAAGAAGATAGACAGGAAGAAGAAACAGAGGTAGTTACGGACACGGAAATGGAACAACAGGCGAGTAATAAAGAAGATGCCCAAGGGGACCAACCAGATAAATCTGCCCGAAAGGAAGACATGAGTATGCAGGAGCTGTTGAGGATTATAATGGAAAGCAATAAACAAATAAATGAGGAAAATAAGGAGAACTTTAGGAAACAGGAGGAAACCTTAAAGCAAACCAAGGAGGAAATTAATGAGAGTTTAAGACAAATCAAAGAAGATAATAGACGAACTAATGAGAAATTAGACAGTATTTTAGAAAATAACAAACGAATGTTAGAAAAGCTTGAAACTAAAATAGACAGTATAACGAAAATTCAAAGAAACAAAACGAAGTTTTGAGTGAGAACTTAATCAAACCAATGAACGAGAAGTTTGACAAGAATAAAGAGAAGACTAATGAGGATAAAAAAGACAAAAGTGTATTGTTATCTGAAAGGAAACCTATCAGAAACAATGAAATGAAAACAAAGAAAATAAGGCAAACACGTCAAAGGAAATTAATGAATACACGGGAAGGATTGGAGATGATTAAAAGGGGATTGGTTCAGCTACATAATATACCAATTACGGAAAACAGAGAAGTAAGGCAAGTGAGAAACTTTAAACGAACCACACTTGAATTCCCAGATGGACTAGAAGGACCAAAAAGGCCAAAACTAACCGAGGAGCATGGAGGACTTATGGAATTTATGTATGAACCATTAGAACAATTAAGAAACAGTACAGAAGAACCAGTTCGAAAGGCGATGGTGAACTTGAACATAAATGACAATTTTATAGCGACAAGATGCAAGAACTGCATAATAATGAGATACGTCACAAGGACAGAAATAACTCTATACACTAGAGAAATCCGAACAATCAGTACAGAGGAAATAATGGACCACGGTTAAACAGATTCCAAACAGAATATAAAGAAAAGGGACGGATTTTATGAATACAGGATCAAGCAAATCCAAGGAAAATAATGAAGAAACAATAAAACAACAAAATTCAAAAAATAAGTAAGAACACCTTACTATATAATTCAGAAGAAATTACTTTAAACTAATATAAAAGAAAAAAAAACAAATATTTAAGAATTATCCGTAAGAAAGCCAATTAATAAATGTCAATAAAATAGCCAAGTATTGGAGAGGAGAAGTGTATAATAGAAGGAAGAATTAATATGAAGAAATAATATGATCTGAGTTAAAGTACAGTGAATAATCCCTAGAGTATTATTATTATTAATTATTTTATTGAAGGTCACATGATGACTACCTTGCGAGGTTTATTAATGAAGATTGACTGTAGAATATTCCAGCAATCATTTAACTGGGCAGAGATGATGTTCCTCTGATCCCAGAAGGTATGTAACGGACGACGGTATTTGGTAAGCCGATAGAGCACCACCACCGATTTGATTCCAGTTATAATGTTAGGGAGGTTTAGGAAAATTAAATATTAGAGGGAAACTCGCAAATAAATATAGATAAATAAATAAAACCAGATCCAAAATGTATAATTAATAAAGAATGTCACAAGAATGATTATAGAAGTAAGATTTAAACTTGGGAAATAATTGATTTTAAGAAGGAAAGAAGAAATAATAGTAATACAACGGATAATTCTATATACAAATAATAGGGTGAAAGGTACATACAACCAGTCTGAAATAAAAAAGTATTATGAATAGGAGAACCAATTGGTCAGATACAAGTTGTGAGTTTATTTTTTACTAAACTTTGTTAAGACAAAATAAACTTCTTTCGAAGGGGGGGTGTTATGTAACGTAACAGAGTTGAGGTCCCCAACGTTACATAAAAAATTGAATTAACTATGGTCAAGGACCATACCCCGAATTAAGGTTGCTCAGTAATCAGTAAATAATGCATCTGAGAAGTACCTCAAGTCAGAAGAGGCAATAATTAATGTTGAATATAAAATACCATACCAACTAATAGTTAATATAATAAATTGTGCTTGTTTTTATACTGTATCATGTTAATGTTCACAGAATATTTATGTTATGTTTTGAGTATGGTAAGAGTGAACTGATGTTGTTTAATAGGAATACTTCATCAATGATTATGTTTGTATTTATGTTAAATTTGTCTTTAGACAATCAAGTATAGTTACCTGTGTTAGGCATTATACTAAGTTTTAAGTATTGTCTAAAATTGAATAATGCTGTTGTTTTAATTAATGTTTGTAAACTTGGCCAGGAGGGCAATCAGTGTTTAAGGTTTGACAAGTAGTTCTGATAATTATATTGTAAACTAATGAAGGGTTCCAAGACGAATTAATTAAGGTAATAAAATAAAAACCAGGAAGTTAAAATTAATGTAAATAACCATTAACCAATAATTAATTGTACAGTAGGTCAGGTAAAAGAAAATTAAGTTAAAAAACCAAACAATGTTATAACGGTTGTAAGAAAACCTATAGGCCTAAATTTCATATTTGTGAAAGGAAATTAATACCTGTTTAAGAAGTCCAGTCCAATGAAACTATAGTAAAACATATACTGTTTATGAAGGAAGGTTAGGTGAGAATTTTAGGTAATTTAGTATTATTCCAAGCATGGAGTATTTTATTGAAAAAGAGTAGTAATATTCTATAATTCTGGCTCTAGGATATCTGATTTCACCCAATGACAGAAAAAAGTGGTTGTTAAGGCAACTGAAATGTACACGAGTTGTTCATATTGAATCATTCGTTCTGATTGTTACAAGCTATTGAGTTGAGATGGGCAGATACATTTAAAAAAATGAATAATAAATTCTGAAGAAAATATGGATCAAAATTAAAAAACCCTCTTTGAAACCTAATTCTATCATAATACTGATGAGTAATAAAACTAAATAGACTTCCAAATTATAACTGAATACATTTAAAAAGAGTTGAAAACCCCTCACCTCATTCACCAGGATAATTCCGCTGGATTCGGTATTAAACCGATTTCTCCTATAACCAGAAGATTAGTTAAGAGAATTAAAGTCCGAAACTAACGGAATTATTGAGAAGACAAGAAGACCTCGTTTTGCAGAGTTAACCTTCACTTGCAGAAGAAGCTGGGATACTATTTTCATTCCACCGTGACCGACAACTATCAAGATCATAGGAGAAGAACAGCAGTCAGAAGAATTCCTGAGAGCTTCCCAGTATACTCCACAATCAATTTTATTAAGGGCCAGAACACTTTTTACTGGATGAATGTGATTTAAGCTGAGCCTCGTCAACTGTTTACAGACGTCCACGGCCAGTCGGAGTTTCGTCGACTCGGTAAAAAACAACCTATTTTAAATGCAATATATTTAGAGTTAATAATTTTGTTTTGTAATACTTGAGTAACCTTAATTGTGCATTTTACCTGGCCTTACTAATGGTTCCAAGAATCTTACGAACCCTGGGATAAGAACTATTTATTGTTATATTTAATTTGTATGAGTCAAAGTAACTTGATCAATTGACAATCGATATATTTTTGTGTGATCGATTTGATAATATTATTATTTTGGAGATAACGGTGACTGTGAAATAACAGATAAAATTAATAAAGGATCTGTATTGTATGAGATAATGTTTTAAGTTATTGCAGAATAGATACCATATGTAGTGGGTGGAATAATTTACAATAAAAGGTTGATTCAAACCCGATGAACAGCTAACCTAGAAACACGATTATTACAAATAACAGCGCTAAGTGCTTACAGCTGGTGGAACGGGAGATCGCCGAACTAGCGTGTTTTCAGTACAAAATTTGAATAGAATTTCCTAACATCGAGGGACTAGGGTTGACAAGAATACTCAATACACTATATATATCGCTAATATTACCCAACTACTGAATACTAAGTTAAACCTATATCGTAGTACGATTATAAGTTAAAAGAACATAATTATAATTATATTTGTCTAATAATAAATTTTCAGGAGGTTTCATCGGTAACAACCTAATAGATACATTCATTAATGATACATTGATTAAAAACAGGTAACAACATTTTAAGTGTTACAAATTGCCACCTTCAACGTGTTGATCGACGTTGATACACGGGAGTCTCATATAAGTAAATAAAACA
Source organism: Magicicada septendecula (assembly GCA_034769895.1). Classification (NCBI taxonomy): domain Eukaryota; kingdom Metazoa; phylum Arthropoda; class Insecta; order Hemiptera; family Cicadidae; genus Magicicada; species Magicicada septendecula. The sequence continues at coordinate 515,333,054 of CM068367.1, read as the reverse complement.
TCGTAACTCGTTTTATATCAAATTGACGACTCCAACGTGGGGCTGAATTAAGAAGTACTCCTTATAACTCGCTGTATATCAAATTGGCGAACCCAACAGTGGGGCTTTCACACATCCTCGAATATAATTAAAAACGCTAGAGATCGCCTAGTTGTTACAAATTGGCGCTCAACGAGTGGGCTTTAGTTAAGTAAAAAATCATATTAATTGTTACTTAACTTGAGCAGGCAACCATTAAGAGGCACAGGAATGCATACGAGAGGTGTTACGAAAAGGATGGAGAAGGAGCAAGAAACAGAAGAAGATAGACAGGAAGAAGAAACAGAGGTAGTTACGGACACCGAAATGGAACAACAGGCGAGTAATAAAGAAGATGCCCAAGGGGACCAACCAGATAAATCTGCCCGAAAGGAAGACATGAGTATGCAGGAGCTGTTGAGGATTATAATGGAAAGCAATAAACAAATAAATGAGGAAAATAAGGAGAACTTTAGGAAACAGGAGGAAACCTTAAAGCAAACCAAGGAGGAAATTAATGAGAGTTTAAGACAAATCAAAGAAGATAATAGACGAACTAATGAGAAATTAGACAGTATTTTAGAAAATAACAAACGAATGTTAGAAAAGCTTGAAACTAAAATAGACAGTATAAACGAAAATTCAAAGAAACAAAACGAAGTTTTGAGTGAGAACTTAATCAAACCAATGAACGAGAAGTTTGACAAGAATAAAGAGAAGACTAATGAGGATAAAAAAGACAAAAGTGTATTGTTATCTGAAAGGAAACCTATCAGAAACAATGAAATGAAAACAAAGAAAATAAGGCAAACACGTCAAAGGAAATTAATGAATACACGGGAAGGATTGGAGATGATTAAAAGGGGATTGGTTCAGCTACATAATATACCAATTACGGAAAACAGAGAAGTAAGGCAAGTGAGAAACTTTAAACGAACCACACTTGAATTCCCAGATGGACTAGAAGGACCAAAAAGGCCAAAACTAACCGAGGAGCATGGAGGACTTATGGAATTTATGTATGAACCATTAGAACAATTAAGAAACAGTACAGAAGAACCAGTTCGAAAGGCGATGGTGAACTTGAACATAAATGACAATTTTATAGCGACAAGATGCAAGAACTGCATAATAATGAGATACGTCACAAGGACAGAAATAACTCTATACACTAGAGAAATCCGAACAATCAGTACAGAGGAAATAATGGACCACGGTTAAACAGATTCCAAACAGAATATAAAGAAAAGGGACGGATTTTATGAATACAGGATCAAGCAAATCCAAGGAAAATAATGAAGAAACAATAAAACAACAAAATTCAAAAAATAAGTAAGAACACCTTACTATATAATTCAGAAGAAATTACTTTAAACTAATATAAAAGAAAAAAAAACAAATATTTAAGAATTATCCGTAAGAAAGCCAATTAATAAATGTCAATAAAATAGCCAAGTATTGGAGAGGAGAAGTGTATAATAGAAGGAAGAATTAAGATGAAGAAATAATATGATCTGAGTTAAAGTACAGTGAATAATCCCTAGAGTATTATTATTATTAATTATTTTATTGAAGGTCACATGATGACTACCTTGCGAGGTTTATTAATGAAGATTGACTGTAGAATATTCCAGCAATCATTTAACTGGGCAGAGATGATGTTCCTCTGATCCCAGAAGGTATGTAACGGACGACGGTATTTGGTAAGCCGATAGAGCACCACCGATTTGATTCCAGTTATAATGTTAGGGAGGTTTAGGAAAATTAAATATTAGAGGGAAACTCACAAATAAATATAGATAAATAAATAAAACCAGATCCAAAATGTATAATTAATAAAGAATGTCACAAGAATGATTATAGAAGTAAGATTTAAACTTGGGAAATAATTGATTTTAAGAAGGAAAGAAGAAATAATAGTAATACAACGGATAATTCTATACGCAAATAATAGGGTGAAAGGTACATACAACCAGTCTGAAATAAAAAAGTATTATGAATAGGAGAACCAATTGGTCAGATACAAGTTGTGAGTTTATTTTTTACTAAACTTTGTTAAGACAAAATAAACTTCTTTCGAAGGGGGGGTGTTATGTAACGTAACAGAGTTGAGGTCCCCAACGTTACATAAAAAATTGAATTAACTATGGTCAAGGACCATACCCCGAATTAAGGTTGCTCAGTAATCAGTAAATAATGCATCTGAGAAGTACCTCAAGTCAGAAGAGGCAATAATTAATGTTGAATATAAAATACCATACCAACTAATAGTTAATATAATAAATTGTGCTTGTTTTTATACTGTATCATGTTAATGTTCACAGAATATTTATGTTATGTTTTGAGTATGGTAAGAGTGAACTGATGTTGTTTAATAGGAATACTTCATCAATGATTATGTTTGTATTTATGTTAAATTTGTCTTTAGACAATCAAGTATAGTTACCTGTGTTAGGCATTATACTAAGTTTTAAGTATTGTCTAAAATTGAATAATGCTGTTGTTTTAATTAATGTTTGTAAACTTGGCCAGGAGGGCAATCAGTGTTTAAGGTTTGACAAGTAGTTCTGATAATTATATTGTAAACTAATGAAGGGTTCCAAGACGAATTAATTAAGGTAATAAAATAAAAACCAGGAAGTTAAAATTAATGTAAATAACCATTAACCAATAATTAATTGTACAGTAGGTCAGGTAAAAGAAAATTAAGTTAAAAAACCAAACAATGTTATAACGGTTGTAAGAAAACCTATAGGCCTAAATTTCATATTTGTGAAAGGAAATTAATACCTGTTTAAGAAGTCCAGTCCAATGAAACTATAGTAAAACATATACTGTTTATGAAGGAAGGTTAGGTGAGAATTTTAGGTAATTTAGTATTATTCCAAGCATGGAGTATTTTATTGAAAAAGAGTAGTAATATTCTATAATTCTGGCTCTAGGATATCTGATTTCACCCAATGACAGAAAAAAGTGGTTGTTAAGGCAACTGAAATGTACACGAGTTGTTCATATTGAATCATCCGTTCTGATTGTTACAAGCTATTGAGTTGAGATGGGCAGATACATTTAAAAAAATTAATAATAAATTCTGAAGAAAATATGGATCAAAATTAAAAAACCCTCTTTGAAACCTAATTCTATCATAATACTGATGAGTAATAAAACTAAATAGACTTCCAAATTATAACTGAATACATTTAAAAAGAGTTGAAAACCCCTCACCTCATTCACCAGGATAATTCCGCTGGATTCGGTATTAAACCGATTTCTCCTATAACCAGAAGATTAGTTAAGAGAATTAAAGTCCGAAACTAACGGAATTATTGAGAAGACAAGAAGACCTCGTTTTGCAGAGTTAACCTTCACTTGCAGAAGAAGCTGGGATACTATTTTCATTCCACCGTGACCGACAACTATCAAGATCATAGGAGAAGAACAGCAGTCAGAAGAATTCCTGAGAGCTTCCCAGTATACTCCACAATCAATTTTATTAAGGGCCAGAACACTTTTTACTGGATGAATGTGATTTAAGCTGAGCCTCGTCAACTGTTTACAGACGTCCACGGCCAGTCGGAGTTTCGTCGACTCGGTAAAAAACAACCTATTTTAAATGCACTATATTTAGAGTTAATAATTTTGTTTTGTAATACTTGAGTAACCTTAATTGTGCATTTTACCTGGCCTTACTAATGGTTCCAAGAATCTTACGAACCCTGGGATAAGAACTATTTATTGTTATATTTAATTTGTATGAGTCAAAGTAACTTGATCAATTGACAATCGATATATTTTTGTGTGATCGATTTGATAATATTATTATTTTGGAGATAACGGTGACTGTGAAATAACAGATAAAATTAATAAAGGATCTGTATTGTATGAGATAATGTTTTAAGTTATTGCAGAATAGATACCATATGTAGTGGGTGGAATAATTTACAATAAAAGGTTGATTCAAACCCGATGAACAGCTAACCTAGAAACACGATTATTACAAATAACAGCGCTAAGTGCTTACAGCTGGTGGAACGGGAGATCGCCGAACTAGCGTGTTTTCAGTACAAAATTTGAATAGAATTTCCTAACATCGAGGGACTAGGGTTGACAAGAATACTCAATACACTATATATATCGCTAATATTACCCAACTACTGAATACTAAGTTAAACCTATATCGTAGTACGATTATAAGTTAAAAGAACATAATTATAATTATATTTGTCTAATAATAAATTTTCAGGAGGTTTCATCGGTAACAACCTAATAGATACATTCATTAATGATACATTGATTAAACACAGGTAACAACATTTTAAGTGTTACAAATTGCCACCTTCAACGTGTTGATCGACGTTGATACACGGGAGTCTCATATAAGTAAATAAAACATCGTAACTCGTTTTATATCAAATTGACGACTCCAACGTGGGGCTGAATTAAGAAGTACTCCTTATAACTCGCTGTATATCAAATTGGCGAACCCAACAGTGGGGCTTTCACACATCCTCGAATATAATTAAAAACGCTAGAGATCGCCTAGTTGTTACAAATTGGCGCTCAACGAGTGGGCTTTAGTTAAGTAAAAAATCATATTAATTGTTACTTAACTTGAGCAGGCAACCATTAAGAGGCACAGGAATGCATACGAGAGGTGTTACGAAAAGGATGGAGAAGGAGCAAGAAACAGAAGAAGATAGACAGGAAGAAGAAACAGAGGTAGTTACGGACACCGAAATGGAACAACAGGCGAGTAATAAAGAAGATGCCCAAGGGGACCAACCAGATAAATCTGCCCGAAAGGAAGACATGAGTATGCAGGAGCTGTTGAGGATTATAATGGAAAGCAATAAACAAATAAATGAGGAAAATAAGGAGAACTTTAGGAAACAGGAGGAAACCTTAAAGCAAACCAAGGAGGAAATTAATGAGAGTTTAAGACAAATCAAAGAAGATAATAGACGAACTAATGAGAAATTAGACAGTATTTTAGAAAATAACAAACGAATGTTAGAAAAGCTTGAAACTAAAATAGACAGTATAAACGAAAATTCAAAGAAACAAAACGAAGTTTTGAGTGAGAACTTAATCAAACCAATGAACGAGAAGTTTGACAAGAATAAAGAGAAGACTAATGAGGATAAAAAAGACAAAAGTGTATTGTTATCTGAAAGGAAACCTATCAGAAACAATGAAATGAAAACAAAGAAAATAAGGCAAACACGTCAAAGGAAATTAATGAATACACGGGAAGGATTGGAGATGATTAAAAGGGGATTGGTTCAGCTACATAATATACCAATTACGGAAAACAGAGAAGTAAGGCAAGTGAGAAACTTTAAACGAACCACACTTGAATTCCCAGATGGACTAGAAGGACCAAAAAGGCCAAAACTAACCGAGGAGCATGGAGGACTTATGGAATTTATGTATGAACCATTAGAACAATTAAGAAACAGTACAGAAGAACCAGTTCGAAAGGCGATGGTGAACTTGAACATAAATGACAATTTTATAGCGACAAGATGCAAGAACTGCATAATAATGAGATACGTCACAAGGACAGAAATAACTCTATACACTAGAGAAATCCGAACAATCAGTACAGAGGAAATAATGGACCACGGTTAAACAGATTCCAAACAGAATATAAAGAAAAGGGACGGATTTTATGAATACAGGATCAAGCAAATCCAAGGAAAATAATGAAGAAACAATAAAACAACAAAATTCAAAAAATAAGTAAGAACACCTTACTATATAATTCAGAAGAAATTACTTTAAACTAATATAAAAGAAAAAAAAACAAATATTTAAGAATTATCCGTAAGAAAGCCAATTAATAAATGTCAATAAAATAGCCAAGTATTGGAGAGGAGAAGTGTATAATAGAAGGAAGAATTAATATGAAGAAATAATATGATCTGAGTTAAAGTACAGTGAATAATCCCTAGAGTATTATTATTATTAATTATTTTATTGAAGGTCACATGATGACTACCTTGCGAGGTTTATTAATGAAGATTGACTGTAGAATATTCCAGCAATCATTTAACTGGGCAGAGATGATGTTCCTCTGATCCCAGAAGGTATGTAACGGACGACGGTATTTGGTAAGCCGATAGAGCACCACCGATTTGATTCCAGTTATAATGTTAGGGAGGTTTAGGAAAATTAAATATTAGAGGGAAACTCACAAATAAATATAGATAAATAAATAAAACCAGATCCAAAATGTATAATTAATAAAGAATGTCACAAGAATGATTATAGAAGTAAGATTTAAACTTGGGAAATAATTGATTTTAAGAAGGAAAGAAGAAATAATAGTAATACAACGGATAATTCTATACGCAAATAATAGGGTGAAAGGTACATACAACCAGTCTGAAATAAAAAAGTATTATGAATAGGAGAACCAATTGGTCAGATACAAGTTGTGAGTTTATTTTTTACTAAACTTTGTTAAGACAAAATAAACTTCTTTCGAAGGGGGGGTGTTATGTAACGTAACAGAGTTGAGGTCCCCAACGTTACATAAAAAATTGAATTAACTATGGTCAAGGACCATACCCCGAATTAAGGTTGCTCAGTAATCAGTAAATAATGCATCTGAGAAGTACCTCAAGTCAGAAGAGGCAATAATTAATGTTGAATATAAAATACCATACCAACTAATAGTTAATATAATAAATTGTGCTTGTTTTTATACTGTATCATGTTAATGTTCACAGAATATTTATGTTATGTTTTGAGTATGGTAAGAGTGAACTGATGTTGTTTAATAGGAATACTTCATCAATGATTATGTTTGTATTTATGTTAAATTTGTCTTTAGACAATCAAGTATAGTTACCTGTGTTAGGCATTATACTAAGTTTTAAGTATTGTCTAAAATTGAATAATGCTGTTGTTTTAATTAATGTTTGTAAACTTGGCCAGGAGGGCAATCAGTGTTTAAGGTTTGACAAGTAGTTCTGATAATTATATTGTAAACTAATGAAGGGTTCCAAGACGAATTAATTAAGGTAATAAAATAAAAACCAGGAAGTTAAAATTAATGTAAATAACCATTAACCAATAATTAATTGTACAGTAGGTCAGGTAAAAGAAAATTAAGTTAAAAAACCAAACAATGTTATAACGGTTGTAAGAAAACCTATAGGCCTAAATTTCATATTTGTGAAAGGAAATTAATACCTGTTTAAGAAGTCCAGTCCAATGAAACTATAGTAAAACATATACTGTTTATGAAGGAAGGTTAGGTGAGAATTTTAGGTAATTTAGTATTATTCCAAGCATGGAGTATTTTATTGAAAAAGAGTAGTAATATTCTATAATTCTGGCTCTAGGATATCTGATTTCACCCAATGACAGAAAAAAGTGGTTGTTAAGGCAACTGAAATGTACACGAGTTGTTCATATTGAATCATCCGTTCTGATTGTTACAAGCTATTGAGTTGAGATGGGCAGATACATTTAAAAAAATTAATAATAAATTCTGAAGAAAATATGGATCAAAATTAAAAAACCCTCTTTGAAACCTAATTCTATCATAATACTGATGAGTAATAAAACTAAATAGACTTCCAAATTATAACTGAATACATTTAAAAAGAGTTGAAAACCCCTCACCTCATTCACCAGGATAATTCCGCTGGATTCGGTATTAAACCGATTTCTCCTATAACCAGAAGATTAGTTAAGAGAATTAAAGTCCGAAACTAACGGAATTATTGAGAAGACAAGAAGACCTCGTTTTGCAGAGTTAACCTTCACTTGCAGAAGAAGCTGGGATACTATTTTCATTCCACCGTGACCGACAACTATCAAGATCATAGGAGAAGAACAGCAGTCAGAAGAATTCCTGAGAGCTTCCCAGTATACTCCACAATCAATTTTATTAAGGGCCAGAACACTTTTTACTGGATGAATGTGATTTAAGCTGAGCCTCGTCAACTGTTTACAGACGTCCACGGCCAGTCGGAGTTTCGTCGACTCGGTAAAAAACAACCTATTTTAAATGCACTATATTTAGAGTTAATAATTTTGTTTTGTAATACTTGAGTAACCTTAATTGTGCATTTTACCTGGCCTTACTAATGGTTCCAAGAATCTTACGAACCCTGGGATAAGAACTATTTATTGTTATATTTAATTTGTATGAGTCAAAGTAACTTGATCAATTGACAATCGATATATTTTTGTGTGATCGATTTGATAATATTATTATTTTGGAGATAACGGTGACTGTGAAATAACAGATAAAATTAATAAAGGATCTGTATTGTATGAGATAATGTTTTAAGTTATTGCAGAATAGATACCATATGTAGTGGGTGGAATAATTTACAATAAAAGGTTGATTCAAACCCGATGAACAGCTAACCTAGAAACACGATTATTACAAATAACAGCGCTAAGTGCTTACAGCTGGTGGAACGGGAGATCGCCGAACTAGCGTGTTTTCAGTACAAAATTTGAATAGAATTTCCTAACATCGAGGGACTAGGGTTGACAAGAATACTCAATACACTATATATATCGCTAATATTACCCAACTACTGAATACTAAGTTAAACCTATATCGTAGTACGATTATAAGTTAAAAGAACATAATTATAATTATATTTGTCTAATAATAAATTTTCAGGAGGTTTCATCGGTAACAACCTAATAGATACATTCATTAATGATACATTGATTAAACACAGGTAACAACATTTTAAGTGTTACAAATTGCCACCTTCAACGTGTTGATCGACGTTGATACACGGGAGTCTCATATAAGTAAATAAAACATCGTAACTCGTTTTATATCAAATTGACGACTCCAACGTGGGGCTGAATTAAGAAGTACTCCTTATAACTCGCTGTATATCAAATTGGCGAACCCAACAGTGGGGCTTTCACACATCCTCGAATATAATTAAAAACGCTAGAGATCGCCTAGTTGTTACAAATTGGCGCTCAACGAGTGGGCTTTAGTTAAGTAAAAAATCATATTAATTGTTACTTAACTTGAGCAGGCAACCATTAAGAGGCACAGGAATGCATACGAGAGGTGTTACGAAAAGGATGGAGAAGGAGCAAGAAACAGAAGAAGATAGACAGGAAGAAGAAACAGAGGTAGTTACGGACACCGAAATGGAACAACAGGCGAGTAATAAAGAAGATGCCCAAGGGGACCAACCAGATAAATCTGCCCGAAAGGAAGACATGAGTATGCAGGAGCTGTTGAGGATTATAATGGAAAGCAATAAACAAATAAATGAGGAAAATAAGGAGAACTTTAGGAAACAGGAGGAAACCTTAAAGCAAACCAAGGAGGAAATTAATGAGAGTTTAAGACAAATCAAAGAAGATAATAGACGAACTAATGAGAAATTAGACAGTATTTTAGAAAATAACAAACGAATGTTAGAAAAGCTTGAAACTAAAATAGACAGTATAAACGAAAATTCAAAGAAACAAAACGAAGTTTTGAGTGAGAACTTAATCAAACCAATGAACGAGAAGTTTGACAAGAATAAAGAGAAGACTAATGAGGATAAAAAAGACAAAAGTGTATTGTTATCTGAAAGGAAACCTATCAGAAACAATGAAATGAAAACAAAGAAAATAAGGCAAACACGTCAAAGGAAATTAATGAATACACGGGAAGGATTGGAGATGATTAAAAGGGGATTGGTTCAGCTACATAATATACCAATTACGGAAAACAGAGAAGTAAGGCAAGTGAGAAACTTTAAACGAACCACACTTGAATTCCCAGATGGACTAGAAGGACCAAAAAGGCCAAAACTAACCGAGGAGCATGGAGGACTTATGGAATTTATGTATGAACCATTAGAACAATTAAGAAACAGTACAGAAGAACCAGTTCGAAAGGCGATGGTGAACTTGAACATAAATGACAATTTTATAGCGACAAGATGCAAGAACTGCATAATAATGAGATACGTCACAAGGACAGAAATAACTCTATACACTAGAGAAATCCGAACAATCAGTACAGAGGAAATAATGGACCACGGTTAAACAGATTCCAAACAGAATATAAAGAAAAGGGACGGATTTTATGAATACAGGATCAAGCAAATCCAAGGAAAATAATGAAGAAACAATAAAACAACAAAATTCAAAAAATAAGTAAGAACACCTTACTATATAATTCAGAAGAAATTACTTTAAACTAATATAAAAGAAAAAAAAACAAATATTTAAGAATTATCCGTAAGAAAGCCAATTAATAAATGTCAATAAAATAGCCAAGTATTGGAGAGGAGAAGTGTATAATAGAAGGAAGAATTAAGATGAAGAAATAATATGATCTGAGTTAAAGTACAGTGAATAATCCCTAGAGTATTATTATTATTAATTATTTTATTGAAGGTCACATGATGACTACCTTGCGAGGTTTATTAATGAAGATTGACTGTAGAATATTCCAGCAATCATTTAACTGGGCAGAGATGATGTTCCTCTGATCCCAGAAGGTATGTAACGGACGACGGTATTTGGTAAGCCGATAGAGCACCACCGATTTGATTCCAGTTATAATGTTAGGGAGGTTTAGGAAAATTAAATATTAGAGGGAAACTCACAAATAAATATAGATAAATAAATAAAACCAGATCCAAAATGTATAATTAATAAAGAATGTCACAAGAATGATTATAGAAGTAAGATTTAAACTTGGGAAATAATTGATTTTAAGAAGGAAAGAAGAAATAATAGTAATACAACGGATAATTCTATACGCAAATAATAGGGTGAAAGGTACATACAACCAGTCTGAAATAAAAAAGTATTATGAATAGGAGAACCAATTGGTCAGATACAAGTTGTGAGTTTATTTTTTACTAAACTTTGTTAAGACAAAATAAACTTCTTTCGAAGGGGGGGTGTTATGTAACGTAACAGAGTTGAGGTCCCCAACGTTACATAAAAAATTGAATTAACTATGGTCATGGACCATACCCCGAATTAAGGTTGCTCAGTAATCAGTAAATAATGCATCTGAGAAGTACCTCAAGTCAGAAGAGGCAATAATTAATGTTGAATATAAAATACCATACCAACTAATAGTTAATATAATAAATTGTGCTTGTTTTTATACTGTATCATGTTAATGTTCACAGAATATTTATGTTATGTTTTGAGTATGGTAAGAGTGAACTGATGTTGTTTAATAGGAATACTTCATCAATGATTATGTTTGTATTTATGTTAAATTTGTCTTTAGACAATCAAGTATAGTTACCTGTGTTAGGCATTATACTAAGTTTTAAGTATTGTCTAAAATTGAATAATGCTGTTGTTTTAATTAATGTTTGTAAACTTGGCCAGGAGGGCAATCAGTGTTTAAGGTTTGACAAGTAGTTCTGATAATTATATTGTAAACTAATGAAGGGTTCCAAGACGAATTAATTAAGGTAATAAAATAAAAACCAGGAAGTTAAAATTAATGTAAATAACCATTAACCAATAATTAATTGTACAGTAGGTCAGGTAAAAGAAAATTAAGTTAAAAAACCAAACAATGTTATAACGGTTGTAAGAAAACCTATAGGCCTAAATTTCATATTTGTGAAAGGAAATTAATACCTGTTTAAGAAGTCCAGTCCAATGAAACTATAGTAAAACATATACTGTTTATGAAGGAAGGTTAGGTGAGAATTTTAGGTAATTTAGTATTATTCCAAGCATGGAGTATTTTATTGAAAAAGAGTAGTAATATTCTATAATTCTGGCTCTAGGATATCTGATTTCACCCAATGACAGAAAAAAGTGGTTGTTAAGGCAACTGAAATGTACACGAGTTGTTCATATTGAATCATCCGTTCTGATTGTTACAAGCTATTGAGTTGAGATGGGCAGATACATTTAAAAAAATTAATAATAAATTCTGAAGAAAATATGGATCAAAATTAAAAAACCCTCTTTGAAACCTAATTCTATCATAATACTGATGAGTAATAAAACTAAATAGACTTCCAAATTATAACTGAATACATTTAAAAAGAGTTGAAAACCCCTCACCTCATTCACCAGGATAATTCCGCTGGATTCGGTATTAAACCGATTTCTCCTATAACCAGAAGATTAGTTAAGAGAATTAAAGTCCGAAACTAACGGAATTATTGAGAAGACAAGAAGACCTCGTTTTGCAGAGTTAACCTTCACTTGCAGAAGAAGCTGGGATACTATTTTCATTCCACCGTGACCGACAACTATCAAGATCATAGGAGAAGAACAGCAGTCAGAAGAATTCCTGAGAGCTTCCCAGTATACTCCACAATCAATTTTATTAAGGGCCAGAACACTTTTTACTGGATGAATGTGATTTAAGCTGAGCCTCGTCAACTGTTTACAGACGTCCACGGCCAGTCGGAGTTTCGTCGACTCGGTAAAAAACAACCTATTTTAAATGCACTATATTTAGAGTTAATAATTTTGTTTTGTAATACTTGAGTAACCTTAATTGTGCATTTTACCTGGCCTTACTAATGGTTCCAAGAATCTTACGAACCCTGGGATAAGAACTATTTATTGTTATATTTAATTTGTATGAGTCAAAGTAACTTGATCAATTGACAATCGATATATTTTTGTGTGATCGATTTGATAATATTATTATTTTGGAGATAACGGTGACTGTGAAATAACAGATAAAATTAATAAAGGATCTGTATTGTATGAGATAATGTTTTAAGTTATTGCAGAATAGATACCATATGTAGTGGGTGGAATAATTTACAATAAAAGGTTGATTCAAACCCGATGAACAGCTAACCTAGAAACACGATTATTACAAATAACAGCGCTAAGTGCTTACAGCTGGTGGAACGGGAGATCGCCGAACTAGCGTGTTTTCAGTACAAAATTTGAATAGAATTTCCTAACATCGAGGGACTAGGGTTGACAAGAATACTCAATACACTATATATATCGCTAATATTACCCAACTACTGAATACTAAGTTAAACCTATATCGTAGTACGATTATAAGTTAAAAGAACATAATTATAATTATATTTGTCTAATAATAAATTTTCAGGAGGTTTCATCGGTAACAACCTAATAGATACATTCATTAATGATACATTGATTAAACACAGGTAACAACATTTTAAGTGTTACAAATTGCCACCTTCAACGTGTTGATCGACGTTGATACACGGGAGTCTCATATAAGTAAATAAAACATCGTAACTCGTTTTATATCAAATTGACGACTCCAACGTGGGGCTGAATTAAGAAGTACTCCTTATAACTCGCTGTATATCAAATTGGCGAACCCAACAGTGGGGCTTTCACACATCCTCGAATATAATTAAAAACGCTAGAGATCGCCTAGTTGTTACAAATTGGCGCTCAACGAGTGGGCTTTAGTTAAGTAAAAAATCATATTAATTGTTACTTAACTTGAGCAGGCAACCATTAAGAGGCACAGGAATGCATACGAGAGGTGTTACGAAAAGGATGGAGAAGGAGCAAGAAACAGAAGAAGATAGACAGGAAGAAGAAACAGAGGTAGTTACGGACACCGAAATGGAACAACAGGCGAGTAATAAAGAAGATGCCCAAGGGGACCAACCAGATAAATCTGCCCGAAAGGAAGACATGAGTATGCAGGAGCTGTTGAGGATTATAATGGAAAGCAATAAACAAATAAATGAGGAAAATAAGGAGAACTTTAGGAAACAGGAGGAAACCTTAAAGCAAACCAAGGAGGAAATTAATGAGAGTTTAAGACAAATCAAAGAAGATAATAGACGAACTAATGAGAAATTAGACAGTATTTTAGAAAATAACAAACGAATGTTAGAAAAGCTTGAAACTAAAATAGACAGTATAAACGAAAATTCAAAGAAACAAAACGAAGTTTTGAGTGAGAACTTAATCAAACCAATGAACGAGAAGTTTGACAAGAATAAAGAGAAGACTAATGAGGATAAAAAAGACAAAAGTGTATTGTTATCTGAAAGGAAACCTATCAGAAACAATGAAATGAAAACAAAGAAAATAAGGCAAACACGTCAAAGGAAATTAATGAATACACGGGAAGGATTGGAGATGATTAAAAGGGGATTGGTTCAGCTACATAATATACCAATTACGGAAAACAGAGAAGTAAGGCAAGTGAGAAACTTTAAACGAACCACACTTGAATTCCCAGATGGACTAGAAGGACCAAAAAGGCCAAAACTAACCGAGGAGCATGGAGGACTTATGGAATTTATGTATGAACCATTAGAACAATTAAGAAACAGTACAGAAGAACCAGTTCGAAAGGCGATGGTGAACTTGAACATAAATGACAATTTTATAGCGACAAGATGCAAGAACTGCATAATAATGAGATACGTCACAAGGACAGAAATAACTCTATACACTAGAGAAATCCGAACAATCAGTACAGAGGAAATAATGGACCACGGTTAAACAGATTCCAAACAGAATATAAAGAAAAGGGACGGATTTTATGAATACAGGATCAAGCAAATCCAAGGAAAATAATGAAGAAACAATAAAACAACAAAATTCAAAAAATAAGTAAGAACACCTTACTATATAATTCAGAAGAAATTACTTTAAACTAATATAAAAGAAAAAAAAACAAATATTTAAGAATTATCCGTAAGAAAGCCAATTAATAAATGTCAATAAAATAGCCAAGTATTGGAGAGGAGAAGTGTATAATAGAAGGAAGAATTAAGATGAAGAAATAATATGATCTGAGTTAAAGTACAGTGAATAATCCCTAGAGTATTATTATTATTAATTATTTTATTGAAGGTCACATGATGACTACCTTGCGAGGTTTATTAATGAAGATTGACTGTAGAATATTCCAGCAATCATTTAACTGGGCAGAGATGATGTTCCTCTGATCCCAGAAGGTATGTAACGGACGACGGTATTTGGTAAGCCGATAGAGCACCACCGATTTGATTCCAGTTATAATGTTAGGGAGGTTTAGGAAAATTAAATATTAGAGGGAAACTCACAAATAAATATAGATAAATAAATAAAACCAGATCCAAAATGTATAATTAATAAAGAATGTCACAAGAATGATTATAGAAGTAAGATTTAAACTTGGGAAATAATTGATTTTAAGAAGGAAAGAAGAAATAATAGTAATACAACGGATAATTCTATACGCAAATAATAGGGTGAAAGGTACATACAACCAGTCTGAAATAAAAAAGTATTATGAATAGGAGAACCAATTGGTCAGATACAAGTTGTGAGTTTATTTTTTACTAAACTTTGTTAAGACAAAATAAACTTCTTTCGAAGGGGGGGGTGTTATGTAACGTAACAGAGTTGAGGTCCCCAACGTTACATAAAAAATTGAATTAACTATGGTCAAGGACCATACCCCGAATTAAGGTTGCTCAGTAATCAGTAAATAATGCATCTGAGAAGTACCTCAAGTCAGAAGAGGCAATAATTAATGTTGAATATAAAATACCATACCAACTAATAGTTAATATAATAAATTGTGCTTGTTTTTATACTGTATCATGTTAATGTTCACAGAATATTTATGTTATGTTTTGAGTATGGTAAGAGTGAACTGATGTTGTTTAATAGGAATACTTCATCAATGATTATGTTTGTATTTATGTTAAATTTGTCTTTAGACAATCAAGTATAGTTACCTGTGTTAGGCATTATACTAAGTTTTAAGTATTGTCTAAAATTGAATAATGCTGTTGTTTTAATTAATGTTTGTAAACTTGGCCAGGAGGGCAATCAGTGTTTAAGGTTTGACAAGTAGTTCTGATAATTATATTGTAAACTAATGAAGGGTTCCAAGACGAATTAATTAAGGTAATAAAATAAAAACCAGGAAGTTAAAATTAATGTAAATAACCATTAACCAATAATTAATTGTACAGTAGGTCAGGTAAAAGAAAATTAAGTTAAAAAACCAAACAATGTTATAACGGTTGTAAGAAAACCTATAGGCCTAAATTTCATATTTGTGAAAGGAAATTAATACCTGTTTAAGAAGTCCAGTCCAATGAAACTATAGTAAAACATATACTGTTTATGAAGGAAGGTTAGGTGAGAATTTTAGGTAATTTAGTATTATTCCAAGCATGGAGTATTTTATTGAAAAAGAGTAGTAATATTCTATAATTCTGGCTCTAGGATATCTGATTTCACCCAATGACAGAAAAAAGTGGTTGTTAAGGCAACTGAAATGTACACGAGTTGTTCATATTGAATCATCCGTTCTGATTGTTACAAGCTATTGAGTTGAGATGGGCAGATACATTTAAAAAAATTAATAATAAATTCTGAAGAAAATATGGATCAAAATTAAAAAACCCTCTTTGAAACCTAATTCTATCATAATACTGATGAGTAATAAAACTAAATAGACTTCCAAATTATAACTGAATACATTTAAAAAGAGTTGAAAACCCCTCACCTCATTCACCAGGATAATTCCGCTGGATTCGGTATTAAACCGATTTCTCCTATAACCAGAAGATTAGTTAAGAGAATTAAAGTCCGAAACTAACGGAATTATTGAGAAGACAAGAAGACCTCGTTTTGCAGAGTTAACCTTCACTTGCAGAAGAAGCTGGGATACTATTTTCATTCCACCGTGACCGACAACTATCAAGATCATAGGAGAAGAACAGCAGTCAGAAGAATTCCTGAGAGCTTCCCAGTATACTCCACAATCAATTTTATTAAGGGCCAGAACACTTTTTACTGGATGAATGTGATTTAAGCTGAGCCTCGTCAACTGTTTACAGACGTCCACGGCCAGTCGGAGTTTCGTCGACTCGGTAAAAAACAACCTATTTTAAATGCACTATATTTAGAGTTAATAATTTTGTTTTGTAATACTTGAGTAACCTTAATTGTGCATTTTACCTGGCCTTACTAATGGTTCCAAGAATCTTACGAACCCTGGGATAAGAACTATTTATTGTTATATTTAATTTGTATGAGTCAAAGTAACTTGATCAATTGACAATCGATATATTTTTGTGTGATCGGTTTGATAATATTATTATTTTGGAGATAACGGTGACTGTGAAATAACAGATAAAATTAATAAAGGATCTGTATTGTATGAGATAATGTTTTAAGTTATTGCAGAATAGATACCATATGTAGTGGGTGGAATAATTTACAATAAAAGGTTGATTCAAACCCGATGAACAGCTAACCTAGAAACACGATTATTACAAATAACAGCGCTAAGTGCTTACAGCTGGTGGAACGGGAGATCGCCGAACTAGCGTGTTTTCAGTACAAAATTTGAATAGAATTTCCTAACATCGAGGGACTAGGGTTGACAAGAATACTCAATACACTATATATATCGCTAATATTACCCAACTACTGAATACTAAGTTAAACCTATATCGTAGTACGATTATAAGTTAAAAGAACATAATTATAATTATATTTGTCTAATAATAAATTTTCAGGAGGTTTCATCGGTAACAACCTAATAGATACATTCATTAATGATACATTGATTAAACACAGGTAACAACATTTTAAGTGTTACAAATTGCCACCTTCAACGTGTTGATCGACGTTGATACACGGGAGTCTCATATAAGTAAATAAAACATCGTAACTCGTTTTATATCAAATTGACGACTCCAACGTGGGGCTGAATTAAGAAGTACTCCTTATAACTCGCTGTATATCAAATTGGCGAACCCAACAGTGGGGCTTTCACACATCCTCGAATATAATTAAAAACGCTAGAGATCGCCTAGTTGTTACAAATTGGCGCTCAACGAGTGGGCTTTAGTTAAGTAAAAAATCATATTAATTGTTACTTAACTTGAGCAGGCAACCATTAAGAGGCACAGGAATGCATACGAGAGGTGTTACGAAAAGGATGGAGAAGGAGCAAGAAACAGAAGAAGATAGACAGGAAGAAGAAACAGAGGTAGTTACGGACACCGAAATGGAACAACAGGCGAGTAATAAAGAAGATGCCCAAGGGGACCAACCAGATAAATCTGCCCGAAAGGAAGACATGAGTATGCAGGAGCTGTTGAGGATTATAATGGAAAGCAATAAACAAATAAATGAGGAAAATAAGGAGAACTTTAGGAAACAGGAGGAAACCTTAAAGCAAACCAAGGAGGAAATTAATGAGAGTTTAAGACAAATCAAAGAAGATAATAGACGAACTAATGAGAAATTAGACAGTATTTTAGAAAATAACAAACGAATGTTAGAAAAGCTTGAAACTAAAATAGACAGTATAAACGAAAATTCAAAGAAACAAAACGAAGTTTTGAGTGAGAACTTAATCAAACCAATGAACGAGAAGTTTGACAAGAATAAAGAGAAGACTAATGAGGATAAAAAAGACAAAAGTGTATTGTTATCTGAAAGGAAACCTATCAGAAACAATGAAATGAAAACAAAGAAAATAAGGCAAACACGTCAAAGGAAATTAATGAATACACGGGAAGGATTGGAGATGATTAAAAGGGGATTGGTTCAGCTACATAATATACCAATTACGGAAAACAGAGAAGTAAGGCAAGTGAGAAACTTTAAACGAACCACACTTGAATTCCCAGATGGACTAGAAGGACCAAAAAGGCCAAAACTAACCGAGGAGCATGGAGGACTTATGGAATTTATGTATGAACCATTAGAACAATTAAGAAACAGTACAGAAGAACCAGTTCGAAAGGCGATGGTGAACTTGAACATAAATGACAATTTTATAGCGACAAGATGCAAGAACTGCATAATAATGAGATACGTCACAAGGACAGAAATAACTCTATACACTAGAGAAATCCGAACAATCAGTACAGAGGAAATAATGGACCACGGTTAAACAGATTCCAAACAGAATATAAAGAAAAGGGACGGATTTTATGAATACAGGATCAAGCAAATCCAAGGAAAATAATGAAGAAACAATAAAACAACAAAATTCAAAAAATAAGTAAGAACACCTTACTATATAATTCAGAAGAAATTACTTTAAACTAATATAAAAGAAAAAAAAACAAATATTTAAGAATTATCCGTAAGAAAGCCAATTAATAAATGTCAATAAAATAGCCAAGTATTGGAGAGGAGAAGTGTATAATAGAAGGAAGAATTAAGATGAAGAAATAATATGATCTGAGTTAAAGTACAGTGAATAATCCCTAGAGTATTATTATTATTAATTATTTTATTGAAGGTCACATGATGACTACCTTGCGAGGTTTATTAATGAAGATTGACTGTAGAATATTCCAGCAATCATTTAACTGGGCAGAGATGATGTTCCTCTGATCCCAGAAGGTATGTAACGGACGACGGTATTTGGTAAGCCGATAGAGCACCACCGATTTGATTCCAGTTATAATGTTAGGGAGGTTTAGGAAAATTAAATATTAGAGGGAAACTCACAAATAAATATAGATAAATAAATAAAACCAGATCCAAAATGTATAATTAATAAAGAATGTCACAAGAATGATTATAGAAGTAAGATTTAAACTTGGGAAATAATTGATTTTAAGAAGGAAAGAAGAAATAATAGTAATACAACGGATAATTCTATACGCAAATAATAGGGTGAAAGGTACATACAACCAGTCTGAAATAAAAAAGTATTATGAATAGGAGAACCAATTGGTCAGATACAAGTTGTGAGTTTATTTTTTACTAAACTTTGTTAAGACAAAATAAACTTCTTTCGAAGGGGGGGTGTTATGTAACGTAACAGAGTTGAGGTCCCCAACGTTACATAAAAAATTGAATTAACTATGGTCAAGGACCATACCCCGAATTAAGGTTGCTCAGTAATCAGTAAATAATGCATCTGAGAAGTACCTCAAGTCAGAAGAGGCAATAATTAATGTTGAATATAAAATACCATACCAACTAATAGTTAATATAATAAATTGTGCTTGTTTTTATACTGTATCATGTTAATGTTCACAGAATATTTATGTTATGTTTTGAGTATGGTAAGAGTGAACTGATGTTGTTTAATAGGAATACTTCATCAATGATTATGTTTGTATTTATGTTAAATTTGTCTTTAGACAATCAAGTATAGTTACCTGTGTTAGGCATTATACTAAGTTTTAAGTATTGTCTAAAATTGAATAATGCTGTTGTTTTAATTAATGTTTGTAAACTTGGCCAGGAGGGCAATCAGTGTTTAAGGTTTGACAAGTAGTTCTGATAATTATATTGTAAACTAATGAAGGGTTCCAAGACGAATTAATTAAGGTAATAAAATAAAAACCAGGAAGTTAAAATTAATGTAAATAACCATTAACCAATAATTAATTGTACAGTAGGTCAGGTAAAAGAAAATTAAGTTAAAAAACCAAACAATGTTATAACGGTTGTAAGAAAACCTATAGGCCTAAATTTCATATTTGTGAAAGGAAATTAATACCTGTTTAAGAAGTCCAGTCCAATGAAACTATAGTAAAACATATACTGTTTATGAAGGAAGGTTAGGTGAGAATTTTAGGTAATTTAGTATTATTCCAAGCATGGAGTATTTTATTGAAAAAGAGTAGTAATATTCTATAATTCTGGCTCTAGGATATCTGATTTCACCCAATGACAGAAAAAAGTGGTTGTTAAGGCAACTGAAATGTACACGAGTTGTTCATATTGAATCATCCGTTCTGATTGTTACAAGCTATTGAGTTGAGATGGGCAGATACATTTAAAAAAATTAATAATAAATTCTGAAGAAAATATGGATCAAAATTAAAAAACCCTCTTTGAAACCTAATTCTATCATAATACTGATGAGTAATAAAACTAAATAGACTTCCAAATTATAACTGAATACATTTAAAAAGAGTTGAAAACCCCTCACCTCATTCACCAGGATAATTCCGCTGGATTCGGTATTAAACCGATTTCTCCTATAACCAGAAGATTAGTTAAGAGAATTAAAGTCCGAAACTAACGGAATTATTGAGAAGACAAGAAGACCTCGTTTTGCAGAGTTAACCTTCACTTGCAGAAGAAGCTGGGATACTATTTTCATTCCACCGTGACCGACAACTATCAAGATCATAGGAGAAGAACAGCAGTCAGAAGAATTCCTGAGAGCTTCCCAGTATACTCCACAATCAATTTTATTAAGGGCCAGAACACTTTTTACTGGATGAATGTGATTTAAGCTGAGCCTCGTCAACTGTTTACAGACGTCCACGGCCAGTCGGAGTTTCGTCGACTCGGTAAAAAACAACCTATTTTAAATGCACTATATTTAGAGTTAATAATTTTGTTTTGTAATACTTGAGTAACCTTAATTGTGCATTTTACCTGGCCTTACTAATGGTTCCAAGAATCTTACGAACCCTGGGATAAGAACTATTTATTGTTATATTTAATTTGTATGAGTCAAAGTAACTTGATCAATTGACAATCGATATATTTTTGTGTGATCGATTTGATAATATTATTATTTTGGAGATAACGGTGACTGTGAAATAACAGATAAAATTAATAAAGGATCTGTATTGTATGAGATAATGTTTTAAGTTATTGCAGAATAGATACCATATGTAGTGGGTGGAATAATTTACAATAAAAGGTTGATTCAAACCCGATGAACAGCTAACCTAGAAACACGATTATTACAAATAACAGCGCTAAGTGCTTACAGCTGGTGGAACGGGAGATCGCCGAACTAGCGTGTTTTCAGTACAAAATTTGAATAGAATTTCCTAACATCGAGGGACTAGGGTTGACAAGAATACTCAATACACTATATATATCGCTAATATTACCCAACTACTGAATACTAAGTTAAACCTATATCGTAGTACGATTATAAGTTAAAAGAACATAATTATAATTATATTTGTCTAATAATAAATTTTCAGGAGGTTTCATCGGTAACAACCTAATAGATACATTCATTAATGATACATTGATTAAACACGGTAACAACATTTTAAGTGTTACAAATTGCCACCTTCAACGTGTTGATCGACGTTGATACACGGGAGTCTCATATAAGTAAATAAAACATCGTAACTCGTTTTATATCAAATTGACGACTCCAACGTGGGGCTGAATTAAGAAGTACTCCTTATAACTCGCTGTATATCAAATTGGCGAACCCAACAGTGGGGCTTTCACACATCCTCGAATATAATTAAAAACGCTAGAGATCGCCTAGTTGTTACAAATTGGCGCTCAACGAGTGGGCTTTAGTTAAGTAAAAAATCATATTAATTGTTACTTAACTTGAGCAGGCAACCATTAAGAGGCACAGGAATGCATACGAGAGGTGTTACGAAAAGGATGGAGAAGGAGCAAGAAACAGAAGAAGATAGACAGGAAGAAGAAACAGAGGTAGTTACGGACACCGAAATGGAACAACAGGCGAGTAATAAAGAAGATGCCCAAGGGGACCAACCAGATAAATCTGCCCGAAAGGAAGACATGAGTATGCAGGAGCTGTTGAGGATTATAATGGAAAGCAATAAACAAATAAATGAGGAAAATAAGGAGAACTTTAGGAAACAGGAGGAAACCTTAAAGCAAACCAAGGAGGAAATTAATGAGAGTTTAAGACAAATCAAAGAAGATAATAGACGAACTAATGAGAAATTAGACAGTATTTTAGAAAATAACAAACGAATGTTAGAAAAGCTTGAAACTAAAATAGACAGTATAAACGAAAATTCAAAGAAACAAAACGAAGTTTTGAGTGAGAACTTAATCAAACCAATGAACGAGAAGTTTGACAAGAATAAAGAGAAGACTAATGAGGATAAAAAAGACAAAAGTGTATTGTTATCTGAAAGGAAACCTATCAGAAACAATGAAATGAAAACAAAGAAAATAAGGCAAACACGTCAAAGGAAATTAATGAATACACGGGAAGGATTGGAGATGATTAAAAGGGGATTGGTTCAGCTACATAATATACCAATTACGGAAAACAGAGAAGTAAGGCAAGTGAGAAACTTTAAACGAACCACACTTGAATTCCCAGATGGACTAGAAGGACCAAAAAGGCCAAAACTAACCGAGGAGCATGGAGGACTTATGGAATTTATGTATGAACCATTAGAACAATTAAGAAACAGTACAGAAGAACCAGTTCGAAAGGCGATGGTGAACTTGAACATAAATGACAATTTTATAGCGACAAGATGCAAGAACTGCATAATAATGAGATACGTCACAAGGACAGAAATAACTCTATACACTAGAGAAATCCGAACAATCAGTACAGAGGAAATAATGGACCACGGTTAAACAGATTCCAAACAGAATATAAAGAAAAGGGACGGATTTTATGAATACAGGATCAAGCAAATCCAAGGAAAATAATGAAGAAACAATAAAACAACAAAATTCAAAAAATAAGTAAGAACACCTTACTATATAATTCAGAAGAAATTACTTTAAACTAATATAAAAGAAAAAAAAACAAATATTTAAGAATTATCCGTAAGAAAGCCAATTAATAAATGTCAATAAAATAGCCAAGTATTGGAGAGGAGAAGTGTATAATAGAAGGAAGAATTAAGATGAAGAAATAATATGATCTGAGTTAAAGTACAGTGAATAATCCCTAGAGTATTATTATTATTAATTATTTTATTGAAGGTCACATGATGACTACCTTGCGAGGTTTATTAATGAAGATTGACTGTAGAATATTCCAGCAATCATTTAACTGGGCAGAGATGATGTTCCTCTGATCCCAGAAGGTATGTAACGGACGACGGTATTTGGTAAGCCGATAGAGCACCACCGATTTGATTCCAGTTATAATGTTAGGGAGGTTTAGGAAAATTAAATATTAGAGGGAAACTCACAAATAAATATAGATAAATAAATAAAACCAGATCCAAAATGTATAATTAATAAAGAATGTCACAAGAATGATTATAGAAGTAAGATTTAAACTTGGGAAATAATTGATTTTAAGAAGGAAAGAAGAAATAATAGTAATACAACGGATAATTCTATACGCAAATAATAGGGTGAAAGGTACATACAACCAGTCTGAAATAAAAAAGTATTATGAATAGGAGAACCAATTGGTCAGATACAAGTTGTGAGTTTATTTTTTACTAAACTTTGTTAAGACAAAATAAACTTCTTTCGAAGGGGGGGTGTTATGTAACGTAACAGAGTTGAGGTCCCCAACGTTACATAAAAAATTGAATTAACTATGGTCAAGGACCATACCCCGAATTAAGGTTGCTCAGTAATCAGTAAATAATGCATCTGAGAAGTACCTCAAGTCAGAAGAGGCAATAATTAATGTTGAATATAAAATACCATACCAACTAATAGTTAATATAATAAATTGTGCTTGTTTTTATACTGTATCATGTTAATGTTCACAGAATATTTATGTTATGTTTTGAGTATGGTAAGAGTGAACTGATGTTGTTTAATAGGAATACTTCATCAATGATTATGTTTGTATTTATGTTAAATTTGTCTTTAGACAATCAAGTATAGTTACCTGTGTTAGGCATTATACTAAGTTTTAAGTATTGTCTAAAATTGAATAATGCTGTTGTTTTAATTAATGTTTGTAAACTTGGCCAGGAGGGCAATCAGTGTTTAAGGTTTGACAAGTAGTTCTGATAATTATATTGTAAACTAATGAAGGGTTCCAAGACGAATTAATTAAGGTAATAAAATAAAAACCAGGAAGTTAAAATTAATGTAAATAACCATTAACCAATAATTAATTGTACAGTAGGTCAGGTAAAAGAAAATTAAGTTAAAAAACCAAACAATGTTATAACGGTTGTAAGAAAACCTATAGGCCTAAATTTCATATTTGTGAAAGGAAATTAATACCTGTTTAAGAAGTCCAGTCCAATGAAACTATAGTAAAACATATACTGTTTATGAAGGAAGGTTAGGTGAGAATTTTAGGTAATTTAGTATTATTCCAAGCATGGAGTATTTTATTGAAAAAGAGTAGTAATATTCTATAATTCTGGCTCTAGGATATCTGATTTCACCCAATGACAGAAAAAAGTGGTTGTTAAGGCAACTGAAATGTACACGAGTTGTTCATATTGAATCATCCGTTCTGATTGTTACAAGCTATTGAGTTGAGATGGGCAGATACATTTAAAAAAATTAATAATAAATTCTGAAGAAAATATGGATCAAAATTAAAAAACCCTCTTTGAAACCTAATTCTATCATAATACTGATGAGTAATAAAACTAAATAGACTTCCAAATTATAACTGAATACATTTAAAAAGAGTTGAAAACCCCTCACCTCATTCACCAGGATAATTCCGCTGGATTCGGTATTAAACCGATTTCTCCTATAACCAGAAGATTAGTTAAGAGAATTAAAGTCCGAAACTAACGGAATTATTGAGAAGACAAGAAGACCTCGTTTTGCAGAGTTAACCTTCACTTGCAGAAGAAGCTGGGATACTATTTTCATTCCACCGTGACCGACAACTATCAAGATCATAGGAGAAGAACAGCAGTCAGAAGAATTCCTGAGAGCTTCCCAGTATACTCCACAATCAATTTTATTAAGGGCCAGAACACTTTTTACTGGATGAATGTGATTTAAGCTGAGCCTCGTCAACTGTTTACAGACGTCCACGGCCAGTCGGAGTTTCGTCGACTCGGTAAAAAACAACCTATTTTAAATGCACTATATTTAGAGTTAATAATTTTGTTTTGTAATACTTGAGTAACCTTAATTGTGCATTTTACCTGGCCTTACTAATGGTTCCAAGAATCTTACGAACCCTGGGATAAGAACTATTTATTGTTATATTTAATTTGTATGAGTCAAAGTAACTTGATCAATTGACAATCGATATATTTTTGTGTGATCGATTTGATAATATTATTATTTTGGAGATAACGGTGACTGTGAAATAACAGATAAAATTAATAAAGGATCTGTATTGTATGAGATAATGTTTTAAGTTATTGCAGAATAGATACCATATGTAGTGGGTGGAATAATTTACAATAAAAGGTTGATTCAAACCCGATGAACAGCTAACCTAGAAACACGATTATTACAAATAACAGCGCTAAGTGCTTACAGCTGGTGGAACGGGAGATCGCCGAACTAGCGTGTTTTCAGTACAAAATTTGAATAGAATTTCCTAACATCGAGGGACTAGGGTTGACAAGAATACTCAATACACTATATATATCGCTAATATTACCCAACTACTGAATACTAAGTTAAACCTATATCGTAGTACGATTATAAGTTAAAAGAACATAATTATAATTATATTTGTCTAATAATAAATTTTCAGGAGGTTTCATCGGTAACAACCTAATAGATACATTCATTAATGATACATTGATTAAACACAGGTAACAACATTTTAAGTGTTACAAATTGCCACCTTCAACGTGTTGATCGACGTTGATACACGGGAGTCTCATATAAGTAAATAAAACATCGTAACTCGTTTTATATCAAATTGACGACTCCAACGTGGGGCTGAATTAAGAAGTACTCCTTATAACTCGCTGTATATCAAATTGGCGAACCCAACAGTGGGGCTTTCACACATCCTCGAATATAATTAAAAACGCTAGAGATCGCCTAGTTGTTACAAATTGGCGCTCAACGAGTGGGCTTTAGTTAAGTAAAAAATCATATTAATTGTTACTTAACTTGAGCAGGCAACCATTAAGAGGCACAGGAATGCATACGAGAGGTGTTACGAAAAGGATGGAGAAGGAGCAAGAAACAGAAGAAGATAGACAGGAAGAAGAAACAGAGGTAGTTACGGACACCGAAATGGAACAACAGGCGAGTAATAAAGAAGATGCCCAAGGGGACCAACCAGATAAATCTGCCCGAAAGGAAGACATGAGTATGCAGGAGCTGTTGAGGATTATAATGGAAAGCAATAAACAAATAAATGAGGAAAATAAGGAGAACTTTAGGAAACAGGAGGAAACCTTAAAGCAAACCAAGGAGGAAATTAATGAGAGTTTAAGACAAATCAAAGAAGATAATAGACGAACTAATGAGAAATTAGACAGTATTTTAGAAAATAACAAACGAATGTTAGAAAAGCTTGAAACTAAAATAGACAGTATAAACGAAAATTCAAAGAAACAAAACGAAGTTTTGAGTGAGAACTTAATCAAACCAATGAACGAGAAGTTTGACAAGAATAAAGAGAAGACTAATGAGGATAAAAAAGACAAAAGTGTATTGTTATCTGAAAGGAAACCTATCAGAAACAATGAAATGAAAACAAAGAAAATAAGGCAAACACGTCAAAGGAAATTAATGAATACACGGGAAGGATTGGAGATGATTAAAAGGGGATTGGTTCAGCTACATAATATACCAATTACGGAAAACAGAGAAGTAAGGCAAGTGAGAAACTTTAAACGAACCACACTTGAATTCCCAGATGGACTAGAAGGACCAAAAAGGCCAAAACTAACCGAGGAGCATGGAGGACTTATGGAATTTATGTATGAACCATTAGAACAATTAAGAAACAGTACAGAAGAACCAGTTCGAAAGGCGATGGTGAACTTGAACATAAATGACAATTTTATAGCGACAAGATGCAAGAACTGCATAATAATGAGATACGTCACAAGGACAGAAATAACTCTATACACTAGAGAAATCCGAACAATCAGTACAGAGGAAATAATGGACCACGGTTAAACAGATTCCAAACAGAATATAAGGAAAAGGGACGGATTTTATGAATACAGGATCAAGCAAATCCAAGGAAAATAATGAAGAAACAATAAAACAACAAAATTCAAAAAATAAGTAAGAACACCTTACTATATAATTCAGAAGAAATTACTTTAAACTAATATAAAAGAAAAAAAAACAAATATTTAAGAATTATCCGTAAGAAAGCCAATTAATAAATGTCAATAAAATAGCCAAGTATTGGAGAGGAGAAGTGTATAATAGAAGGAAGAATTAATATGAAGAAATAATATGATCTGAGTTAAAGTACAGTGAATAATCCCTAGAGTATTATTATTATTAATTATTTTATTGAAGGTCACATGATGACTACCTTGCGAGGTTTATTAATGAAGATTGACTGTAGAATATTCCAGCAATCATTTAACTGGGCAGAGATGATGTTCCTCTGATCCCAGAAGGTATGTAACGGACGACGGTATTTGGTAAGCCGATAGAGCACCACCGATTTGATTCCAGTTATAATGTTAGGGAGGTTTAGGAAAATTAAATATTAGAGGGAAACTCACAAATAAATATAGATAAATAAATAAAACCAGATCCAAAATGCATAATTAATAAAGAATGTCACAAGAATGATTATAGAAGTAAGATTTAAACTTGGGAAATAATTGATTTTAAGAAGGAAAGAAGAAATAATAGTAATACAACGGATAATTCTATACGCAAATAATAGGGTGAAAGGTACATACAACCAGTCTGAAATAAAAAAGTATTATGAATAGGAGAACCAATTGGTCAGATACAAGTTGTGAGTTTATTTTTTACTAAACTTTGTTAAGACAAAATAAACTTCTTTCGAAGGGGGGGTGTTATGTAACGTAACAGAGTTGAGGTCCCCAACGTTACATAAAAAATTGAATTATCTATGGTCAAGGACCATACCCCGAATTAAGGTTGCTCAGTAATCAGTAAATAATGCATCTGAGAAGTACCTCAAGTCAGAAGAGGCAATAATTAATGTTGAATATAAAATACCATACCAACTAATAGTTAATATAATAAATTGTGCTTGTTTTTATACTGTATCATGTTAATGTTCACAGAATATTTATGTTATGTTTTGAGTATGGTAAGAGTGAACTGATGTTGTTTAATAGGAATACTTCATCAATGATTATGTTTGTATTTATGTTAAATTTGTCTTTAGACAATCAAGTATAGTTACCTGTGTTAGGCATTATACTAAGTTTTAAGTATTGTCTAAAATTGAATAATGCTGTTGTTTTAATTAATGTTTGTAAACTTGGCCAGGAGGGCAATCAGTGTTTAAGGTTTGACAAGTAGTTCTGATAATTATATTGTAAACTAATGAAGGGTTCCAAGACGAATTAATTAAGGTAATAAAATAAAAACCAGGAAGTTAAAATTAATGTAAATAACCATTAACCAATAATTAATTGTACAGTAGGTCAGGTAAAAGAAAATTAAGTTAAAAAACCAAACAATGTTATAACGGTTGTAAGAAAACCTATAGGCCTAAATTTCATATTTGTGAAAGGAAATTAATACCTGTTTAAGAAGTCCAGTCCAATGAAACTATAGTAAAACATATACTGTTTATGAAGGAAGGTTAGGTGAGAATTTTAGGTAATTTAGTATTATTCCAAGCATGGAGTATTTTATTGAAAAAGAGTAGTAATATTCTATAATTCTGGCTCTAGGATATCTGATTTCACCCAATGACAGAAAAAAGTGGTTGTTAAGGCAACTGAAATGTACACGAGTTGTTCATATTGAATCATCCGTTCTGATTGTTACAAGCTATTGAGTTGAGATGGGCAGATACATTTAAAAAAATTAATAATAAATTCTGAAGAAAATATGGATCAAAATTAAAAAACCCTCTTTGAAACCTAATTCTATCATAATACTGATGAGTAATAAAACTAAATAGACTTCCAAATTATAACTGAATACATTTAAAAAGAGTTGAAAACCCCTCACCTCATTCACCAGGATAATTCCGCTGGATTCGGTATTAAACCGATTTCTCCTATAACCAGAAGATTAGTTAAGAGAATTAAAGTCCGAAACTAACGGAATTATTGAGAAGACAAGAAGACCTCGTTTTGCAGAGTTAACCTTCACTTGCAGAAGAAGCTGGGATACTATTTTCATTCCACCGTGACCGACAACTATCAAGATCATAGGAGAAGAACAGCAGTCAGAAGAATTCCTGAGAGCTTCCCAGTATACTCCACAATCAATTTTATTAAGGGCCAGAACACTTTTTACTGGATGAATGTGATTTAAGCTGAGCCTCGTCAACTGTTTACAGACGTCCACGGCCAGTCGGAGTTTCGTCGACTCGGTAAAAAACAACCTATTTTAAATGCACTATATTTAGAGTTAATAATTTTGTTTTGTAATACTTGAGTAACCTTAATTGTGCATTTTACCTGGCCTTACTAATGGTTCCAAGAATCTTACGAACCCTGGGATAAGAACTATTTATTGTTATATTTAATTTGTATGAGTCAAAGTAACTTGATCAATTGACAATCGATATATTTTTGTGTGATCGATTTGATAATATTATTATTTTGGAGATAACGGTGACTGTGAAATAACAGATAAAATTAATAAAGGATCTGTATTGTATGAGATAATGTTTTAAGTTATTGCAGAATAGATACCATATGTAGTGGGTGGAATAATTTACAATAAAAGGTTGATTCAAACCCGATGAACAGCTAACCTAGAAACACGATTATTACAAATAACAGCGCTAAGTGCTTACAGCTGGTGGAACGGGAGATCGCCGAACTAGCGTGTTTTCAGTACAAAATTTGAATAGAATTTCCTAACATCGAGGGACTAGGGTTGACAAGAATACTCAATACACTATATATATCGCTAATATTACCCAACTACTGAATACTAAGTTAAACCTATATCGTAGTACGATTATAAGTTAAAAGAACATAATTATAATTATATTTGTCTAATAATAAATTTTCAGGAGGTTTCATCGGTAACAACCTAATAGATACATTCATTAATGATACATTGATTAAACACAGGTAACAACATTTTAAGTGTTACAAATTGCCACCTTCAACGTGTTGATCGACGTTGATACACGGGAGTCTCATATAAGTAAATAAAACATCGTAACTCGTTTTATATCAAATTGACGACTCCAACATGGGGCTGAATTAAGAAGTACTCCTTATAACTCGCTGTATATCAAATTGGCGAACCCAACAGTGGGGCTTTCACACATCCTCGAATATAATTAAAAACGCTAGAGATCGCCTAGTTGTTACAAATTGGCGCTCAACGAGTGGGCTTTAGTTAAGTAAAAAATCATATTAATTGTTACTTAACTTGAGCAGGCAACCATTAAGAGGCACAGGAATGCATACGAGAGGTGTTACGAAAAGGATGGAGAAGGAGCAAGAAACAGAAGAAGATAGACAGGAAGAAGAAACAGAGGTAGTTACGGACACCGAAATGGAACAACAGGCGAGTAATAAAGAAGATGCCCAAGGGGACCAACCAGATAAATCTGCCCGAAAGGAAGACATGAGTATGCAGGAGCTGTTGAGGATTATAATGGAAAGCAATAAACAAATAAATGAGGAAAATAAGGAGAACTTTAGGAAACAGGAGGAAACCTTAAAGCAAACCAAGGAGGAAATTAATGAGAGTTTAAGACAAATCAAAGAAGATAATAGACGAACTAATGAGAAATTAGACAGTATTTTAGAAAATAACAAACGAATGTTAGAAAAGCTTGAAACTAAAATAGACAGTATAAACGAAAATTCAAAGAAACAAAACGAAGTTTTGAGTGAGAACTTAATCAAACCAATGAACGAGAAGTTTGACAAGAATAAAGAGAAGACTAATGAGGATAAAAAAGACAAAAGTGTATTGTTATCTGAAAGGAAACCTATCAGAAACAATGAAATGAAAACAAAGAAAATAAGGCAAACACGTCAAAGGAAATTAATGAATACACGGGAAGGATTGGAGATGATTAAAAGGGGATTGGTTCAGCTACATAATATACCAATTACGGAAAACAGAGAAGTAAGGCAAGTGAGAAACTTTAAACGAACCACACTTGAATTCCCAGATGGACTAGAAGGACCAAACAGGCCAAAACTAACCGAGGAGCATGGAGGACTTATGGAATTTATGTATGAACCATTAGAACAATTAAGAAACAGTACAGAAGAACCAGTTCGAAAGGCGATGGTGAACTTGAACATAAATGACAATTTTATAGCGACAAGATGCAAGAACTGCATAATAATGAGATACGTCACAAGGACAGAAATAACTCTATACACTAGAGAAATCCGAACAATCAGTACAGAGGAAATAATGGACCACGGTTAAACAGATTCCAAACAGAATATAAGGAAAAGGGACGGATTTTATGAATACAGGATCAAGCAAATCCAAGGAAAATAATGAAGAAACAATAAAACAACAAAATTCAAAAAATAAGTAAGAACACCTTACTATATAATTCAGAAGAAATTACTTTAAACTAATATAAAAGAAAAAAAAACAAATATTTAAGAATTATCCGTAAGAAAGCCAATTAATAAATGTCAATAAAATAGCCAAGTATTGGAGAGGAGAAGTGTATAATAGAAGGAAGAATTAATATGAAGAAATAATATGATCTGAGTTAAAGTACAGTGAATAATCCCTAGAGTATTATTATTATTAATTATTTTATTGAAGGTCACATGATGACTACCTTGCGAGGTTTATTAATGAAGATTGACTGTAGAATATTCCAGCAATCATTTAACTGGGCAGAGATGATGTTCCTCTGATCCCAGAAGGTATGTAACGGACGACGGTATTTGGTAAGCCGATAGAGCACCACCGATTTGATTCCAGTTATAATGTTAGGGAGGTTTAGGAAAATTAAATATTAGAGGGAAACTCACAAATAAATATAGATAAATAAATAAAACCAGATCCAAAATGCATAATTAATAAAGAATGTCACAAGAATGATTATAGAAGTAAGATTTAAACTTGGGAAATAATTGATTTTAAGAAGGAAAGAAGAAATAATAGTAATACAACGGATAATTCTATACGCAAATAATAGGGTGAAAGGTACATACAACCAGTCTGAAATAAAAAAGTATTATGAATAGGAGAACCAATTGGTCAGATACAAGTTGTGAGTTTATTTTGTACTAAACTTTGTTAAGACAAAATAAACTTCTTTCGAAGGGGGGGTGTTATGTAACGTAACAGAGTTGAGGTCCCCAACGTTACATAAAAAATTGAATTAACTATGGTCAAGGACCATACCCCGAATTAAGGTTGCTCAGTAATCAGTAAATAATGCATCTGAGAAGTACCTCAAGTCAGAAGAGGCAATAATTAATGTTGAATATAAAATACCATACCAACTAATAGTTAATATAATAAATTGTGCTTGTTTTTATACTGTATCATGTTAATGTTCACAGAATATTTATGTTATGTTTTGAGTATGGTAAGAGTGAACTGATGTTGTTTAATAGGAATACTTCATCAATGATTATGTTTGTATTTATGTTAAATTTGTCTTTAGACAATCAAGTATAGTTACCTGTGTTAGGCATTATACTAAGTTTTAAGTATTGTCTAAAATTGAATAATGCTGTTGTTTTAATTAATGTTTGTAAACTTGGCCAGGAGGGCAATCAGTGTTTAAGGTTTGACAAGTAGTTCTGATAATTATATTGTAAACTAATGAAGGGTTCCAAGACGAATTAATTAAGGTAATAAAATAAAAACCAGGAAGTTAAAATTAATGTAAATAACCATTAACCAATAATTAATTGTACAGTAGGTCAGGTAAAAGAAAATTAAGTTAAAAAACCAAACAATGTTATAACGGTTGTAAGAAAACCTATAGGCCTAAATTTCATATTTGTGAAAGGAAATTAATACCTGTTTAAGAAGTCCAGTCCAATGAAACTATAGTAAAACATATACTGTTTATGAAGGAAGGTTAGGTGAGAATTTTAGGTAATTTAGTATTATTCCAAGCATGGAGTATTTTATTGAAAAAGAGTAGTAATATTCTATAATTCTGGCTCTAGGATATCTGATTTCACCCAATGACAGAAAAAAGTGGTTGTTAAGGCAACTGAAATGTACACGAGTTGTTCATATTGAATCATCCGTTCTGATTGTTACAAGCTATTGAGTTGAGATGGGCAGATACATTTAAAAAAATTAATAATAAATTCTGAAGAAAATATGGATCAAAATTAAAAAACCCTCTTTGAAACCTAATTCTATCATAATACTGATGAGTAATAAAACTAAATAGACTTCCAAATTATAACTGAATACATTTAAAAAGAGTTGAAAACCCCTCACCTCATTCACCAGGATAATTCCGCTGGATTCGGTATTAAACCGATTTCTCCTATAACCAGAAGATTAGTTAAGAGAATTAAAGTCCGAAACTAACGGAATTATTGAGAAGACAAGAAGACCTCGTTTTGCAGAGTTAACCTTCACTTGCAGAAGAAGCTGGGATACTATTTTCATTCCACCGTGACCGACAACTATCAAGATCATAGGAGAAGAACAGCAGTCAGAAGAATTCCTGAGAGCTTCCCAGTATACTCCACAATCAATTTTATTAAGGGCCAGAACACTTTTTACTGGATGAATGTGATTTAAGCTGAGCCTCGTCAACTGTTTACAGACGTCCACGGCCAGTCGGAGTTTCGTCGACTCGGTAAAAAACAACCTATTTTAAATGCACTATATTTAGAGTTAATAATTTTGTTTTGTAATACTTGAGTAACCTTAATTGTGCATTTTACCTGGCCTTACTAATGGTTCCAAGAATCTTACGAACCCTGGGATAAGAACTATTTATTGTTATATTTAATTTGTATGAGTCAAAGTAACTTGATCAATTGACAATCGATATATTTTTGTGTGATCGATTTGATAATATTATTATTTTGGAGATAACGGTGACTGTGAAATAACAGATAAAATTAATAAAGGATCTGTATTGTATGAGATAATGTTTTAAGTTATTGCAGAATAGATACCATATGTAGTGGGTGGAATAATTTACAATAAAAGGTTGATTCAAACCCGATGAACAGCTAACCTAGAAACACGATTATTACAAATAACAGCGCTAAGTGCTTACAGCTGGTGGAACGGGAGATCGCCGAACTAGCGTGTTTTCAGTACAAAATTTGAATAGAATTTCCTAACATCGAGGGACTAGGGTTGACAAGAATACTCAATACACTATATATATCGCTAATATTACCCAACTACTGAATACTAAGTTAAACCTATATCGTAGTACGATTATAAGTTAAAAGAACATAATTATAATTATATTTGTCTAATAATAAATTTTCAGGAGGTTTCATCGGTAACAACCTAATAGATACATTCATTAATGATACATTGATTAAACACAGGTAACAACATTTTAAGTGTTACAAATTGCCACCTTCAACGTGTTGATCGACGTTGATACACGGGAGTCTCATATAAGTAAATAAAACATCGTAACTCGTTTTATATCAAATTGACGACTCCAACGTGGGGCTGAATTAAGAAGTACTCCTTATAACTCGCTGTATATCAAATTGGCGAACCCAACAGTGGGGCTTTCACACATCCTCGAATATAATTAAAAACGCTAGAGATCGCCTAGTTGTTACAAATTGGCGCTCAACGAGTGGGCTTTAGTTAAGTAAAAAATCATATTAATTGTTACTTAACTTGAGCAGGCAACCATTAAGAGGCACAGGAATGCATACGAGAGGTGTTACGAAAAGGATGGAGAAGGAGCAAGAAACAGAAGAAGATAGACAGGAAGAAGAAACAGAGGTAGTTACGGACACCGAAATGGAACAACAGGCGAGTAATAAAGAAGATGCCCAAGGGGACCAACCAGATAAATCTGCCCGAAAGGAAGACATGAGTATGCAGGAGCTGTTGAGGATTATAATGGAAAGCAATAAACAAATAAATGAGGAAAATAAGGAGAACTTTAGGAAACAGGAGGAAACCTTAAAGCAAACCAAGGAGGAAATTAATGAGAGTTTAAGACAAATCAAAGAAGATAATAGACGAACTAATGAGAAATTAGACAGTATTTTAGAAAATAACAAACGAATGTTAGAAAAGCTTGAAACTAAAATAGACAGTATAAACGAAAATTCAAAGAAACAAAACGAAGTTTTGAGTGAGAACTTAATCAAACCAATGAACGAGAAGTTTGACAAGAATAAAGAGAAGACTAATGAGGATAAAAAAGACAAAAGTGTATTGTTATCTGAAAGGAAACCTATCAGAAACAATGAAATGAAAACAAAGAAAATAAGGCAAACACGTCAAAGGAAATTAATGAATACACGGGAAGGATTGGAGATGATTAAAAGGGGATTGGTTCAGCTACATAATATACCAATTACGGAAAACAGAGAAGTAAGGCAAGTGAGAAACTTTAAACGAACCACACTTGAATTCCCAGATGGACTAGAAGGACCAAAAAGGCCAAAACTAACCGAGGAGCATGGAGGACTTATGGAATTTATGTATGAACCATTAGAACAATTAAGAAACAGTACAGAAGAACCAGTTCGAAAGGCGATGGTGAACTTGAACATAAATGACAATTTTATAGCGACAAGATGCAAGAACTGCATAATAATGAGATACGTCACAAGGACAGAAATAACTCTATACACTAGAGAAATCCGAACAATCAGTACAGAGGAAATAATGGACCACGGTTAAACAGATTCCAAACAGAATATAAGGAAAAGGGACGGATTTTATGAATACAGGATCAAGCAAATCCAAGGAAAATAATGAAGAAACAATAAAACAACAAAATTCAAAAAATAAGTAAGAACACCTTACTATATAATTCAGAAGAAATTACTTTAAACTAATATAAAAGAAAAAAAAACAAATATTTAAGAATTATCCGTAAGAAAGCCAATTAATAAATGTCAATAAAATAGCCAAGTATTGGAGAGGAGAAGTGTATAATAGAAGGAAGAATTAATATGAAGAAATAATATGATCTGAGTTAAAGTACAGTGAATAATCCCTAGAGTATTATTATTATTAATTATTTTATTGAAGGTCACATGATGACTACCTTGCGAGGTTTATTAATGAAGATTGACTGTAGAATATTCCAGCAATCATTTAACTGGGCAGAGATGATGTTCCTCTGATCCCAGAAGGTATGTAACGGACGACGGTATTTGGTAAGCCGATAGAGCACCACCGATTTGATTCCAGTTATAATGTTAGGGAGGTTTAGGAAAATTAAATATTAGAGGGAAACTCACAAATAAATATAGATAAATAAATAAAACCAGATCCAAAATGCATAATTAATAAAGAATGTCACAAGAATGATTATAGAAGTAAGATTTAAACTTGGGAAATAATTGATTTTAAGAAGGAAAGAAGAAATAATAGTAATACAACGGATAATTCTATACGCAAATAATAGGGTGAAAGGTACATACAACCAGTCTGAAATAAAAAAGTATTATGAATAGGAGAACCAATTGGTCAGATACAAGTTGTGAGTTTATTTTTTACTAAACTTTGTTAAGACAAAATAAACTTCTTTCGAAGGGGGGGTGTTATGTAACGTAACAGAGTTGAGGTCCCCAACGTTACATAAAAAATTGAATTAACTATGGTCAAGGACCATACCCCGAATTAAGGTTGCTCAGTAATCAGTAAATAATGCATCTGAGAAGTACCTCAAGTCAGAAGAGGCAATAATTAATGTTGAATATAAAATACCATACCAACTAATAGTTAATATAATAAATTGTGCTTGTTTTTATACTGTATCATGTTAATGTTCACAGAATATTTATGTTATGTTTTGAGTATGGTAAGAGTGAACTGATGTTGTTTAATAGGAATACTTCATCAATGATTATGTTTGTATTTATGTTAAATTTGTCTTTAGACAATCAAGTATAGTTACCTGTGTTAGGCATTATACTAAGTTTTAAGTATTGTCTAAAATTGAATAATGCTGTTGTTTTAATTAATGTTTGTAAACTTGGCCAGGAGGGCAATCAGTGTTTAAGGTTTGACAAGTAGTTCTGATAATTATATTGTAAACTAATGAAGGGTTCCAAGACGAATTAATTAAGGTAATAAAATAAAAACCAGGAAGTTAAAATTAATGTAAATAACCATTAACCAATAATTAATTGTACAGTAGGTCAGGTAAAAGAAAATTAAGTTAAAAAACCAAACAATGTTATAACGGTTGTAAGAAAACCTATAGGCCTAAATTTCATATTTGTGAAAGGAAATTAATACCTGTTTAAGAAGTCCAGTCCAATGAAACTATAGTAAAACATATACTGTTTATGAAGGAAGGTTAGGTGAGAATTTTAGGTAATTTAGTATTATTCCAAGCATGGAGTATTTTATTGAAAAAGAGTAGTAATATTCTATAATTCTGGCTCTAGGATATCTGATTTCACCCAATGACAGAAAAAAGTGGTTGTTAAGGCAACTGAAATGTACACGAGTTGTTCATATTGAATCATCCGTTCTGATTGTTACAAGCTATTGAGTTGAGATGGGCAGATACATTTAAAAAAATTAATAATAAATTCTGAAGAAAATATGGATCAAAATTAAAAAACCCTCTTTGAAACCTAATTCTATCATAATACTGATGAGTAATAAAACTAAATAGACTTCCAAATTATAACTGAATACATTTAAAAAGAGTTGAAAACCCCTCACCTCATTCACCAGGATAATTCCGCTGGATTCGGTATTAAACCGATTTCTCCTATAACCAGAAGATTAGTTAAGAGAATTAAAGTCCGAAACTAACGGAATTATTGAGAAGACAAGAAGACCTCGTTTTGCAGAGTTAACCTTCACTTGCAGAAGAAGCTGGGATACTATTTTCATTCCACCGTGACCGACAACTATCAAGATCATAGGAGAAGAACAGCAGTCAGAAGAATTCCTGAGAGCTTCCCAGTATACTCCACAATCAATTTTATTAAGGGCCAGAACACTTTTTACTGGATGAATGTGATTTAAGCTGAGCCTCGTCAACTGTTTACAGACGTCCACGGCCAGTCGGAGTTTCGTCGACTCGGTAAAAAACAACCTATTTTAAATGCACTATATTTAGAGTTAATAATTTTGTTTTGTAATACTTGAGTAACCTTAATTGTGCATTTTACCTGGCCTTACTAATGGTTCCAAGAATCTTACGAACCCTGGGATAAGAACTATTTATTGTTATATTTAATTTGTATGAGTCAAAGTAACTTGATCAATTGACAATCGATATATTTTTGTGTGATCGATTTGATAATATTATTATTTTGGAGATAACGGTGACTGTGAAATAACAGATAAAATTAATAAAGGATCTGTATTGTATGAGATAATGTTTTAAGTTATTGCAGAATAGATACCATATGTAGTGGGTGGAATAATTTACAATAAAAGGTTGATTCAAACCCGATGAACAGCTAACCTAGAAACACGATTATTACAAATAACAGCGCTAAGTGCTTACAGCTGGTGGAACGGGAGATCGCCGAACTAGCGTGTTTTCAGTACAAAATTTGAATAGAATTTCCTAACATCGAGGGACTAGGGTTGACAAGAATACTCAATACACTATATATATCGCTAATATTACCCAACTACTGAATACTAAGTTAAACCTATATCGTAGTACGATTATAAGTTAAAAGAACATAATTATAATTATATTTGTCTAATAATAAATTTTCAGGAGGTTTCATCGGTAACAACCTAATAGATACATTCATTAATGATACATTGATTAAACACAGGTAACAACATTTTAAGTGTTACAAATTGCCACCTTCAACGTGTTGATCGACGTTGATACACGGGAGTCTCATATAAGTAAATAAAACATCGTAACTCGTTTTATATCAAATTGACGACTCCAACGTGGGGCTGAATTAAGAAGTACTCCTTATAACTCGCTGTATATCAAATTGGCGAACCCAACAGTGGGGCTTTCACACATCCTCGAATATAATTAAAAACGCTAGAGATCGCCTAGTTGTTACAAATTGGCGCTCAACGAGTGGGCTTTAGTTAAGTAAAAAATCATATTAATTGTTACTTAACTTGAGCAGGCAACCATTAAGAGGCACAGGAATGCATACGAGAGGTGTTACGAAAAGGATGGAGAAGGAGCAAGAAACAGAAGAAGATAGACAGGAAGAAGAAACAGAGGTAGTTACGGACACCGAAATGGAACAACAGGCGAGTAATAAAGAAGATGCCCAAGGGGACCAACCAGATAAATCTGCCCGAAAGGAAGACATGAGTATGCAGGAGCTGTTGAGGATTATAATGGAAAGCAATAAACAAATAAATGAGGAAAATAAGGAGAACTTTAGGAAACAGGAGGAAACCTTAAAGCAAACCAAGGAGGAAATTAATGAGAGTTTAAGACAAATCAAAGAAGATAATAGACGAACTAATGAGAAATTAGACAGTATTTTAGAAAATAACAAACGAATGTTAGAAAAGCTTGAAACTAAAATAGACAGTATAAACGAAAATTCAAAGAAACAAAACGAAGTTTTGAGTGAGAACTTAATCAAACCAATGAACGAGAAGTTTGACAAGAATAAAGAGAAGACTAATGAGGATAAAAAAGACAAAAGTGTATTGTTATCTGAAAGGAAACCTATCAGAAACAATGAAATGAAAACAAAGAAAATAAGGCAAACACGTCAAAGGAAATTAATGAATACACGGGAAGGATTGGAGATGATTAAAAGGGGATTGGTTCAGCTACATAATATACCAATTACGGAAAACAGAGAAGTAAGGCAAGTGAGAAACTTTAAACGAACCACACTTGAATTCCCAGACGGACTAGAAGGACCAAAAAGGCCAAAACTAACCGAGGAGCATGGAGGACTTATGGAATTTATGTATGAACCATTAGAACAATTAAGAAACAGTACAGAAGAACCAGTTCGAAAGGCGATGGTGAACTTGAACATAAATGACAATTTTATAGCGACAAGATGCAAGAACTGCATAATAATGAGATACGTCACAAGGACAGAAATAACTCTATACACTAGAGAAATCCGAACAATCAGTACAGAGGAAATAATGGACCACGGTTAAACAGATTCCAAACAGAATATAAAGAAAAGGGACGGATTTTATGAATACAGGATCAAGCAAATCCAAGGAAAATAATGAAGAAACAATAAAACAACAAAATTCAAAAAATAAGTAAGAACACCTTACTATATAATTCAGAAGAAATTACTTTAAACTAATATAAAAGAAAAAAAAACAAATATTTAAGAATTATCCGTAAGAAAGCCAATTAATAAATGTCAATAAAATAGCCAAGTATTGGAGAGGAGAAGTGTATAATAGAAGGAAGAATTAATATGAAGAAATAATATGATCTGAGTTAAAGTACAGTGAATAATCCCTAGAGTATTATTATTATTAATTATTTTATTGAAGGTCACATGATGACTACCTTGCGAGGTTTATTAATGAAGATTGACTGTAGAATATTCCAGCAATCATTTAACTGGGCAGAGATGATGTTCCTCTGATCCCAGAAGGTATGTAACGGACGACGGTATTTGGTAAGCCGATAGAGCACCACCGATTTGATTCCAGTTATAATGTTAGGGAGGTTTAGGAAAATTAAATATTAGAGGGAAACTCACAAATAAATATAGATAAATAAATAAAACCGGATCCAAAATGTATAATTAATAAAGAATGTCACAAGAATGATTATAGAAGTAAGATTTAAACTTGGGAAATAATTGATTTTAAGAAGGAAAGAAGAAATAATAGTAATACAACGGATAATTCTATACGCAAATAATAGGGTGAAAGGTACATACAACCAGTCTGAAATAAAAAAGTATTATGAATAGGAGAACCAATTGGTCAGATACAAGTTGTGAGTTTATTTTTTACTAAACTTTGTTAAGACAAAATAAACTTCTTTCGAAGGGGGGGTGTTATGTAACGTAACAGAGTTGAGGTCCCCAACGTTACATAAAAAATTGAATTAACTATGGTCAAGGACCATACTCCGAATTAAGGTTGCTCAGTAATCAGTAAATAATGCATCTGAGAAGTACCTCAAGTCAGAAGAGGCAATAATTAATGTTGAATATAAAATACCATACCAACTAATAGTTAATATAATAAATTGTGCTTGTTTTTATACTGTATCATGTTAATGTTCACAGAATATTTATGTTATGTTTTGAGTATGGTAAGAGTGAACTGATGTTGTTTAATAGGAATACTTCATCAATGATTATGTTTGTATTTATGTTAAATTTGTCTTTAGACAATCAAGTATAGTTACCTGTGTTAGGCATTATACTAAGTTTTAAGTATTGTCTAAAATTGAATAATGCTGTTGTTTTAATTAATGTTTGTAAACTTGGCCAGGAGGGCAATCAGTGTTTAAGGTTTGACAAGTAGTTCTGATAATTATATTGTAAACTAATGAAGGGTTCCAAGACGAATTAATTAAGGTAATAAAATAAAAACCAGGAAGTTAAAATTAATGTAAATAACCATTAACCAATAATTAATTGTACAGTAGGTCAGGTAAAAGAAAATTAAGTTAAAAAACCAAACAATGTTATAACGGTTGTAAGAAAACCTATAGGCCTAAATTTCATATTTGTGAAAGGAAATTAATACCTGTTTAAGAAGTCCAGTCCAATGAAACTATAGTAAAACATATACTGTTTATGAAGGAAGGTTAGGTGAGAATTTTAGGTAATTTAGTATTATTCCAAGCATGGAGTATTTTATTGAAAAAGAGTAGTAATATTCTATAATTCTGGCTCTAGGATATCTGATTTCACCCAATGACAGAAAAAAGTGGTTGTTAAGGCAACTGAAATGTACACGAGTTGTTCATATTGAATCATCCGTTCTGATTGTTACAAGCTATTGAGTTGAGATGGGCAGATACATTTAAAAAAATGAATAATAAATTCTGAAGAAAATATGGATCAAAATTAAAAAACCCTCAATTCTATCATAATACTGATGAGTAATAAAACTAAATAGACTTCCAAATTATAACTGAATACATTTAAAAAGAGTTGAAAACCCCTCACCTCATTCACCAGGATAATTCCGCTGGATTCGGTATTAAACCGATTTCTCCTATAACCAGAAGATTAGTTAAGAGAATTAAAGTCCGAAACTAACGGAATTATTGAGAAGACAAGAAGACCTCGTTTTGCAGAGTTAACCTTCACTTGCAGAAGAAGCTGGGATACTATTTTCATTCCACCGTGACCGACAACTATCAAGATCATAGGAGAAGAACAGCAGTCAGAAGAATTCCTGAGAGCTTCCCAGTATACTCCACAATCAATTTTATTAAGGGCCAGAACACTTTTTACTGGATGAATGTGATTTAAGCTGAGCCTCGTCAACTGTTTACAGACGTCCACGGCCAGTCGGAGTTTCGTCGACTCGGTAAAAAACAACCTATTTTAAATGCACTATATTTAGAGTTAATAATTTTGTTTTGTAATACTTGAGTAACCTTAATTGTGCATTTTACCTGGCCTTACTAATGGTTCCAAGAATCTTACGAACCCTGGGATAAGAACTATTTATTGTTATATTTAATTTGTATGAGTCAAAGTAACTTGATCAATTGACAATCGATATATTTTTGTGTGATCGATTTGATAATATTATTATTTTGGAGATAACGGTGACTGTGAAATAACAGATAAAATTAATAAAGGATCTGTATTGTATGAGATAATGTTTTAAGTTATTGCAGAATAGATACCATATGTAGTGGGTGGAATAATTTACAATAAAAGGTTGATTCAAACCCGATGAACAGCTAACCTAGAAACACGATTATTACAAATAACAGCGCTAAGTGCTTACAGCTGGTGGAACGGGAGATCGCCGAACTAGCGTGTTTTCAGTACAAAATTTGAATAGAATTTCCTAACATCGAGGGACTAGGGTTGACAAGAATACTCAATACACTATATATATCGCTAATATTACCCAACTACTGAATACTAAGTTAAACCTATATCGTAGTACGATTATAAGTTAAAAGAACATAATTATAATTATATTTGTCTAATAATAAATTTTCAGGAGGTTTCATCGGTAACAACCTAATAGATACATTCATTAATGATACATTGATTAAACACAGGTAACAACATTTTAAGTGTTACAAATTGCCACCTTCAACGTGTTGATCGACGTTGATACACGGGAGTCTCATATAAGTAAATAAAACATCGTAACTCGTTTTATATCAAATTGACGACTCCAACGTGGGGCTGAATTAAGAAGTACTCCTTATAACTCGCTGTATATCAAATTGGCGAACCCAACAGTGGGGCTTTCACACATCCTCGAATATAATTAAAAACGCTAGAGATCGCCTAGTTGTTACAAATTGGCGCTCAACGAGTGGGCTTTAGTTAAGTAAAAAATCATATTAATTGTTACTTAACTTGAGCAGGCAACCATTAAGAGGCACAGGAATGCATACGAGAGGTGTTACGAAAAGGATGGAGAAGGAGCAAGAAACAGAAGAAGATAGACAGGAAGAAGAAACAGAGGTAGTTACGGACACCGAAATGGAACAACAGGCGAGTAATAAAGAAGATGCCCAAGGGGACCAACCAGATAAATCTGCCCGAAAGGAAGACATGAGTATGCAGGAGCTGTTGAGGATTATAATGGAAAGCAATAAACAAATAAATGAGGAAAATAAGGAGAACTTTAGGAAACAGGAGGAAACCTTAAAGCAAACCAAGGAGGAAATTAATGAGAGTTTAAGACAAATCAAAGAAGATAATAGACGAACTAATGAGAAATTAGACAGTATTTTAGAAAATAACAAACGAATGTTAGAAAAGCTTGAAACTAAAATAGACAGTATAAACGAAAATTCAAAGAAACAAAACGAAGTTTTG
The DNA here is from genome assembly GCA_034769895.1 of Magicicada septendecula. Lineage (NCBI taxonomy): Eukaryota > Metazoa > Arthropoda > Insecta > Hemiptera > Cicadidae > Magicicada > Magicicada septendecula. The sequence continues at coordinate 515,288,280 of CM068367.1, read as the reverse complement.
AGTGAGAACTTAATCAAACCAATGAACGAGAAGTTTGACAAGAATAAAGAGAAGACTAATGAGGATAAAAAAGACAAAAGTGTATTGTTATCTGAAAGGAAACCTATCAGAAACAATGAAATGAAAACAAAGAAAATAAGGCAAACACGTCAAAGGAAATTAATGAATACACGGGAAGGATTGGAGATGATTAAAAGGGGATTGGTTCAGCTACATAATATACCAATTACGGAAAACAGAGAAGTAAGGCAAGTGAGAAACTTTAAACGAACCACACTTGAATTCCCAGATGGACTAGAAGGACCAAAAAGGCCAAAACTAACCGAGGAGCATGGAGGACTTATGGAATTTATGTATGAACCATTAGAACAATTAAGAAACAGTACAGAAGAACCAGTTCGAAAGGCGATGGTGAACTTGAACATAAATGACAATTTTATAGCGACAAGATGCAAGAACTGCATAATAATGAGATACGTCACAAGGACAGAAATAACTCTATACACTAGAGAAATCCGAACAATCAGTACAGAGGAAATAATGGACCACGGTTAAACAGATTCCAAACAGAATATAAAGAAAAGGGACGGATTTTATGAATACAGGATCAAGCAAATCCAAGGAAAATAATGAAGAAACAATAAAACAACAAAATTCAAAAAATAAGTAAGAACACCTTACTATATAATTCAGAAGAAATTACTTTAAACTAATATAAAAGAAAAAAAAACAAATATTTAAGAATTATCCGTAAGAAAGCCAATTAATAAATGTCAATAAAATAGCCAAGTATTGGAGAGGAGAAGTGTATAATAGAAGGAAGAATTAAGATGAAGAAATAATATGATCTGAGTTAAAGTACAGTGAATAATCCCTAGAGTATTATTATTATTAATTATTTTATTGAAGGTCACATGATGACTACCTTGCGAGGTTTATTAATGAAGATTGACTGTAGAATATTCCAGCAATCATTTAACTGGGCAGAGATGATGTTCCTCTGATCCCAGAAGGTATGTAACGGACGACGGTATTTGGTAAGCCGATAGAGCACCACCGATTTGATTCCAGTTATAATGTTAGGGAGGTTTAGGAAAATTAAATATTAGAGGGAAACTCACAAATAAATATAGATAAATAAATAAAACCAGATCCAAAATGTATAATTAATAAAGAATGTCACAAGAATGATTATAGAAGTAAGATTTAAACTTGGGAAATAATTGATTTTAAGAAGGAAAGAAGAAATAATAGTAATACAACGGATAATTCTATACGCAAATAATAGGGTGAAAGGTACATACAACCAGTCTGAAATAAAAAAGTATTATGAATAGGAGAACCAATTGGTCAGATACAAGTTGTGAGTTTATTTTTTACTAAACTTTGTTAAGACAAAATAAACTTCTTTCGAAGGGGGGGTGTTATGTAACGTAACAGAGTTGAGGTCCCCAACGTTACATAAAAAATTGAATTAACTATGGTCAAGGACCATACCCCGAATTAAGGTTGCTCAGTAATCAGTAAATAATGCATCTGAGAAGTACCTCAAGTCAGAAGAGGCAATAATTAATGTTGAATATAAAATACCATACCAACTAATAGTTAATATAATAAATTGTGCTTGTTTTTATACTGTATCATGTTAATGTTCACAGAATATTTATGTTATGTTTTGAGTATGGTAAGAGTGAACTGATGTTGTTTAATAGGAATACTTCATCAATGATTATGTTTGTATTTATGTTAAATTTGTCTTTAGACAATCAAGTATAGTTACCGGTGTTAGGCATTATACTAAGTTTTAAGTATTGTCTAAAATTGAATAATGCTGTTGTTTTAATTAATGTTTGTAAACTTGGCCAGGAGGGCAATCAGTGTTTAAGGTTTGACAAGTAGTTCTGATAATTATATTGTAAACTAATGAAGGGTTCCAAGACGAATTAATTAAGGTAATAAAATAAAAACCAGGAAGTTAAAATTAATGTAAATAACCATTAACCAATAATTAATTGTACAGTAGGTCAGGTAAAAGAAAATTAAGTTAAAAAACCAAACAATGTTATAACGGTTGTAAGAAAACCTATAGGCCTAAATTTCATATTTGTGAAAGGAAATTAATACCTGTTTAAGAAGTCCAGTCCAATGAAACTATAGTAAAACATATACTGTTTATGAAGGAAGGTTAGGTGAGAATTTTAGGTAATTTAGTATTATTCCAAGCATGGAGTATTTTATTGAAAAAGAGTAGTAATATTCTATAATTCTGGCTCTAGGATATCTGATTTCACCCAATGACAGAAAAAAGTGGTTGTTAAGGCAACTGAAATGTACACGAGTTGTTCATATTAAATCATTCGTTCTGATTGTTACAAGCTATTGAGTTGAGATGGGCAGATACATTCAAAAAAATGAATAATAAATTCTGAAGAAAATATGGATCAAAATTAAAAAACCCTCAATTCTATCATAATACTGATGAGTAATAAAACTAAATAGACTTCCAAATTATAACTGAATACATTTAAAAAGAGTTGAAAACCCCTCACCTCATTCACCAGGATAATTCCGCTGGATTCGGTATTAAACCGATTTCTCCTATAACCAGAAGATTAGTTAAGAGAATTAAAGTCCGAAACTAACGGAATTATTGAGAAGACAAGAAGACCTCGTTTTGCAGAGTTAACCTTCACTTGCAGAAGAAGCTGGGATACTATTTTCATTCCACCGTGACCGACAACTATCAAGATCATAGGAGAAGAACAGTAGTCAGAAGAATTCCTGAGAGCTTCCCAGTATACTCCACAATCAATTTTATTAAGGGCCAGAACACTTTTTACTGGATGAATGTGATTTAAGCTGAGCCTCGTCAACTGTTTACAGACGTCCACGGCCAGTTGGAGTTTCGTCGACTCGGTAAAAAACAACCTATTTTAAATGCAATATATTTAGAGTTAATAATTTTGTTTTGTAATACTTGAGTAACCTTAATTGTGCATTTTACCTGGCCTTACTAATGGTTCCAAGAATCTTACGAACCCTGGGATAAGAACTATTTATTGTTATATTTAATTTGTATGAGTCAAAGTAACTTGATCAATTGACAATCGATATATTTTTGTGTGATCGATTTGATAATATTATTATTTTGGTGATAACGGTGACTGTGAAATAACAGATAAAATTAATAAAGGATCTGTATTGTATGAGATAATGTTTTAAGTTATTGCGGAATAGATACCATATGTAGTGGGTGGAATAATTTACAATAAAAGGTTGATTCAAACCCGATGAACAGCTAACCTAGAAACACGATTATTACAAATAACAGCGCTAAGTGCTTACAGCTGGTGGAACGGGAGATCGCCGAACTAGCGTGTTTTCAGTACAAAATTTGAATAGAATTTCCTAACATCGAGGGACTAGGGTTGACAAGAATACTCAATACACTATATATATCGCTAATATTACCCAACTACTGAATACTAAGTTAAACCTATATCGTAGTACGATTATAAGTTAAAAGAACATAATTATAATTATATTTGTCTAATAATAAATTTTCAGGAGGTTTCATCGGTAACAACCTAATAGATACATTCATTAATGATACATTGATTAAAAACAGGTAACAACATTTTAAGTGTTACAAATTGCCACCTTCAACGTGTTGATCGACGTTGATACACGGGAGTCTCATATAAGTAAATAAAACATCGTAACTCGTTTTATATCAAATTGATGACTCCAACGTGGGGCTGAATTAAGAAGTACTCCTTATAACTCGCTGTATATCAAATTGGCGAACCCAACAGTGGGGCTTTCACACATCCTCGAATATAATTAAAAACGCTAGAGATCGCCTAGTTGTTACAAATTGGCGCTCAACGAGTGGGCTTTAGTTAAGTAAAAAATCATATTAATTGTTACTTAACTTGAGCAGGCAACCATTAGAGGCACAGGAATGCATACGAGAGGTGTTACGAAAAGGATGGAGAAGGAGCAAGAAACAGAAGAAGATAGACAGGAAGAAGAAACAGAGGTAGTTACGGACACCGAAATGGAACAACAGGCGAGTAATAAAGAAGATGCCCAAGGGGACCAACCAGATAAATCTGCCCGAAAGGAAGACATGAGTATGCAGGAGCTGTTGAGGATTATAATGGAAAGCAATAAACAAATAAATGAGGAAAATAAGGAGAACTTTAGGAAACAGGAGGAAACCTTAAAGCAAACCAAGGAGGAAATTAATGAGAGTTTAAGACAAATCAAAGAAGATAATAGACGAACTAATGAGAAATTAGACAGTATTTTAGAAAATAACAAACGAATGTTAGAAAAGCTTGAAACTAAAATAGACAGTATAAACGAAAATTCAAAGAAACAAAACGAAGTTTTGAGTGAGAACTTAATCAAACCAATGAACGAGAAGTTTGACAAGAATAAAGAGAAGACTAATGAGGATAAAAAAGACAAAAGTGTATTGTTATCTGAAAGGAAACCTATCAGAAACAATGAAATGAAAACAAAGAAAATAAGGCAAACACGTCAAAGGAAATTAATGAATACACGGGAAGGATTGGAGATGATTAAAAGGGGATTGGTTCAGCTACATAATATACCAATTACGGAAAACAGAGAAGTAAGGCAAGTGAGAAACTTTAAACGAACCACACTTGAATTCCCAGATGGACTAGAAGGACCAAAAAGGCCAAAACTAACCGAGGAGCATGGAGGACTTATGGAATTTATGTATGAACCATTAGAACAATTAAGAAACAGTACAGAAGAACCAGTTCGAAAGGCGATGGTGAACTTGAACATAAATGACAATTTTATAGCGACAAGATGCAAGAACTGCATAATAATGAGATACGTCACAAGGACAGAAATAACTCTATACACTAGAGAAATCCGAACAATCAGTACAGAGGAAATAATGGACCACGGTTAAACAGATTCCAAACAGAATATAAAGAAAAGGGACGGATTTTATGAATACAGGATCAAGCAAATCCAAGGAAAATAATGAAGAAACAATAAAACAACAAAATTCAAAAAATAAGTAAGAACACCTTACTATATAATTCAGAAGAAATTACTTTAAACTAATATAAAAGAAAAAAAAACAAATATTTAAGAATTATCCGTAAGAAAGCCAATTAATAAATGTCAATAAAATAGCCAAGTATTGGAGAGGAGAAGTGTATAATAGAAGGAAGAATTAATATGAAGAAATAATATGATCTGAGTTAAAGTACAGTGAATAATCCCTAGAGTATTATTATTATTAATTATTTTATTGAAGGTCACATGATGACTACCTTGCGAGGTTTATTAATGAAGATTGACTGTAGAATATTCCAGCAATCATTTAACTGGGCAGAGATGATGTTCCTCTGATCCCAGAAGGTATGTAACGGACGACGGTATTTGGTAAGCCGATAGAGCACCACCGATTTGATTCCAGTTATAATGTTAGGGAGGTTTAGGAAAATTAAATATTAGAGGGAAACTCACAAATAAATATAGATAAATAAATAAAACCAGATCCAAAATGTATAATTAATAAAGAATGTCACAAGAATGATTATAGAAGTAAGATTTAAACTTGGGAAATAATTGATTTTAAGAAGGAAAGAAGAAATAATAGTAATACAACGGATAATTCTATACGCAAATAATAGGGTGAAAGGTACATACAACCAGTCTGAAATAAAAAAGTATTATGAATAGGAGAACCAATTGGTCAGATACAAGTTGTGAGTTTATTTTTTACTAAACTTTGTTAAGACAAAATAAACTTCTTTCGAAGGGGGGGTGTTATGTAACGTAACAGAGTTGAGGTCCCCAACGTTACATAAAAAATTGAATTAACTATGGTCAAGGACCATACCCCGAATTAAGGTTGCTCAGTAATCAGTAAATAATGCATCTGAGAAGTACCTCAAGTCAGAAGAGGCAATAATTAATGTTGAATATAAAATACCATACCAACTAATAGTTAATATAATAAATTGTGCTTGTTTTTATACTGTATCATGTTAATGTTCACAGAATATTTATGTTATGTTTTGAGTATGGTAAGAGTGAACTGATGTTGTTTAATAGGAATACTTCATCAATGATTATGTTTGTATTTATGTTAAATTTGTCTTTAGACAATCAAGTATAGTTACCTGTGTTAGGCATTATACTAAGTTTTAAGTATTGTCTAAAATTGAATAATGCTGTTGTTTTAATTAATGTTTGTAAACTTGGCCAGGAGGGCAATCAGTGTTTAAGGTTTGACAAGTAGTTCTGATAATTATATTGTAAACTAATGAAGGGTTCCAAGACGAATTAATTAAGGTAATAAAATAAAAACCAGGAAGTTAAAATTAATGTAAATAACCATTAACCAATAATTAATTGTACAGTAGGTCAGGTAAAAGAAAATTAAGTTAAAAAACCAAACAATGTTATAACGGTTGTAAGAAAACCTATAGGCCTAAATTTCATATTTGTGAAAGGAAATTAATACCTGTTTAAGAAGTCCAGTCCAATGAAACTATAGTAAAACATATACTGTTTATGAAGGAAGGTTAGGTGAGAATTTTAGGTAATTTAGTATTATTCCAAGCATGGAGTATTTTATTGAAAAAGAGTAGTAATATTCTATAATTCTGGCTCTAGGATATCTGATTTCACCCAATGACAGAAAAAAGTGGTTGTTAAGGCAACTGAAATGTACAAGAGTTGTTCATATTGAATCATTCGTTCTGATTGTTACAAGCTATTGAGTTGAGATGGGCAGATACATTTAAAAAATGAATAATAAATTCTGAAGAAAATATGGATCAAAATTAAAAAACCCTCTTTGAAACCTAATTCTATCATAATACTGATGAGTAATAAAACTAAATAGACTTCCAAATTATAACTGAATACATTTAAAAAGAGTTGAAAACCCCTCACCTCATTCACCAGGATAATTCCGCTGGATTCGGTATTAAACCGATTTCTCCTATAACCAGAAGATTAGTTAAGAGAATTAAAGTCCGAAACTAACGGAATTATTGAGAAGACAAGAAGACCTCGTTTTGCAGAGTTAACCTTCACTTGCAGAAGAAGCTGGGATACTATTTTCATTCCACCGTGACCGACAACTATCAAGATCATAGGAGAAGAACAGCAGTCAGAAGAATTCCTGAGAGCTTCCCAGTATACTCCACAATCAATTTTATTAAGGGCCAGAACACTTTTTACTGGATGAATGTGATTTAAGCTGAGCCTCGTCAACTGTTTACAGACGTCCACGGCCAGTCGGAGTTTCGTCGACTCGGTAAAAAACAACCTATTTTAAATGCAATATATTTAGAGTTAATAATTTTGTTTTGTAATACTTGAGTAACCTTAATTGTGCATTTTACCTGGCCTTACTAATGGTTCCAAGAATCTTACGAACCCTGGGATAAGAACTATTTATTGTTATATTTAATTTGTATGAGTCAAAGTAACTTGATCAATTGACAATCGATATATTTTTGTGTGATCGATTTGATAATATTATTATTTTGGAGATAACGGTGACTGTGAAATAACAGATAAAATTAATAAAGGATCTGTATTGTATGAGATAATGTTTTAAGTTATTGCAGAATAGATACCATATGTAGTGGGTGGAATAATTTACAATAAAAGGTTGATTCAAACCCGATGAACAGCTAACCTAGAAACACGATTATTACAAATAACAGCGCTAAGTGCTTACAGCTGGTGGAACGGGAGATCGCCGAACTAGCGTGTTTTCAGTACAAAATTTGAATAGAATTTCCTAACATCGAGGGACTAGGGTTGACAAGAATACTCAATACACTATATATATCGCTAATATTACCCAACTACTGAATACTAAGTTAAACCTATATCGTAGTACGATTATAAGTTAAAAGAACATAATTATAATTATATTTGTCTAATAATAAATTTTCAGGAGGTTTCATCGGTAACAACCTAATAGATACATTCATTAATGATACATTGATTAAAAACAGGTAACAACATTTTAAGTGTTACAAATTGCCACCTTCAACGTGTTGATCGACGTTGATACACGGGAGTCTCATATAAGTAAATAAAACATTGTAACTCGTTTTATATCAAATTGACGACTCCAACGTGGGGCTGAATTAAGAAGTACTCCTTATAACTCGCTGTATATCAAATTGGCGAACCCAACAGTGGGGCTTTCACACATCCTCGAATATAATTAAAAACGCTAGAGATCGCCTAGTTGTTACAAATTGGCGCTCAACGAGTGGGCTTTAGTTAAGTAAAAAATCATATTAATTGTTACTTAACTTGAGCAGGCAACCATTAGAGGCACAGGAATGCATACGAGAGGTGTTACGAAAAGGATGGAGAAGGAGCAAGAAACAGAAGAAGATAGACAGGAAGAAGAAACAGAGGTAGTTACGGACACCGAAATGGAACAACAGGCGAGTAATAAAGAAGATGCCCAAGGGGACCAACCAGATAAATCTGCCCGAAAGGAAGACATGAGTATGCAGGAGCTGTTGAGGATTATAATGGAAAGCAATAAACAAATAAATGAGGAAAATAAGGAGAACTTTAGGAAACAGGAGGAAACCTTAAAGCAAACCAAGGAGGAAATTAATGAGAGTTTAAGACAAATCAAAGAAGATAATAGACGAACTAATGAGAAATTAGACAGTATTTTAGAAAATAACAAACGAATGTTAGAAAAGCTTGAAACTAAAATAGACAGTATAAACGAAAATTCAAAGAAACAAAACGAAGTTTTGAGTGAGAACTTAATCAAACCAATGAACGAGAAGTTTGACAAGAATAAAGAGAAGACTAATGAGGATAAAAAAGACAAAAGTGTATTGTTATCTGAAAGGAAACCTATCAGAAACAATGAAATGAAAACAAAGAAAATAAGGCAAACACGTCAAAGGAAATTAATGAATACACGGGAAGGATTGGAGATGATTAAAAGGGGATTGGTTCAGCTACATAATATACCAATTACGGAAAACAGAGAAGTAAGGCAAGTGAGAAACTTTAAACGAACCACACTTGAATTCCCAGATGGACTAGAAGGACCAAAAAGGCCAAAACTAACCGAGGAGCATGGAGGACTTATGGAATTTATGTATGAACCATTAGAACAATTAAGAAACAGTACAGAAGAACCATTTCGAAAGGCGATGGTGAACTTGAACATAAATGACAATTTTATAGCGACAAGATGCAAGAACTGCATAATAATGAGATACGTCACAAGGACAGAAATAATTCTATACACTAGAGAAATCCGAACAATCAGTACAGAGGAAATAATGGACCACGGTTAAACAGATTCCAAACAGAATATAAAGAAAAGGGACGGATTTTATGAATACAGGATCAAGCAAATCCAAGGAAAATAATGAAGAAACAATAAAACAACAAAATTCAAAAAATAAGTAAGAACACCTTACTATATAATTCAGAAGAAATTACTTTAAACTAATATAAAAGAAAAAAAAAACAAATATTTAAGAATTATCCGTAAGAAAGCCAATTAATAAATGTCAATAAAATAGCCAAGTACTGGAGAGGAGAAGTGTATAATAGAAGGAAGAATTAATATGAAGAAATAATATGATCTGAGTTAAAGTACAGTGAATAATCCCTAGAGTATTATTATTATTAATTATTTTATTGAAGGTCACATGATGACTACCTTGCGAGGTTTATTAATGAAGATTGACTGTAGAATATTCCAGCAATCATTTAACTGGGCAGAGATGATGTTCCTCTGATCCCAGAAGGTATGTAACGGACGACGGTATTTGGTAAGCCGATAGAGCACCACCGATTTGATTCCAGTTATAATGTTAGGGAGGTTTAGGAAAATTAAATATTAGAGGGAAACTCACAAATAAATATAGATAAATAAAAAAAACCAGATCCAAAATGTATAATTAATAAAGAATGTCACAAGAATGATTATAGAAGTAAGATTTAAACTTGGGAAATAATTGATTTTAAGAAGGAAAGAAGAAATAATAGTAATACAACGGATAATTCTATACGCAAATAATAGGGTGAGAGGTACATAAAACCAGTCTGAAATAAAAAAGTATTATGAATAGGAGAACCAATTGGTCAGATACAAGTTGTGAGTTTATTTTTTACTAAACTTTGTTAAGACAAAATAAACTTCTTTCGAAGGGGGGGGGGTGTTATGTAACGTAACAGAGTTGAGGTCCCCAACGTTACATACAAAATTGAATTAACTATGGTCAAGGACCATACCCCGAATTAAGGTTGCTCAGTAATCAGTAAATAATGCATCTGAGAAGTACCTCAAGTCAAAAGAGGCAATAATTAATGTTGAATATAAAATACCATACCAACTAATAGTTAATATAATAAATTGTGCTTGTTTTTATACTGTATCATGTTAATGTTCACAGAATATTTATGTTATGTTTTGAGTATGGTAAGAGTGAACTGATGTTGTTTAATAGGAATACTTCATCAATGATTATGTTTGTATTTATGTTAAATTTGTCTTTAGACAATCAAGTATAGTTACCTGTGTTAGGCATTATACTAAGTTTTAAGTATTGTCTAAAATTGAATAATGCTGTTGTTTTAATTAATGTTTGTAAACTTGGCCAGGAGGGCAATCAGTGTTTAAGGTTTGACAAGTAGTTCTGATAATTATATTGTAAACTAATGAAGGGTTCCAAGACGAATTAATTAAGGTAATAAAATAAAAACCAGGAAGTTAAAATTAATGTAAATAACCATTAACCAATAATTAATTGTACAGTAGGTCAGGTAAAAGAAAATTAAGTTAAAAAACCAAACAATGTTATAACGGTTGTAAGAAAACCTATAGGCCTAAATTTCATATTTGTGAAAGGAAATTAATACCTGTTTAAGAAGTCCAGTCCAATGAAACTATAGTAAAACATATACTGTTTATGAAGGAAGGTTAGGTGAGAATTTTAAGTAATTTAGTATTATTCCAAGCATGGAGTATTTTATTGAAAAAGAGTAGTAATATTCTATAATTCTGGCTCTAGGATATCTGATTTCACCCAATGACAGAAAAAAGTGGTTGTTAAGGCAACTGAAATGTACACGAGTTGTTCATATTGAATCATTTGTTCTGATTGTTACAAGCTATTGAGTTGAGATGGGCAGATACATTTAAAAAAATGAATAATAAATTCTGAAGAAAATATGGATCAAAATTAAAAAACCCTCTTTGAAACCTAATTCTATCATAATACTGATGAGTAATAAAACTAAATAGACTTCCAAATTATAACTGAATACATTTAAAATGAGTTGAAAACCCCTCACCTCATTCACCAGGATAATTCCGCTGGATTCGGTATTAAACCGATTTCTCCTATAACCAGAAGATTAGTTAAGAGAATTAAAGTCCGAAACTAACGGAATTATTGAGAAGACAAGAAGACCTCGTTTTGCAGAGTTAACCTTCACTTGCAGAAGAAGCTGGGATACTATTTTCATTCCACCGTGACCGACAACTATCAAGATCATAGGAGAAGAACAGCAGTCAGAAGAATTCCTGAGAGCTTCCCAGTATACTCCACAATCAATTTTATTAAGGGCCAGAACACTTTTTACTGGATGAATGTGATTTAAGCTGAGCCTCGTCAACTGTTTACAGACGTCCACGGCCAGTCGGAGTTTCGTCGACTCGGTAAAAAACAACCTATTTTAAATGCAATATATTTAGAGTTAATAATTTTGTTTTGTAATACTTGAGTAACCTTAATTGTGCATTTTACCTGGCCTTACTAATGGTTCCAAGAATCTTACGAACCCTGGGATAAGAACTATTTATTGTTATATTTAATTTGTATGAGTCAAAGTAACTTGATCAATTGACAATCGATATATTTTTGTGTGATCGATTTGATAATATTATTATTTTGGAGATAACGGTGACTGTGAAATAACAGATAAAATTAATAAAGGATCTGTATTGTATGAGATAATGTTTTAAGTTATTGCAGAATAGATACTATATGTAGTGGGTGGAATAATTTACAATAAAAGGTTGATTCAAACCCGATGAACAGCTAACCTAGAAACACGATTATTACAAATAACAGCGCTAAGTGCTTACAGCTGGTGGAACGGGAGATCGCCGAACTAGCGTGTTTTCAGTACAAAATTTGAATAGAATTTCCTAACATCGAGGGACTAGGGTTGACAAGAATACTCAATACATTCAGTCAATACACTATATATATCGCTAATATTACCCAACTACTGAATACTAAGTTAAACCTATATCGTAGTACGATTATAAGTTAAAAGAACATAATTATAATTATATTTGTCTAATAATAAATTTTCAGGAGGTTTCATCGGTAACAACCTAATAGATACATTCATTAATGATACATTGATTAAAAACAGGTAACAACATTTTAAGTGTTACAAATTGCCACCTTCAACGTGTTGATCGACGTTGATACACGGGAGTCTCATATAAGTAAATAAAACATCGTAACTCGTTTTATATCAAATTGACGACTCCAACGTGGGGCTGAATTAAGAAGTACTCCTTATAACTCGCTGTATATCAAATTGGCGAACCCAACAGTGGGGCTTTCACACATCCTCGAATATAATTAAAAACGCTAGAGATCGCCTAGTTGTTACAATATCTAACCACTTCTAGTATAGCTCTATTATTCAAAGTATTATGCACTTACCCAAACATTAAATTTAACATTTTTATAGGTAACCGTTTCTACATTGAAGCCTACTGTAGGTATAGTTGTAACTGACTGGCCTAATTTCAGTTTGTATAAAATAGCTAGAATATACAGTTAAGAAAAATAACCAAAACAACATTATACAAATTATGTACTATACCATAATACAGTTAGTTCTTGCCACTGTAAATTAAAATGTTAAAACATACATTTTTTGACAAACAGTTTTTAGATTTAACATACATTTCATTTTTCTTAACACCAACCATTTCTACAATGCTCAGTAGCTTCACTCATCATAAAGTGTGTCACACATTTGGTGTTAAAAATGCAACACAGTTGTTCTTACAAAAATAGTATTGTTCTTAATAATAAAAGTCGCAAAAGTTTCTGAGTAGGATTTCATACTACATATCAGATCAATTAAAACGAATCCTTATCTGACTCCTCTTCTACGTAAGTAAGGATTAAGCAAGAGTACAGTGACCTAGAGGTCTACATTATAACTCAGACATTCTGATGAATTATAAAGTAAACTACTCTTTAAATATCAACAGTGACAGAATATTAATGTTGAAATTTGAAAAACAGACACTAGCCATCACCAAATTATTTGTTATCACTCCAGTGATAGAAGTCATAAGTGGACGACAACTACAAGCCATGGCTACAAAATGAGGTCCATTTCATTATTACTCACACTGAAAGAGTGGGAAATGCCCATGTGCCATAGTGTAGTATGAATCACTCACCTGCAGTGCACTGTTGTATTTGATTTTGCTTTTTTGTGCTGAATGTGAAATGACTTATAACAGTTATTTCCAACTGGTGGGCCATGACATTATCTTGAAAAACCAATTTAATAATTACTTTATTTAATAAATAAATGAATAATACACTATTATTTTGACTGAGAATGATCTTGTATGAGAGATCTATGAAAAATGTTTCACTGATTGACTAAAAAACGTACAGGTTTTACTCTATTTGTTTAATGGAATGTATGCTGGATAAGGAATGCTCTAGTCCCCTAGAGCTTTCACAATATTACAAGACCCAGTCTATATCTTTTCATCCCTTGACTAGGCAAAACAGACATGCGTATCCGATGTTTTGTTTTTGATTTGTAATCTGTTATTATACGTTACATTTAAGCATTTTCAAACTACTGGCAGCCATTGGACTCGATCCAGATGCTGCAGTCAAGCCACGGGTGCAAAGACACCCCGCACCCATAATGCAATGCAGCTGAAGCAGATCAACCTCAAACCGAAGATTTTATGTAAATACATAATATTTAATATCTTTCTTATATTTTCATTATTGCACTGATAAAGACTGTACTGTTCAAGATGTGTAGTAAGATATGTTACATATGTAAATTGCTTCTTTTACTTATAATTAAATACTGCTTTTTTACTTCTACCTTGAAAAAAAATTGTTTGTTTATAATGTGGCCCACCAGTAGGTTCCTGTGTGGTGGCCCTCGGGCCCTTTTTAGCTGGAAGCCATTGATTTATAACAAGTACTATAACAATCTCACCAGTTTTGAAATCCACGCTTTCCATACAACTGCAAGATTTATGGTCCCAATATTATAAATTACAGTAATGTTAGACATTTATGTTGCATGCTATCAGAACTTTGGGTTGCTGGGCTGTATGAAAGCCTCAGACAGAATTTATATTGCATGTTTGAAAGAAACATGAAGCAATGCCTATGAAGATGAGTATAGCAAAGAAGGCTCCTGAACAACTTAACCCGAAAATAGATATCCTCAACAGTTTGTGAGTGAGTGAGTGACCAAATTATCAAAATTATACATTATGTGCATAATCAAAGCAACAGGGGTATAAATAAAAGATTAACCGAAAGTGAGTGTGAGTGTAAGTGTGTGTATTTATGGGTACTTTTCTATAGTCTTGTACACCTACAAGTTAATTAAAGTGTTGGTACTGTTTGACTTGGCCTAACCTCGTTGAACTCGAATATTAATTTTTCAAATTTTACAAAATTAAAAGCTGACTAAGTTTAATGAGATTACAACTGAATCATTGTAATTATACTAATTATATATCAATATCATAAACAAGTTATCATAGAAATATTCAACCAGTACTTTTTTATAACCAGTAAATGTTTCAAATAGAAATTAATGTTATCTGTGAAAAAAGCAAACATGAGTGAGTTCGATATCATAAATAAAGACTATTAAGATGATGATGTATTAAGTTTTGTTATTTGTCACCTCACCCTGGCATAACCTGTGCTCATTGGACTGAGTAAACGTTCCTGGACTGAGTAAACTTTTGTAAGGGCTTGGTGTGGATGTTTACCACTTTGGTTGTTTTTTTTTTTGTTTTTTTATGAGGATAGTCTTGCGGTTTCTCATGTACTGCCTATAAAAATGTGATAGTTTTTGTTTTTTTTTGGGCGGGATTTCTTCATTCTTCGGGAGGTTTTCTTCTTTGGTTGCATTACATTATTAACCAATATTAAATTCAGAAGTAATGTGTTCAGCACTGTAGTAAGAAAGTTTTAACAACAAAAACATGCAATAATGGTTATAAAATAAAATACAATGATGGGATTAAATCTACATGGACTGTGTAAGTCAAACATGATTTCTCAAGTATATACCAAAACATTAAATGATAATTAAATATTAGAATTACCTTGGTTTCCTTCTTTGCAACTTCTTTGTGTTCTCAATTGTAATGGGACAGAATTGGGTGATGGGTTTTAGTTCAATTGTAAATGCGACGCACAGGAGTTACCTACACAGGGCCTCAATTTTAACAATACACATTCCTTGTCGGGGCACCCCAGTTGCACGTTTGGTCTGTCCGCCCCGCAATAGGCTACTTTTCCAGGTGCTAAGGTATGTGCACAAGCGCGCGTATGCTTGCCCGCACAGATGAATCGGCACGTACAAGGCTCGCCAGTCAGCCAGAGGGAATATACAGTACCTCCTGGTCACTAATTACTGTGTCACGTGACGCCATCTCGACCTATCACAAGGCAAGTTGGTCAGCAGGAGAACATTTTGGCCATCTTGAAGACGCCGCCTGACTTTAAGCGTGAGTCGACTAACACCATCAGACCGCGCAGTCGTATAAAACATTGCTCGAGTAAATTAGGGTCGGCCGACCAGTAAATCATGTGATTTAACGTAATACAACGGGAAATCATGTCATAGTGATCAATCAGACGTAATCTGCAAGTACTAACAGTTTAAACTTATTTTCGGAGTGTGTTAGAGAAATCGGGAGTTAACAGTGATGGTGTAACCATGTAGAGACAGCGATAAAAGGATGAGTACATAATATAAGCAGTTGACCAGATAAAAACATTTCAATTTTAAATGAATTAAATACCGAAACCAATTATGAAAATTTAAATATAAAGCGCTTTAAACGTAAAGGGATAAAATGTGAGTGTGTGTGTGTGAGCAAAATGCTGGGTTGCCTTTAATTAATTAATAAAATAAATAATTTAATTTAATTATAAGAAGTAAGAGAGAAGTTTGTTGTTTTGGTCAGATGGGGTTGTAGCTCAGTATTTAATTTTGTTCATTTGAAATGTAGAGAATAGAGAAGGAGGAAGCATGTTTTATTGAATCATAAAAAGAGAATGATAAAAAGAAATAAATCAAGTTGAAATAGTTAACCGTAAATGAGAGTAATTATTACAACATAAAACCCTAAATCACTTGTAGGTTGCAAGTTCACGTGACGGGGGACCCAATGAAGGTAAGCAGTGTGAATAATAAATTTTATTTAAATAATATTATTTGATAGAATTGGACGATTACACAATATACACTACGCATTTCGGGACTTAAAAGTCCCATCATCAGGTGGATAAACTTTTCACTCATGTAGAGCACGTCAATAGATAAAAAATATATAAAGGTCACGCACATCTCGCTACTCAGTCAATTTCCCCACTCGCGTTATCTCACGATGCGCATCGCTACCGACCCCGCGAGTGACTGACAAATCTATTCGGCCTGTACCTATTTCCTAAAATCGACTGAGTAGCGAGATGTGCATGACCTTTATATATTTTTTATCTATTGACGTGCTCTACATGAGTGAAAAGTTTATCCACCTGATGATGGGACTTTAAGTCCCGAAACGCGTAGTGTATATTGAGAACACAAAGAAGTTGCAAAGAAGGAAACCAAGGTAATTCTAATATTTAATTATATAGGCAACTTGGAGACCACAACAATTATGTATTAAAGGATACTCGTTTTTCCCGCTGCATCTAGGCCCAACATTAAAATTCTCATCTCCTTGTTGCCAAATATCTTGGAGAGCAGTTTCCCCATCTTGCTCCCACTCCCTCCAACTCTCTAGAACAGATACATAAATTCGTAGGCTATTACGTTTAACACAGCCAGCACAAATTCTATACTTTTATCGAGTTTCTGTATACAAACATTGTAACTTTGTATTGGTATGTACCTAGACACATGCCTATCAAACTCCATTTTTTTATGGCAGTTTTAAGTAAACATTTATGAAGTTAACTGATGTTACAAATACCTTAACAATAACTATAAACAATTAACAATAAAACTATAATAATTAAACCTTAACAGTAATTAAAAGCACTTGGCCTGCCTCCCTTACACTACGCACCTGATTTCAAGGCTATATGACACTAGTCACAGGGTAGTAAAAACAGGCTGCAACTGATTGCAGAGCAGTTGCAATTTCAGAGTAAGTGTGCCATCTATACTATTATTATAAAGAGGTAAAGTTTGTTTGTTTCGTTGTCCGAACTAACCTCAGAAACTACTGATCCGAAAGAAAAATTTTCACTACCGTGTTCCTTGAAGTTTCAGACACAAATTTGAACCGATAACTTTAACAACTTTCAAGAACACAGACTTAAAACAGTCCCATGTCATGAAATTTCTTTGTTAATTTGCGTGTAGTAAAATTTTTGGCAAGCAACAAACTTTTGTTCTATAAAAGATAGCTATATGGTGTCAGTGAGTGAAATTTATAAAAAACTGCATATTTTATTTTGGTTTTTGTTTCAATAAAATCCTCCTTTTCATTTCCGAGATATTGGCGGTTTTGTAAAAAATTGTATATGTTGTGTCAGTACCATGTCATGAAATTTCTTTGTTGTCCACAGAACGCGCCCACAGGTGAGTTGCATGCAATCGGCTGCATAGTGCAATAGGCTACATTTGAATCAATACCCTACATCGAGCATGTGAAACTAATAGTTACATGAGCAGTTGCATGGTTTGCAATCGACTGCAGACAAAGCAAACAATTGCACGGTAAGTGTAATAGGTCTCATTTAAACCAATGCCCCACACTTTTTCTGCAAATGCAGTTCATGCCAAGTAAATGCATTATGTTCTCATCACATGTGGTTTGTGATTCACTGCTGATAAGATGTATTTTGCTAATTTCTGTTTGACTATTTTTAAAATGAGATTCAAGATAAAACTGATGTGCTTTCACATATATTTATAATGCGATTTACAATCTCAGACCCCACCATCATCATCAGTAGCATGTGTCTGTAGCAATTCTTGTTCAGTTCATTGTACCAACTGGGTGTTCTCTTCCAACAATCTTTTGTTATGGTTTTTTCTTTCAGCCTTCATTACATCTTGTCATCTCCAAACCTCCACTTTATTTTTTTAATTTTGTAAGTGATCATTGTTTTGGTTGGTTATATATTGATTTAATAGTTTTCCTGCATCTTCTTGTTATTTCTCATCTAATCCTTTCCATTTTCTAATCAGTCAGATTTTAATTCTCATAGTCATTGTGCATGCTTCTGGCATATATATATCATTATCATCATCTTCACAACACAGCATAGCCAAGGTGCTGCTTGTTCCACCTTCAAAATCCTCCAGCCATCTCTTCCTGGGTCTACCCACACATCTGTGTCCTATAGGTTTGCATTTCCGTGCTTGTTTGGTCAATCTAGAATATGATATTCTTTCTAAGTGCTCTTTCCACTGTTGTTTGTATCTTTTAATTTTTCATTCAAGTTAAAAATTTGTAACTCTTCTCTTAAGGCCTCATTTCTTTTACAATTAAGTTTAGAACACCTTTCAACTACTCTTAAAAATGCCATTTCTGAGACCTGTATTTTACTGTCTTGCTCTTTTGGTTGTCCACAATTCACACCCATAGGACGGTACAGGAACTGTCGTAACTTTGTAGAACTTTAATTTTGTATCTCGACTTGTTTCAAAAATACGGTTGATTGTTCCACATATCGTCTGGAAGTTACCTAACATCAATATCATAATTTTTATCATACCCAATATCATTTCCCAAATAATTAAAGAATTCACCGGTTCAATCACTAATTCTGTATGCAGAATTCAATCACTAATCATTATTTTTGTTCTTACTGGTTCCTTACCTCGAAATGCCATTACCTTTGTTTTTATAGTGGAGATTTTCATAATGTATTTTTGCAGATCTGATGAAGCTTAAAAACAGATTTTTGCAAATCATATTCTGTATTTTGAAGTACAAAAAAGTTGTCCGGAACCAACAGCACTTCAAATATCTGTCTCGTGATAACTTAATACCAGGGTTCACTAGATTTTTCCATTTCCTTACCAGATCGTCAATATAAATGTTAAAAAGTGTAGGTGATATACTGCACCCTTGTCTAACACCTTGATTGACAGATATTTGTTGAGATATCCTACAATTATTTTTGACAGCTATTCTTGTTCTATTATACAGGCCTTGTATAGTTCTTATAAATTGTTAAGGTATCCCCGTTCTTCTACGAGGGTCATTCAAATATAAACAGGATTTTTTTTACACAGATTTATTGGTGACATAAAATTACAAAAAAAAAATCTTATATTTCTATATAGTTCTCTTCAACAGAAATACACTTTCTCCACCGGATAGGCAGCTTCTTGATCCCCTCATCAAAAAAAGAAGACGGGCGCTCCAACAGCCAATTGCACACATACTGCTCAACCTCTGCATCGGTGTTGAATTTTTCCCCTCCTAACCCTTCCTTCAGCACAACAAACATGTTGAAGTCACACGGAGATAAGTCTGGACTGTAAGGAGGGTGTCCAAGATGTGTCCAGTGAATTTCAATGAGTTTATTGCGAGTTTGAGCTGCAGTATGCGGCCGTGCGTTGTCATGGAAAAGCAGAACATCGCGAATTGGTTGCTGGTGTCGTTTGTTGCGATAAGCGACCCTGACGTCATCCAGCAGCTGGCAGTAGTATGCCGCATTCACTGTCTTTTGATTGTGAAGGAAATCAATCAGCAACATACCTTTTGAGTCCCAAACCACAGTTGCCAGAACTTTCCCTGCTTACAGGCGAGTTTTGGCCTTGACCGGTGCCCCTCTCCACTATTCCACCACTTGCGTTCTCCACTGCATCACGACTGCTTCGACATTTTTTGGCCCAATCAAACACTTGTGTTCTTGATAAAGTCGCGTCTCCAAACTGTGCCTGGAGTCTTGTCAAAATCTCAGCTGATTTGATGCCTTCATTGGCGAGAAATCGGATAATTACCCGTTGTGCAACAGACGAAGGTACCTTGTGCTCAGACATTGTGTTACTGATGCGGAAACGTGTTCTGCTGGTGAGGCTGGGCGTTCCCTCACCTCCACACATCCCCACCTAACTACCTCAAGCGCCCCACCTCACTCACTCCACTTCCTAAGCCCACACGTAAAAACTCCGGTTTATATTTGAATGACCCTCGTAATATTTGCCACAACAAACTCCTATCTACTCTATCAAAGGCCTTCTCAAAATCAACAAAAGGTTCTGCTGATGCCTTGCAGTTCGGTGTTGACGCATCAAAGGCTAGGTGAAGCAACCCTGAACAAAAATTACCGGGAGTCATGGCCCATAAGGAGGCAGCACCTTCACATGACTTACCCATCTGTAGGCTGGTACCCTATAATGGGGAATTCATTTAATTTACTCGCAACTTTCAAAGAAAACAGCCGGACAGAGATAACGAGAAGCCTACCGAACAACCCAGAACATTCTCCACTCCCCCCGTCCAGTGTGGCAGCTGTGCGTCATTCAAGTAGGTGATTCTAGTGAGTTCCAGGAACACTTGAGATGCTACACATTAAGCCACCAGCGTCATGCAGTTAAGGAGGGAAAGCTGTACTCGGCCTCAGTGCGGCGTATATAAAGCCATAGCTGTCGGGTTATCAGTTCAGTTACGTGAGAGACTTTCGCTAGTGCGGATTGAGTGCTTGTCAAAGTGAAGAATTATTGCGTTATGTGTTTTATAATTGTGCAAGACTCTATTAGTAGACACTGTTATTGTGAATGTGAATGATTTTTATTTGATTTGTTGTAAGAGACTGTGTTGTTAATTACGAACTGTTTAACTGTGAAAATTAAAGCTGGTGATTAGTGACTTAATTGGTGTCTTGTGTTTTGTTTTCCACTGTACCTACGATGATCAAGTAGACCGTCGTAACAGTGGTGACAGAACTGGGATAGAACAGTTAACAGTGGAAACAGACACTTCGTAGAAAAGTGGTGTTAGTGGTAGTTGATAAAAAAAATGGATGCCAGTCAGATGATGGAAGCATTCCAAGTAGTGCTATGGCAAACACAGGAACAACAAGCAGATTTAGTAGTCAAGCAGACGACGTTAAGGTGTTCGTATAAGATGATATCACTGCAAAATTCGTCCTGTTACAAGGCGAGTTGAACAAACAAGTTGACAGAATATCTGTGTCAACTACAAAAACAAGTATGTCAAGCTTATAAGATTCATAATATCAGAGAAATCAAAGAATGCTATTAACTGAAGTAGGGCCAGTTTTTGCAAAGGCCCCATCATTTAATGGAACCACTCACTGGGCAACTTATCATCGCCAATTTGAAGCTACTGCTCGCTTAAAGAACCGGACAGAGGAAGAGAAAGGCCTTTCACTCATACTTGCGTTAAAAGGACCTGCCGCAGAGCTAATACACAAAGTGCCATCTGACAGCCAGAACACATATGCCAAATTAATAAAAGCTCTGAAATTACGGTACGGTGACCAGCATTTGTGCGAAGCGTACCGTGTTCACTTAAAGCGAGGCGACAGCGTTCAAGGAAGAGCCTTCAAGAATTTGAAGCAAATGTCGACCAACTGACGAGATTGGCTTATCCTGAAAAATCGGAGGACTTCCGAACGTGGATTGCTCACATCGTGTTTATTGACAGTATCAGAGATAGTCAATTACAACAAGTGTTAAGAATGGCACGGCATCATAATTGCTCAGACGGCTCTTGTTCATGCTCTCCGTTTTGAACCTGCCAAGTCGGCGACCTACATTAATCAAAGTATATCATCACGTTGTAGTCAAATGGATCCAGTACCACAGTATCGTCATAACGGACGGAATAAAAAGACGATTCAAGAACAACAATTTAAGAAGTCAGTAGTGCCACAACTATCTTTCGAACAAAAGGATAAAGACAAAAGACCTAAATGTTATAACTGTGGGAAAAGTGGCCATCTACACATCTACAATCAGATTGTTGGCAGACGAAAAATCGGAGAGAAGAGCGTGAATGCAAGAATTTGAGATGTAAAGATACGGAACTGCACACTGTCTCCACGCTTCATAAAACCACGGGTAACCTGATTGTCAAAGGATTCATTAAAGACAAACCTGCAGCATTTACAGTTGACACGGGCGCTACAGTGTCCATCGTGCGCCCTGATTTAGTCGCCAACCGCCAGCCTCAAATTAACTCTTGTACAATACAGACTGTGACTGGAAGCCCCGTCAATGTGTTCGGAAAGGTAGACGTACGTGTACGCCTGGGCCTTCTCGAGTTTAGCCACCAAATGCTTGTTGCAGACATTGTTGATGAAGTGATTCTTGGCACAGACATTATGAATGCTTACGAATTCATTGTGGACTTAAGAGAGAATGTCCTGAAGGTTGGCCAAGAGAAGATAAAGCTTTGCATGGCTAAAATGTCAGGGTCTGCCAACCATTCAATCACGCAAGTGTCATTCGCTGAAGAAGTTGACAAGTCTGGTCAAGGGAAACCTTTCCTATTGCAGGTGGAAATGGAAGAACTATCAGAGGAAATACAAATAAGTGTAACGGCAAAAGAAATTATTGAGAAGCCAACTATGGATGTCAAGAAAACCCCTGGCTTGTTACTGAATTAATAGAAGCGCCCGGGGGAAACGTTGCTGAAGATGAAGTTACGCAAAAGGTTGTTGACGAGAAACAGACTTGGATCAGCCAGTGGTGTTTAGGTCATCAATACATGACGCAACGAGAGTTATTCCTGCAAAACTAGCGGTTGAGCGGAAGACTCGTATTCCTGGGAACTTGATGATCGGACTACACGAGACCGAATTCGAAGGACGAGAGAATATCTTTTACAAGGACGTCCACCTAGATCGCCTGGCCAAGTATTACTTCAGAGACGGTTTGCCAGTTCGGGACGAACAGGCTTAAGGAGGGGGGAGTGTTACAAGAAGCCTACTGAACAACAAAGAACATTCTCCAATCCCCCCCCCCGCACATCAAGCGTGGCATCTGTGGATCATTCAAGTAGGTGATTCTAGTGAGTTCCAGGAACACTTGAGATACTACACATTAAGCCACGGGTGTCATGCAGTTAAGGAGAGAAAGCTGTACTCGGGATCAGCGCAGCGTATATATAAAGCCATAGCCGTCGGGTTATCAGTTCAGTTACGTGAGCGACTTTCGCTATTGCGGATTGAGTGCTTGTCAAAGTGAAGAATTATTGTGTTATGTGTTTTATAATTGTGCAAGACTATATTAGTAGACATTGTTATTGTGAATGTGAATGATTTTTATTTGGTTTGTTGTAAGAGACTGTGTTGTTAATTACGAACTGTTTAACTGTGAAAGCTGGTGATTAGTGACTTAATTGATGTCTTGTATTTTGTTTCCCACTGTACCTACAATGATAAAGTAGACCGTCGTAACAGTATTATACATAGATGACTGCAGGAAGCTTACACATTAACTAGAAACTTGTCTTTTTATATGAACAGCCACATTTTATTGAGCATTATGTTTTCACCTTTCCACCATGTTCATAATTTCCACACTGATAATGTCAGACATATATCTACATTGTTTGTTCCCATCTTACCTAAATGTTTACCTTTATTCATAGCTGTCCCGTATTTATTCCTAAACGAACATTTTCAGCTTCTTGGTTATGCTCATTTACCACCACTCAACACATTTTCACTAAAGAACACTTTATAATCTGAAAATCTCAGATCTGAAAGATGTGCGAGGTCTGACACAAAAATAACGAGACTGATGCTGTAATTTTTTTTATTTACCTGATATGTACAATTTCTGGTGGTCGCCTTCAAAGTATGACCCCATTGAGTCCATACACTTCTGCATACATTCCTTCCACTACTCAAAACATTTCTGCATATCGCTTTCCATCAGGCTGCACAGGAGCTCCGCCGTTTTCGCCTGTACCTCTTCTACCATTGAAAAATGGGTCCCTTTTAGCGCCGACTTGATTTTGGAGAACTGGAAAAAATTTGCACGGCGCTAAATCGGGGGGAATATGGAGGATGTTCAAGGACTGTGATGTTTTTACGGCCAAAAATTGTTTGACTGATAACGCATTGTCCTGGTGCAAGATCCACCCATTCTTCCATAATTCAGGGCGCTTCTTTCTATCACGTTCACACAATTTTTCCAAAACTTGTTTATAATATTGTTGGTTAACTGTCTGACCACTGGGTACCCATTCTGCCATAACGATGCCCTGGATATCAAAGAAAACGATAAGCATTGCCTTGAACTTCGAACGACTCATGCGTGCTTTTTTTTGCTCTTGGGGAAGATGGTGTTTTCCAATGCATTGATTGCTGCTTTGTTTCTGGATCGTACGTAAATATCCATGTCTCATCAGCTGTAATAACACTCTTTAAAAAACTGGGCTCTCCATCAATCCGTTCCAAAAGGTCACAACAAAGTTCCGTTATCCTTTCCTTCTGTTCATCTGACAAAACTTTCGGCACCATTTTTGCACACACCTTCCTCATGTTCAACTCTTCTGTTAAAATGCGTCGAACACTTTCTCTGTTCATATGCAACATTTCAGCAACAGCATGGACACTCAATCTTTGGTCTTTTCATATTGTGTCTCGAACTTTTACAACGTTTTCATCTATTGTTAATGTGCGTGGTCGGCCTGGACGGTCGTCATCTTTCACGGAGTCCCTGCCTTCTAAAAATCTCTTATGCCATTCAAAGACACGTGCACATGACAAACATTTATCGCCATAAGCTTCCAACAACATTTAGTAAGTCTCTGTTGCCAACTTTTTAAGTTTCACGAGAAACCTGATGTTAACGCGCTGATCACTTTTCGTATCCGACATTTTCCGGCGAAGCGTAAAAACATGACTGTATTTAACTACTCTCTCACTGCGACTGAGTCAACTGAGCGACTTGTAACTTGTCACCGAGTAAGAATACAGTTCAAGGTCGAACACAGTGCACGAGCAATACAACACGATAAGTAGTTCCTTAGTAATGCTAACAGTCTCGTTATTTTTGTGTCAGACCTTGTATTAATTACAATTACTATGTTTTCTTATCCAGACTGTTGAACACACAAACATATATCAGCTCAGATTTCTTCTAACTGTAGCCTGCACCTGAGTTGTTAACTGATCCTGTTTGCAGTAATGTCACAATGCTACATACCATCTTCTGCGCTGAATCTAAGAAAAATGTTTCGAAGAATAGGTTTTTATTGTGGTCTTTATTAAAATAAACAACCAATACAAACTGAATTTGACTGGATACAAAACAGATGAAATGGCTAAATTTCATAAGCACGTTTGCTTGCATGAATAATGCACAGCAGAAATTAGTACAGACACTGATTTATATAATCAGACAGTTATAATTGGATATAAGAAGAAAAATCAAATCATTACATACAAAGTAAATGTAACTTTACATCAGTGGCGGCTGGTGGTTCCAAATTTTAGTTTATGGTTATGTGTGTATGAAGGGTTAAAAGACGTTAAACTATCATAATCACAGTTAAACAAAATTGTTAGGCCTATACTATAATTTTATAACCTAAAACAACGATAATGTTTAACTTGAACCAACGGTAACACTATATCTAGCACAGATTACAAATCAAGAAGGCTGTGCTTATTTCGTGACACAACTAAGGATGCACTACAACGCTCCTATATGTTGTTGTTGTAA
Source organism: Magicicada septendecula (assembly GCA_034769895.1). Classification (NCBI taxonomy): domain Eukaryota; kingdom Metazoa; phylum Arthropoda; class Insecta; order Hemiptera; family Cicadidae; genus Magicicada; species Magicicada septendecula. Next base: position 515,262,267 of record CM068367.1, on the reverse strand, counting down.
GCTCTGCCATTTACTGTTGAAGTTGCAAGCGGCGTACAACCACCAGCCTGCGTGCCACATTTGAATTGTACGTGAACATTACCACATAGAATCTAACATGCTTTCCATTGGGAATTCATAACACTTTTAACTCATTAATGTTTTCGTATATTATTTTATAGTTTGGTTATTCTATATAGGTGGTTGTGCAATGCTGCAACCATAACAACAGCCGCCAGTGCTTTACATCATCAAACCTAAACATCCACTAGCATGCTAGTGTTATATACTTACTTTTTCAGTTTGTGGATGATTTCATTTTAATACAAATATCTGGTAAACATTAACGTTTACTGAATGACTGTCACCAGTTATTTTTTGCACATTATGATTTTAGAATAATATATGTTCAACAGGAAAAAAGGTTAAAAAAAATAATAATAGGGTCATTCCATGTCAAATCAACCAACGGTCTGGAACTTGAAGTCTCAGAAATCAATGATTTTTTGTACATATGTAGTAAGAGGGTAAATCGAAAAGTAAGTTACACCCTAGCCGCGTTCCTGTACTAAAAGAGATAAAAAACTTTCCCTTGGTGGTAACACTGTCCATATTGTTGTCTCCCCACTCCCCAAGCGGCAGCGCTGTAGCTGGTTTAGTATGCGAGTAGTCACCGTGTGAGTATGGCGCATCGTATAGATGTGTCGTCCAACGTTGAAGTGCGCTCCGTCGTCCTATTTTTGTGGGTAAAACATTATAATCGGAGTGAAATTCATCGGCAAATTGTCGAGGTTTATGGTGAGAATGCGACGTCTCGGCCCATGATCGCGAAATGGTGCCAGATATTCGAAGATGGAAGAACGAACGTGACCGACGGTCCGCGCGTCGGGCGGCCTTCAACTGTGAACACTAGCGACAACGCGGGGCGCGTAATGAAATCATTCTTGCCAACCGCCGCGTTAAAATTAAAGAGATTGCAAGTGAACTGAACATCGCCTACGGTAGTGCATCTGTGCTTATTCACGATCAGCTGGGTTATCGTAAGGTGTGCCGCGCGTGTGAAGCGACACGCACAAAAATCAACGTTTTGAGGCTGCGGTGTCGTTTCTCCAGCGTTATTCGACGGATGGTCCACAGTTTTTGAGCAGAATCATCACAGGAGATGAGAGCTGGGTGCACCATTACACTCCCGAGACAAAACGGACATCAAACGAATTCACCACAGCCAAAAAAAGCCTCGAAAGGTTATGCTAACGGTCTTTTTCGATTCCGAAGGCGTTGTGTACAGCGAGTTTACGCCCCGAGGAACAACAATCAATGCCGCATCGTACTGTGATACGTTAAAAAAGTTACGAAAAGCGATTAACGATCGAAGGCCTGGAAGATTGAGTGATGGAGTTGTTTTTCTTCAAGACAACGCTACCCCCCCATACAGCTGGTGTGACGCAAGACTTGCTGCGAAAATTCAAGTGGGAAGTGTGGCGCCATCCCCCTTACAGCCCCGACCTGGCACCCTGCGATTATCACCTTTTTGGTCCTCTTAAACAAGACCTGGGGGGCCAGTGTTTCGCTACAGACGATGAAGTGCAAGAAGCAGTCTCAAAGTGGTTAAAACAAATTGGACGAAATTTTTACGAACGTGGAATCGAGAAACTGGTCACACGATATGAAAAGTGTTTGGAAAAACTTGGCGGCTATGTCGAAAAATAGATAAATGTTCCTACTTATTTGTTCAATAAAAAAAAATTTTTTTAATGTATGTATTTTTTATAGATGGGGGGGGGTGTAACTTACTTTTCGATTTGCCCTCGTACTATCAGTTAGGATAAAAAATGCAAAATTTCAAATTTTTCCCATTTTTAGTTTTTGAGTTACAATTTAAAAAAATACAAAAATCGATTGTTTTTTTGAAAGGTTTTGAAACATTCAAAAGCTTATAGCTCCAAAACTATTTGCCCTAGAAAGCTCAAAATAGTGCCATTCTCTTCAGAATTTCAAGGGCTTTAATTTGATATGTTACTTGACTTTACCAAACCAATCTTAAAATGTTTCAAAATCTACAAAAGTTATTTTTTTAAAAACACAAAAACGAAATTTTGAATTTTTTCGAAAAAAATATGTTACATGTACATGTTATTAGAATGTACGGGCCAAATTTCATGATGGTATTCCTATGGGTTCTATTATAAAAAAATAAAGTAATAAGTTAAATACCTGAACTTTAGTGGACATAACTTACCGCATTTGTGGTGCTATGACTCCCTTAAGTGATTATACTTGTAATTAGCTAGTTATGGCTGCTTCATGAAGACAAAATAGGTTGTGTTCTATTTAAATAATTTCTCTCTACTTTGGCACTTTAAAAAATAATTGTATTTCACTACAAATCAACTGCGCTACAACTACATTACATCGTTATTTTACACTATATACACAGAACTTGAGTTGAAAGACATCTCTCGCTTTTAAGTAAATCCATTTACAATTTAAAATGTGCCAGTAATAATCAAATTCGATAATCAAATGCACACTAACTGTTTTAAAGTCTGAAAGTTTGTAAGTTAAGTTTGTAAATACAATGCAGATTTCTTCTTCAATAAAATTTGGGAAGCTTTAGTCATTTCTTCAGCAGATAATTTATAAGTCCTGCCAGTTTCAGTGATTGGGTTAATGTTACAAATAATAAAGTTTTGTGGCACTGTCAAAGTATCTGGTCTTCTTGGGTAAGCAAAAGAAGGTGCTGGTCCACTAAGGTAGAGAAAAGATACACTAACTTCTTTTTCAGTCATTTTTTGATAATACGCATGCTACCCACCATTTGCTGTCGTATGCACAAGCAACATATCCACTTACTTGTTCAGAAGGCACATCATCTGCATCTGGAGCTACTTGAATATTGTAAACATCTGATGTTTCAGAGTCGGATACAATTTTTGTTTTACTGACAGGAAGAAAAGCGTGATAACTTTGTGTTCCGGTGACAGCTACAGCTTCAGCAAATCTTTCTTCCAGGTTTTTCTCTTCCAATAAGTACTCACTGTTTGGTAACATAAAGAAACATAACTGAAGGAATGTTTTCTTTCCCCACTCAAATAACTGGAGAGGAGTTAAAATCTGGTTGTTTACTGGGTTTTGAAGGCTAGCTTTGGTTGCAAGTCTCTTCACTTTGCCTCCAACTCCATCGCACACTCCCTTCCCATGTGATGTTGCATAAAAATGCCATTCTGCTTCCACTCCATCAAAATCCTCAGTATGGTGACACAAGTTGGAAAAGTAATTTCGGTTCTTATATTGGGCAGCTGAGCCATCACTAAAGTAGTACACTTTCTTTAAACTTGGCATGAAGTCTTGCTTGACAAAATTAATTAACTTTCTTTGGAAAACGTGAACTAAACCTGTATTATGGGTCAAACAGTCTGAGATAAACACACAAAGCTTTTGTAGGTCAAAACATCAAAGTTGTCATTCTCCCTCATTTTTCTTCTTAAAATAAACTACACATGGATGGACTGTAGCCATTGAGTTATTCCAATGAAAGCCTTGTGCTTCACCCTGAAGCACAAATGAGAAATTTTCAGAAAGTCACACTGTACAATAATTGCGTTCTCTTCCAAACCAGATTTCTTTTCAGAAAAAAAGGCAGATTGTTGTTTGGCAACAAAATCATGTTTTTTTAAATGAACAAGCTGTTTGCAAAATTCCTGGACAAAGTCATCAGCTGATTTGGTGATTGTTTCAAAAGAACAGCGATCAAACAGTAACCCATTGTTTGTAGGTAATATTTTCAATCATGTCCTCTTCGAAGGTTGTCAACAAAGCCTCTTTGAACATGCTTACCTCTGGACAGTAATCGCATTCATTTAAGAAACATGACTTGTTTGGAGGGGTACACATTAGCTTTGGGAGGCAGTCTTTGTAGGTTTTAGCAGCTGGTCATACTCAAAAATCATTAGTTTGTTCAAATTTGCTCCAGCTATCATCAGTTTAACATTTTGATGTGCTGTACAAATGCATACGGCGTGTGTTCCACTTGCCCCTGCTATTATACAGTTTTTGGGTCATAATCGGCGAATTTTGAAAACCCCACTTTTACATCTGGGGAACTTGATTTAAATTCTTGATGAGCTTCACGTAAATTTACTAAAACCAACCTTTTTTGTACATGTATAGGCTTCCCTTCAAAGTTCTTTCCCATTGACACAGTCTTTCTTACCAGGCATTAGTCTACTGATTTCGTCACTGCAGTAAAATTCTTTCACCAAAACGGCTGTCTCTTGAGGAAGTGGTTTACCATGCTTGGGATCTGGAGTTGACAGTATTCCTTTCTTCTTCCACTAACTTTTTGACTTTCTTGCCATGTAGTTGGTAAACACCAAATTCGCTTTCAATTTTAGCGCATGACCAACTTCTAGTAAAGATGTTAATATAAGAAACTTCTCACTTTTATTTGAAATTTTAAACTTTTCCATGAATTGGTCAATAATTTCAGATTCAGCATCTTCCCAATCACATACCTTTTGGTTTGTGTTGCCTTTCCCCCAAAAAAAAATGTTTCATCTAGTTTGGGCTTTATTTTTTCAATTTTTTGTTTACAATACTTGTTTGAACTGGTACATTTCTTTTTTACTACTGGTGACTCTCCTATGGAAGTCAAAGAGGCATTAATTGATTGAAGCATTCTTCAACATCATAAATTCTGTCTCATCTCCATTTTGTTTACTAGTACATACCTGGTTTTTGAATTGTCTTGCTTTTCTGGGGTTTCGTCCTGCACAGGTGTCCTTTCATCGCCCAGTTCAATCTACATGCTATACAAATTTTCATACTTTCTTTAATATCATATTGTTTCAAGTTTATCATCCAAGAACTTACACTCCTAAGATCTTTTTTAATCCAGTGAGAATTTCTTTTAAATGGGTTGCAACAAAAAATAGACCACTTCTTGTCCATTTTAGGTACCGGGTACCTAAACACTAACTTTGAACTGAAAATATTAAAATTATTTAGAAGAAAATTATGTAACTAAATGATAAAAACTAAAACCACTAATATTCTTTACATTATTTAAAAACACTACACTTAAAACAAGTTGCAAAAGAAAACACCAAACTATATTCACTGCTAACACACTACACTTAAAAAAAAAAAAAAACTCATTGCAAAAGAGAAGACAACACAATAATGTATTCACTACTAGACTGCTCAAACAAAACTGACAAA